>JAFMOB010000573.1:0-186164 GCA_018985215.1 Larimichthys polyactis
GTGAAGTATGTGGGTGTTAAAGTGTGTATTTACAGCCAAGGGGAACATCGGTCACACTGGACACCAAGCTATGTTAGAGAGAGGTCAGAGGTCAGGGCACAGCTACACAGTTCACGGGTCGTGACCTCGGTAGAATTTGGACAGGAAGTCGGTGGGACGAGGCTCCTCGGTCTCGTGGAAATAGCGCATCATGTGGGTCTTCTGCTTCCAGACGTTGATCGTTTCCTGGAGCTCCATCTTCCCCTTCAGATCACACAACGTACAGAACACGTCAACAACAGCGTTACTCTACATCTTCAAGGACAAAAACGACTTCAGGTTAACGGCCGTTTCTACCTTAATGACCAACATGTCGATCACGCGCGGGTCCGTGACGTGCTTGTTTTTGTCGAACATCTCCTTCACTTTGTCTCTTCCCTGACGTGTTGTGATGTCCAGCTGAAACAGTGACACTGCAAAGAGACACACAAAACAGACCGTCAATGTTTCCACCGCACCGACTTCATCCAGGGACTCACTTTCACTTTCACAGCATCTTTTTAAAAAGGATGGACGCTGGTGTCAGTCTGTATATTTCTTACTGTTAAAAACAAGCCCCATGAAAACCAGCCTGTTTGTGCCTCTCACATATGAACCGGAGACAAACGTAAACAGACATCTTGACACTTGACACATTTCATAACAATGCTCTGTAACAGCTGAGCTACAAGGGTGCTTTAAAAACCTTTGCTGCCTGGTGGCACTATCTGAAACAGGACGGTCCATGTTGAAGTAAGATTAGCCTGCATTAAGCTCTATTTATGGACAATATCAGGATAAAAAAATCACTTTAATTCGCCAGGTATGTGTGCACATGCGGGCACAAACATCAAACATGTATAGACATAGGTACAGTTAGAAATCAGAACAGAGGTCTTGACAGGTAAACATAAACAAGAACTATGTACATACAAAAAGGTAAATATACATATACAAATATATACATATGGACATTTTCTTTAAGTAATAAATACACAGTATGAGTGTAGTGACGATATTTACAGATATTGCACAGGTGATGTTACTGGCAGGTTATAGCTGTTCATCACAGAGACAGCCTTATGTTACATATTATAAAGATATTTTAAGGTATGAACGCTTCCAGTTATAATTTATGATTAGTTTAAACAGCATTATTAACACCTCTGACTGATATGGTGGAGTGAACAGCGTGTGTAAGCTGTGTTATGTTGTGTAAGCTGTGTTATGTCATGTATGTGTTGTGTCGTGTCATGTTATGTTATGTCGTGATGTGTCATGTTGTGTCGTGTCATGTTATGTTGTGTCATGGTGTATTGTGTTATGTCGTGCTGTGTTATGTTGTGTTATGTTGTGTTATGTTATGTCGTGTCATGTCGTGTTGTTATGTCATGTTATGTTGTGTTGTGTCGTGTCATGTCGTGTCGTGTTATGTCATGTCGTGTTTAGGTCGTGTTATGTCGTGTAAGCTGTGTTATGTCGTGTCATGTCGTGTTGTGTTCAGGTCTCTTGTTATGTCGTGTCATGTCGTGTTGTGTTCAGGTCTCTTGTTATGTCGTGTCATGTCGTGTTGTGTTCAGGTCTCTTGTTATGTCGTGTCATGTCGTGTTGTGTTCAGGTCTCTTGTTATGTCGTGTCATGTCGTGTTGTGTTCAGGTCTCTTGTTATGTCGTGTCATGTCGTGTTGTGTTCAGGTCTCTTGTTATGTCGTGTCATGTCGTGTTGTGTTCAGGTCTCTTGTTATGTCGTGTCATGTCGTGTTGTGTATGTCGTGTCATGTCGTGTTGTGTTCAGGTCTCTTGTTATGTCGTGTCATGTCGTGTTGTGTTCAGGTCTCTTGTTATGTCGTGTCATGTCGTGTTGTGTTCAGGTCTCTTGTTATGTCGTGTCATGTCGTGTTGTGTTCAGGTCTCTTGAACCTCCACACAGTCTCGACCTTGACGCTCACTCCGCTCTCTAAACTCTTCAAACCGGCCGCAGCGGACACACATACCTGTGTTGGGCACCTCTCGGTACCAGGCTCGGTACAGCTCCCGGACCCTGCGCTTAGCTTCGTCCAGGTCGCGGCTTAAAATCGGTTTAACGACTTTAGCGGCGGCTCGAGTCGCCGCGGAGGACGCCATGACTGCTGCAGCCTTTCCGGTCGCACTTGTTCGTTGGTGTTTATGTTGACAGACACGGTGCTGACACCTGGTGGACGGTTTGATACAAGAACAACAGTTTGTCAGATTTAGGGTCTTTTTACAGAATATATATATATAAACTGTTTTCATCATGAAATAAATCAAATCAAATCAGATTTGATTTGTAAAGCCCAAAGTCACAAAGTGCATCATTACAATCTGTACAGGGAGTGACACCCTCTGTCCTTAGACCCTCGGTTCGACTGAGGAAAAACTTGCCCACAAAAAAAACTTTAACATTGAAAAAAGGTGGAAGAAACCTCAGGAAGAGCCACAGAGGAGGGATCCCTCTCCCAGGACGGACAGACACGTACAAAACAAATCAACACAAACATATTGTACAATTACAATGACTGACAAAATGATTACAGTAGCAGTGGGACCTGTGATAGAGATAGAGAGACACAGATGCACAGCAGCAGCAAATCATCAACTAACTATAAACTGTAATGGAGATATGGTAGCAATAATGACAGTAGTAATAAAATGTAGTGGACGTCGTGCAGCATCACAGCAGCAGCCACGATCCATGAACAGAATAATTAGTTTCTCAAACGTCCACTTGAGGCTGGCTCCAGAAGTGAGTCAGTCTCCATAAGTCCCCATGTTCAAATGTCAATGTTTTGGTCTCTATAGCTAATTTCCCCGTTCATGACAACTGTACTGAGGGTGAATTTATATACAACTCACCTGTTCACATTATATTAAGACTTAAAGTTATGCAGGATTAAGAGTGTGGACGCTTTGATTGACAGGTATCATTCAGCCAATCTCAGGTCCACCGATGATCCACATCTTTGCCAATTTTTAAAGTAGTACTATCAACAGGACGGGAGCCAGCGCTGCATATTTCTTCACAAACCTGTGGGTGACGTCACGCATACGCTGTCCGTTCTTTAATACTGTCACTGATCTACAAACGTTGCAGGTTCTCCTCCATGGAGTCTGACATGTTTCTACAGTAGGTGGACAAACCAAACTCTGGCTTAAGGAAGGGCTAATTCACATTTTTCGCATGTTTCACGGCCAGCTATAGTTTTTATCCTTCACGCTTTGGAAGACACTTGGAAGAGTGAGTGGAGGGGGCAGCAACTACAGCACTAGATGCCACTAAATCCACTAAACACACAACCAAACTTTACACATTTCATTATTGTTGTCAATGTTACGGAGACATTCGGCTCCAGAGTAACTACTGTTGTCCTGAACTTCAGACTTTGAACTGCGGTCACGCCAGCCGTCTCTCGTTTTCCCGTGGTCACGTCAGCCGCTCCAACATTTTCAAGTGCGCCCTTATTGCCGACTTTATGGCAAATACTGGGACTGGGAAAGTCAGCGCTAGCTTACTGCAGCGTGTGGACACTTCCGGTTTTCAAAATAAGACGTGGGTGTTAAACATATAAAACGTGTATTTATAAAATATGAAGAATGGTTTGATTTAAAAAAAAGTGTGTCTCATGAAACAAGTATGATCCTGCACTGCTTCAATGCTCATATGTAGATCGACTGTTCTACACTGATTTTGAGTTAATAGGTCACCTGACCTAAGAAGCTATTGAGCCTTAAAGCTCATGTTTATATTATGAAATATATAAAAAAAATCATTAAAAATATGACAAGTGTTAAAATGATATAAAAAAAGTGTGTCTCATACAGCAGGTGTACATCTACTGTTCAACATTGATTTTGAGTCAATAGGTCACATGACCTGGAAGCTATTGAGCTTCAAAGCTCATATTTACATTATGAAATATATAAAAAAATTCATAGAAAATATGACAAGTGTTAAAATGATATAAAAAAAAGTGTGTCTCATACAGCAGGTGTACATCTACTGTTCTACATTGATTTTGAGTCAATAGGTCACATGACCTGGAAGCTATTGAGCTTCAAAGCTCATATTTACATTATGAAATATATAAAAAAATTCATAGAAAATATGACAAGTGTTAAAATGATATAAAAACAGGTGTGTCTCATACAGAAGGTGTACATAGACTGTTCTACATTGATTTTGAGTCAATAGGTCACATGACCTGGAAGTTATTGAGCTTTATAGCTCATATTTACATTATGAAATATATTAAAAAAATCATAAAAAATATGACAAGTGTTAAAATGATATAAAAAAAAGTGTGTCTCATACAGCAGATGTACATCTACTGTTCTACATTGATTTTGAGTCAATAGGTCACATGACCTGGAAGTTATTGAGCTTTAAAGCTCATATTTACATTATGAAATATATTAAAAAATTCATAAAAGATATGACAAGTGTTACAGTTCTATAAAAATGAGTGTGTCTCATACAGCAGGTGTAGACCTACTGTTCTACATTGATTTTGAGTCAATAGGTCACATGACCTCAAAGCTATTGAGCTTCAAAGCTCATATTTACATTATGAAATATATAAAAAAATTCATAGAAAATATGACAAGTGTTAAAATGTTATAGAAGGTGGTGTGTCTCATACAGCAGGTGTAGATCTACTGTTCTACATTGATTTTGAGTCAATAGGTCACATGACCTGGAAGGTATTGAGCTTTAAAGCTCATATTTACGTTATGAAATATATAAAAAAATCATAAAAAATATGACAAGTGTTAAAATGATATAAAAAGAAGTGTGTCTCATACAACAGGTGTACATCTACTGTTCAACATTGATTTTGAGTCAATAGGTCACATGACCTGGAAGCTATTGAGCTTTAAAGCTCATATTTACATTATAAAATATATAAAGAATTCATAAAAAATATGACAAGTGTTAAAATTCTTTAAAAACAGGTGTGTCTCATACAGAAGGTGTACATAGACTGTTCTACATTGATTTTGAGTCAATAGGTCACATGACCTGGAAGCTATTGAGCTTCAAAGCTCATATTTACATTATGAAATATATAAAAAAATTCATAGAAAATATGACAAGTGTTAAAATGATATAAAAAAAAGTGTGTCTCATACAGCAGATGTACATCTACTGTTCTACATTGATTTTGAGTCAATAGGTCACATGACCTGGAAGCTATTGAGCTTCAAAGCTCATATTTACATTATGAAATATATAAAAAAATTCATAGAAAATATGACAAGTGATAAAATGATATAAAAACAGGTGTGTCTCATACAGAAGGTGTACATAGACTGTTCTACATTGATTTTGAGTCAATAGGTCACATGACCTGGAAGTTATTGAGCTTTATAGCTCATATTTACATTATGAAATATATAAAAAAAATCATAAAAAATATGACAAGTGTTAAAATGATATAAAAAAAAGTGTGTCTCATACAGCAGATGTACATCTACTGTTCTACATTGATTTTGAGTCAATAGGTCACATGACCTGGAAGTTATTGAGCTTTAAAGCTCATATTTACATTATGAAATATATTAAAAAATTCATAAAAGATATGACAAGTGTTACAGTTCTATAAAAATGAGTGTGTCTCATACAGCAGGTGTAGACCTACTGTTCTACATTGATTTTGAGTCAATAGGTCACATGACCTCAAAGCTATTGAGCTTCAAAGCTCATATTTACATTATGAAATATATAAAAAAATTCATAGAAAATATGACAAGTGTTAAAATGTTATAGAAGGTGGTGTGTCTCATACAGCAGGTGTAGATCTACTGTTCTACATTGATTTTGAGTCAATAGGTCACATGACCTGGAAGGTATTGAGCTTTAAAGCTCATATTTACATTATGAAATATATAAAAAAATCATAAAAAATATGACAAGTGTTAAAATGATATAAAAAGAAGTGTGTCTCATACAACAGGTGTACATCTACTGTTCAACATTGATTTTGAGTCAATAGGTCACATGACCTGGAAGCTATTGAGCTTTAAAGCTCATATTTACATTATAAAATATATAAAGAATTCATAAAAAATATGACAAGTGTTAAAATTCTTTAAAAACAGGTGTGTCTCATACAGAAGGTGTACATAGACTGTTCTACATTGATTTTGAGTCAATAGGTCACATGACCTGGAAGCTATTGAGCTTCAAAGCTCATATTTACATTATGAAATATATAAAAAAATTCATAAAAAATATGACAAGTGTTAAAATGTTATAGAAGGTGGTGTGTCTCATACAACAGGTGTACATCTACTGTTCAACATTGATTTTGAGTCAATAGGTCACATGACCTGGAAGTTATTGAGCTTTATAGCTCATATTTACATTATGAAATATATAAAAAATTCATAGAAAATATGACAAGTGTTAAAATTATTTAAAAACAGGTGTGTCTCATACAGAAGGTGTACATAGACTGTTCTACATTGATTTTGAGTCAATAGGTCACATGACCTGGAAGCTATTGAGCTTCAAAGCTCATATTTACATTATGAAATATATAAAAAATTCATAAAAAATATGACAAGTGTTAAAATGTTATAGAAGGTGGTGTGTCTCATACAACAGGTGTACATCTACTGTTCAACATTGATTTTGAGTCAATAGGTCACATGACCTGGAAGTTATTGAGCTTTATAGCTCATATTTACATTATGAAATATATAAAAAAATTCATAGAAAATATGACAAGTGTTAAAATTCTTTAAAAACAGGTGTGTCTCATACAGAAGGTGTACATAGACTGTTCTACATTGATTTTGAGTCAATAGGTCACATGACCTGGAAGCTATTGAGCTTTAAAGCTCATATTTACATTATGAAATATATAAAAAATTCATAAAAAATATGACAAGTGTTAAAATGATATACAAAAAAGTGTGTCTCATACAGCAGGTGTACATCTACTGTTCTACATTGATTTTGAGTCAATAGGTCACATGACCTGGACGCTATTGAGCTTCAAAGCTCATATTTACATTATGAAATATATTAAAAAATTCATAAAAGATATGACAAGTGTTACAGTTCTATAAAAACAGGTGTGTATCATACAGCAGGTGTACATCTACTGTTCTACATTGATTTTGAGTCAATAGGTCACATGACCTGGAAGCTATTGAGCTTCAAAGCTCATATTTACATTATGAAATATATAAAAAAATTCATAGAAAATATGACAAGTGTTAAAAAAATTTAAAAACAGGTGTGTCTCATACAGAAGGTGTACATAGACTGTTCTACATTGATTTTGAGTCAATTGGTCAGATGACCTGGACGCTATTGAGCTTCAAAGCTCATATTTACATTACGAAATATATTAAAAATTCATAAAAGATATGACAAGTGTTACAGTTCTATAAAAAGGAGTGTGTCTCATACAGCAGATGTAGACCTACTGTTCAACATTGATTTTGAGTCAATAGGTCACATGACCTGGACGCTATTGAGCTTCAAAGCTCATATTTACATTATGAAATATATAAAAAAATTCATAGAAAATATGACAAGTGTTAAAATGATATAAAAAAAAGTGTGTCTCATACAGCAGGTGTAGATCTACTGTTCAACATTGATTTTGAGTCAATAGGTCACATGACCTGGACGCTATTGAGCTTCAAAGCTCATATTTACATTATGAAATATATTAAAAATTCATAAAAATATGACAAGTGTTACAGTTCTATAAAAACAGGTGTGTCTCATACAGCAGGTGTAGACCTACTGTTCTACATTGATTTTGAGTCAATAGGTCACATGACCTCAAAGCTATTGAGCTTCAAAGCTCATATTTACATTATGAAATATATTAATAAATTCATAAAAAATATGACAAGTGTTACAGTTCTATAAAAACAGGTGTGTATCATACAGCAGGTGTAGACCTACTGTTCAACATTGATTTTGAGTCAATAGGTCACATGACCTCAAAGCTATTGAGCTTCAAATCTCATATTTACATTATGAAATATATTAAAAAATTCATAAAAGATATGACAAGTGTTACAGTTCTATAAAAATGAGTGTGTCTCATACAGCAGGTGTAGACCTACTGTTCTACATTGATTTTGAGTCAATAGGTCACATGACCTCAAAGCTATTGAGCTTTAAAGCTCATATTTACATTATGAAATATATTAAAAAATTCATAAAAGATATGACAAGTGTTACAGTTCTATAAAAACAGGTGTGTCTCATACAGCAGGTGTAGACCTACTGTTCAACATTGATTTTGAGTCAATAGGTCACATGACCTGGACGCTATTGAGCTTCAAAGCTCATATTTACATTATGAAATATATTTAAAAATTCATAAAAGATATGACAAGTGTTACAGTTCTATAAAAATGAGTGTGTCTCATACAGCAGGTGTAGACCTACTGTTCAACATTGATTTTGAGTAAATAGGTCACATGACCTCAAAGCTATTGAGCTTCAAAGCTCATATTTACATCATGAAATATATAAAAAAATTCATAGAAAATATGACAAGTGTTAAAAAAATTTAAAAACAGGTGTGTCTCATACAGCAGGTGTAGACCTACTGTTCAACATTGATTTTGAGTCAATAGGCCACATGACCTGGAAGCTATTGGGCTTCAAAGCTCATATTTACATTATGAAATATATAAAAAAAATCATAAAAAATATAACAAGTGTTAAAATGATATAAAAAAAAGTGTGTCTCATACAGCAGGTGTACATCTACTGTTCTACATTGATTTTGAGTCAATAGGTCACATGACCTGGACGCTATTGAGCTTCAAAGCTCATATTTACATTATGAAATATATTAAAAAATTCATAAAAGATATGACAAGTGTTAAAATGATATAAAAAAAAGTGTGTCTCATACAGCAGGTGTACATCTACTGTTCTACATTGATTTTGAGTCAATAGGTCACATGACCTGGACGCTATTGAGCTTCAAAGCTCATATTTACATCATGAAATATATTAAAAAATTCATAAAAGATATGACAAGTGTTACAGTTCTATAAAAACAGGTGTGTCTCATACAGCAGGTGTAGACCTACTGTTCTACATTGATTTTGAGTCAATAGGTCACATGACCTCAAAGCTATTGAGCTTCAAAGCTCATATTTACATTATGAAATATATTAATAAATTCATAAAAAATATGACAAGTGTTACAGTTCTATAAAAACAGGTGTGTCTCATACAGCAGGTGTAGACCTACTGTTCTACATTGATTTTGAGTCAATAGGTCACATGACCTCAAAGCTATTGAGCTTCAAATCTCATATTTACATTATGAAATATATTAAAAAATTCATAAAAGATATGACAAGTGTTACAGTTCTATAAAAATGAGTGTGTCTCATACAGCAGGTGTAGACCTACTGTTCTACATTGATTTTGAGTCAATAGGTCACATGACCTCAAAGCTATTGAGCTTTAAAGCTCATATTTACATTATGAAATATATAAAGAATTCATAAAAAATATGACAAGTGTTAAAATTCTTTAAAAACAGGTGTGTCTCATACAGCAGGTGTAGACCTACTGTTCAACATTGATTTTGAGTCAATAGGTCACATGATCTCAAAGCTATTGAGCTTCAAAGCTCATATTTACATTATGAAATATATTAAAAAATTCATAAAAGATATGACAAGTGTTACAGTTCTATAAAAACAGGTGTGTCTCATACAGCAGGTGTAGACCTACTGTTCAACATTGATTTTGAGTCAATAGGTCACATGACCTGGACGCTATTGAGCTTCAAAGCTCATATTTACATTATGAAATATATTAAAAATTCATTAAAAATATGACAAGTGTTACAGTTCTATAAAAATGAGTGTGTCTCATACAGCAGGTGTAGATCTACTGTTCAACATTGATTTTGAGTCAATAGGTCACATGACCTGGACGCTATTGAGCTTCAAAGCTCATATTTACATTATGAAATATATTAAAAATTCATAAAAATATGACAAGTGTTACAGTTCTATAAAAACAGGTGTGTCTCATACAGCAGGTGTAGACCTACTGTTCAACATTGATTTTGAGTCAATAGGTCACATGACCTGGACGCTATTGAGCTTCAAAGCTCATATTTACATTATGAAATATATAAAGAATTCATAAAAAATATGACAAGTGTTAAAATTCTTTAAAAACAGGTGTGTCTCATACAGCAGGTGTAGACCTACTGTTCAACATTGATTTTGAGTCAATAGGCCACATGACCTGGAAGCTATTGGGCTTCAAAGCTCATATTTACATTATGAAATATATTAAAAATTCATAAGAAATATGACAAGTGTTTAAATTCTATAAAAAGGAGTGTGTCTCATACAGAAGGTGTAGATCTACTGTTCTAAATTGATTCTGAGCAAATACAATGCTTTCAAGGTAATAATGACATTATTATTTATTAGAAATGAACAATACAAAACAACAACAACAAGAATAATAATAACAAGAATAATAATAACAGTAATAATAACAAGAATAATAATAACAAGAATAATAATAATAATAATAACAAGAATAACAAGAATAATAACAACAATAATAATAACAAGAATATTAATAACAATAATAATAACAAGCAATCAACAACTCAACCAAGAAGGTACATATATAATTTTTTTAGGTGCAAAGGGCGCAATTCCAGTCGCCTGTCCTTGCTTTTAGCAGCGACTCTTCCTCCAGATCAAGACACTCTTCGTGAAACCACCTTTCGCAGGTGTCACACTGTATCTGTAAAGTAAGTCAACAAAGACAATATCAGTATAATCTTCTCAGCAATGCCATTGAAGTATGCCACAGAGAATTATTTGTGGTTGTAGACAAAAAGAAAATGTGTGCTATAATCATTTATATTCATTTTTATGTATTGTTTTTAGGGATGTTGGAAAGTTAGGTATCCCATGACATTGCTTACAGTATAGTGAATTTGTACTGTAGTTTGCTTAGAAACACTCATCTATAACTATACAATAAACCACAAATCATAAATGATAAATAATAAACAGTGAAAAAACGCACCCATCGAGTCATTGGAGGTCCTGATCCAGGGGGCTTGGAGGCACAGCACATCACGCAGTAGCTGTCCAGGTCTAACACTGAAATGAAATTATTTTCTGTTACTGTTGACATATTGTCATATGTACACATTACACACCTAATTGACAGCTGTGTAGCTATCAATGTGGCTTGTCAGCTGGATCATTTCTAATCATAAATACGGAAGGAGGTTTCAAGTGTATCAAAGAAATTAAACTGTCACTATTATTGTTCCTTAGTGGAGAAAGAAAACTTCCACACCTAATAGCTAATTGTCATTTGCATTTGACTGTATAGAAGTTTGCATAGAGTTATTTCTGATTTTGTGATAGGATTTCTGAGTTAATCTGAGATGTATTTGAATTTTTTCATAATGACACCTTTCACTAAAATAAAAGGTAATGTGTGGAATATTTTTTAGAGGATGTAGATTATTTTGATGTTTTCTATTTCTTATGTTTTAACAAGATGAAATATTTAATATAAAGAAAAGAACAATGACTTACCTGAGTCACTCAGCAATGCCAGGGCAAACTTTGTCCTTTCCGATGCCATCTCCTTCTTAGATGTGCCAAAGGACATGGCAGGTAATGCAGGATATGCCTCCATCACTGCCTTTGCCATCTACATCAACAATATATAATAATAATAATGCAGAATTAAGCTTGTCATCTTTGAAACATTATTTGTGAAGGACAGCGCAGTAGAACGTCAAAAGTGATTTGATTGGACAAACAGTAATGTGTCACCTAAAACATGACAAACTATGTTGTATACACGTTACATTATATGTATTGAATTTTACAGTTAAGCACCAGAAGTCTGACTCATAATGTTTGACAGAGAAAAATAAATACTGCAAGAAACAGACACATATGGACATTACCATGGTAACGATGACCCCACAACTACATGTGTCACGTTGTACAGGATGGTCCATGGTTAATCCCCTCCACCTGAGTCTCCCCCAGTCATTCTTGCCAAAGGCGATCTTTCTGAACAGCATATAATCCCTATGAAAAACACATGGTGTATCAATACACTTGAAATATCGATATGAAAATAATGCTTAAAAAATAATGGCCTTCAAATGAATAAAATTTGTGATCTCAGTTTTATAAAATTAATAGCAACATTTTGACTAAACAAGGGAACATTATATGAGACCAGATACAGTAGTATCTTTTTCTTTCAAAATTTCTCATTGTCACAAAATGGCTCTGTAAATGTGACAAGGACAGAGAGCACACAAAGTTGAACAAAGAACAAATAAAATGTGACTAAATAACAAAAAGAACATACAACAAGGTGAGGGAGTTTTTAGGATTTAGCGTGAATGCTATGCATGGATGAGTGGTCTGTGTGCTGTGGAGGTGTGAAAATGCTACACCGAAACCAAAAGGATGTCAGCAGGTGGATGAGAAAGTCAGAAATCACATGGCCAAGCTTTTATAGGGTGGAGAGCCCAGGTGGATTTAATGAGCTCATGACCCTCACACCAACATCAACTGGCTGCCAGGATTGCCAGGTCAGCCTATAAGTCCATGAGAGGGTTGTTCTTTAGGAGAAAAAAAATGACCTACTGTATTCTTTTTGCAGCATCTGCAGACTCAGCTTTCTCGGATTTATTTGCCATTGGGTCCAGTAGGAATACAGCACTTTTGGCAGGAAGTACATACTGAATAGAATACATTAATGTTATTTCAAAACAACAAAACAAAAATATACACAACACAAAAAGATTTCAGATGAAGTAACAACCACTGACCAGTAACTTCCAGTGTACTCCCCCAACATTTACAAAAGACAGTATGGCCTCATAGTTGGTGAAGTCAGTCTGTAATGGAAATAAAAGTAATTCTCGATAAAAAATACTTTTCTCTTTAATGATATATCATATTCTCAAAATTGATCAACTCCAATTTTTACATTACATACACAAAATCCTTCAACACAATATATTTTAGTTAGGCAAGTCAGCATCTTGAGGTCTGGACGAGATAGAGAAATGAAAACGAGCATTACCCTTCGCAGGCTGTGCTGTCTGACTCTGTCTGATGTTCCAAAGAGTATTACACCAGCTGTGTAATGGTCGAGGAGGAAAATGGCCCTTCCAAGGTTGAGCTGTTTGGCATAAAGATGGAGCAGACCCTCCATAACCTGTTATGGAGAAGAAAGGATATACAGCTGATCAAACAACAATTTTAAATCTACAAAAAGTACTATGTAATTGTATTGAAAGGTGTTTACTTTTTTTTTTTAAACCTCAGAGTAATTACTCCAATAAAATATGCACAACAACTTCATATGTGATTTTTGCTTATCTTGTGGGTAACGTTTAAACTATCAAATACCTCGCCTGTCAGCCACTGGTGAGGTCGCAGTGAACACAGTTCACTGTGATGTATTAGGAAACTGGAACCTGACCGGTTGGCAGATGGTATTACTGCAACTACCACTTCAGTTCTCTCTCTTTTCCACAGTGATTGTAGCTGGGGAAAAAAGTATAATATCTCAATTCTTCATGTAATCAGATTACTCTAATTAAAATAGATTACAAATGGAATCAAATAATAACCAAGAATCTCAAACTATGGGCTTTTTAAGTTAAGTCCAAAACATATGCAGGGATAAAATGCTTACTGAGTGATGTAATTTTTGTTGGATATGCATTCAAAAAGTGAGAATACTCCTATCAGTAGTGATGATTACTCCTACCAGCTGTTCATCTTCTTGCATTTTGGTGGATGGTGGTCGTCCCGCCTCCTCCAGCAAAGTGGCAATGTTTGTTTGGATTGTTGGTTCTGTATCCAGCTGTACAGTACACATGTTATGCATCGGGTTAGGTTCATGCATGGAATACTGGAAAATAAATGGAGGGCAGCTGATGTGGAGACTTGGGCTGTTATAAACAAGACTGAATAATTACATGACATCCGTACATCTCACATTACAACAGATGTACATTATTAGAGTATGCACATTAACATTATTATCAAAAGTGAAGGGGTTGTATTCTATATGTCTTACTATATAGCTGACTTTCTATACACTGTGTTTAGAGACAATCACACACCCAAAGAAAATTACACATACGATTACACAAGTTATTAAACAATAACCTGAGGCTGTGTGTCCTGTGTAAATAGAGTGGCATCGGTGTCTGTGTCCTTCTCCTCTACTTTGCTCTTGTTGGACATCTTCTTCGTCTGAACCTGATAATCACAATGTTACAGTAAATCCTCTTTTTATATAATATAATATATAACAACATAATACGATACACCTTAGTAAACACTACAGCATCTTGTCATTAAGTACCGTGTTTCTTGGTTTCTCAAATTCAAAGGGCTTGGTCATTGTTGAAACGTATACACCTCTCCTTCCCTGCTTCCTCTGTTTCCACCGTTCAACATCGACCCTGTGTGTCTTGTTTCAATAAACAGAGAGATGTATTGTTTTTTATTAACCTCTTTTTGGTAATCTGCAGTTATTTTGGTCTAGTATTATTCATTTGAGGTTTGTAATAGTAAGTAATGTGAAGGACAATTACATTAACCAGAAAAAACTGTGAAAATATCATACCTTCTTCTTGATTTTTAGAGAGTCCTTGTGTTCTCTCAAAAGAGCTTGATGCATCCTCTTGTAGGTGTGAAAAAAATCATCAAATCTGGTAAGCCTCTTGTGGTGAAAACGGATCCTTTTCAGATCCCACTGAGACTTCTCCATGATGCCCTGGGTCTTGTTATCTTTGGTGTAATTCTATTACAGATATGTTGAATTTAAAGTGGGTTCATGTTAGTACAGGTCTTATGTAGAAATCCTGAGGTTGAATTGAACCATTTAATACCTTTTCAATTCTTTCCTTTCCTTCTAAATGTTTCTTAAAACATCAACGCAAGTTGCCTCTAGTCATAGCAAAACCAAGATCTATGGATGGATAAATGTTACTGTCAATCCCTTATTTATTTACATTTACATTTAGTCATTTAGCTGACACTTTTATCCAAAGCGACTTTCAGAGAAGATGCAATGGCTGCAGTGGAAGTTTGACTGGTGGTGGGACTCGGGTGGAGCAGTGTACTGGGCATACTAGCAGCACAGAAATTTAATATGAATGGCTGCTCACCCATCAAGTTGTCAGTCAAGTTAACACTGTAGATGGATCCAACTACATAATTAGAGTTGAATCAGAGTCAGAGTTAAGCTACTTGCTTGATATCTGCTAAAGACATGACACAATGCATAAGGTTTTAGCACCATTCCACACATAACCATGTTTTCAAATGAAGACATCAAGTGTTTTAAACCCGGCCTAGTGTGGGTCACACGCATGCTTTAAACAATATCACTGTCCACTGGCTGTGAGACAATCTGCCAATAAAAACATGTCCCACCTCCTCAGATACACAAATGGCCTCCTGTGTCTACCGCTGTGCGCTATGGAAAATAGCTGTATTGTACAGTCTATGTAATAAATTCTGGCAAACTTTTAATAAACAAAATTACAATAAATCATCAATCAAAAAATCTTACAATCAGACATGAAATACTTTTTTAGGGCCTTCATTTTTGATTGATTTACTATCCTTTAATACTTTTTATTACCCCATGGACACCCTGTAGTATACTATTATTTCAATTACTGTGCCCACAAATCTAAAGATAATTCTCTTAGAGCAGTTTATGGTTACCTGTTAACTTACATTAACACTTGCACTTACCTGTGTCGATTTCTGGGCAGCTCTTTTGTACTTTTTTGAGAGCATGTCATAAACAGGACCTGTTCCATGCCGTCCAAGGTCTCCTGCAATACAAGTACCTTACTTTAATAATTACAACAACAATCTGAAATAACTTAATACATGTAGGGGAGTAACCAGACTTACCGAGTAACAGTCCAGACCACAGAACTGCCTGAGGCAGAAAGTACTTTTGAAGCTTGTGGATGAGGGTGGGGCAGTAGTACCCATTTGGCTCTCCCTGTGTGTCCAGAGGTGCCTGCTGGATGGCTTCTTTAAAATGCTCATCAAATGGTGTTGGACTTGATTCATCCTGTAAGAGGCCCAATTCTATTCATGTCACATGTCATTTGGTCACGTTCATTGGACAGTGCCAATAATTTTTTAGAACATCCTGTTTCTGTGGTACATGCAATTTTGTATATGTTGACTACATAGTTTTTTTGTTGTCAATGCATCAATATTTTAACCCAAACAACAAATAGTCAGGTCAACATCTATGAAAGAAAAAAATCAACACCAGAAACCTCTCAGAAACTCACAAATACACACATGGCCAAAGACCTACTGTAAATAATCCATAACTCGCAAAAAAACTAAACATGTAAATTAGTAAACAAGTACAACAGGATAACTTACCTCAAAGACTTCATCAGTGATGTCAGAGTCTTTTATGACTAGCTGCGCAGTTGAGGTGAGTAGTGTCTGCAGGTTATGAAAATGTTTTTCAACATTCTCACCACTTGATGGACTGGAGAGAACCACAGACGCACTCACCACAACCTCGTCTAGTTGTTCCAGGGTCGTAGCTTGAGTCATAAGCCCCAGCAGATGCATACACAGGAGGTAGTGTTTGCCAGCACTATGGGAAAGATTTTTAGAAGTACATATAAATATTGCCAATACAACACCATATTGAAATTTAGCAGAAGAAGGCATCACTAACTCACTGTTTTTTGCAGAGTCCCTTAGCATTCTTCATGACGTGACTTAAACACCGATGAAGAATTGGAAGGTCAATGACACTCCTCTTTGCTTTTCCAGTTACAATGCTGTAGTACTGGGCAAGAAGCTCTGCAAGGCTCAGTCCACACAGGTTTTGTGAAATAGCCTGCATCAAAACAGCAGAGCCATCACAAATGTACATCACTGGCCTTTTTCTAATTGTCCTTCCATGTGCTTTCATGCAGTCCGTGATAAAGGAGCCTAAGAAGTATGACACTGATGCAGTAGTATGTTCTGCGGT
Organism: Larimichthys polyactis; assembly: GCA_018985215.1. Lineage (NCBI taxonomy): Eukaryota > Metazoa > Chordata > Actinopteri > Sciaenidae > Larimichthys > Larimichthys polyactis. The sequence continues at coordinate 17,101 of JAFMOB010000573.1, forward strand.
CACAAATGTAGCTACAGGGACTGGGGAGCAACCTTTTAGTGGATGTCTTACCACAAGTTCATAAATGTAAATAGGTGCACTCTCTCCTTTGTCTTTTTTTATGACGCTGCCTGTTGCATCCAAATAAACCACATCAGTCTTTGATCTTTTATGGAAGAGACATATTGTCTCTTTTGACCAGAGCATAAGTCCTTTGGGCTGAAGAATAATTTTTTGTATAAGTTTTTCCTCTTTTTCTTTGTCAGAGAGGAGTTGCAGACTTATCATTTCATTCTTATGCAACCTATTTTTTTTCCTCTCACAGTACCCGATGTTTTTCAAAACTCCTGGGGTGGGTACATTGTCTCTGCATCCCGATTCCAGCACATCCTCCTCCAGCTTCATAAAGCTCTCAAGATGGTATTGTCTTGGAAGTTTTGAGCTGATTTCCTCTGAAATTCTTTCTCTGTCATTCGATCTTATTGGCCTTCTCTTGAGCTGGTCCGATCTGTGCTGCACCATGTCCCCGTGAAAAATGACCTCTGCCTTCAGTGAGTATTCACTCTCCACTCTCACAATGACCTGAACACTACACCCTTCGAAAAGGCAGTATCCAGAGCAGGTGAAGGCTGGACAGGCTTTCCTGGATCCTACTTTTCTGACACTGTGCCTTTTAAATCCAAAAGAGCAATAAGGATGCACAGTTCGTAAGCCTTTTGAAATGACATTAGTCCAGTGTAATGTCTTGAATTGTCTATTTTGTTGTTGTTGTTTCAGTTGAGTCCAATCATAACGTGAAATGTGAAAGAAACATGGCTTATCGGGCAACTTATGGGTGAAGAAGTGTGGTTCTGCTATGCTTTGTGATGATGAACTGGAGGCACTGCTGGAAATCTGCGAAAAAAATTAAAGGAAAAATTGACAACACACACAACAAAAGTACAAATTCGTGATAGTCCTATCCATTGTTCAACTGCACACACCAAACAGAAAACAAAACATGAATACATTTTTTAAAATGATTTTTAAAAAATTCTTTAATAATTTTGTAACAACTTGTGGGAATCCACAATAATCTCTGGGAAATGTGTATTATACATGAAAAAGGTAATGACAACATTTAAAAGATGTTACCTCAATTTCCCAGCTAGGTGAGCTTAAATTGGTTTAAGGCATTGCATTTGTTAAGTCTTTAACCAAGGGCACAGGGCTGGATGAGTCTGTTTCATGGGGGTGTGTGTTGTAGGTTTCATTGCCATCCTGTTAATTGTTTCTTACCTCTTCACCCTCTGTTGTGGTCTGGTCCTGGTCATCTTCCCCGCCACTGTCATGTGTTCCCAGACCTGAAAACATTAACAAAAGTGAGTAGTCATATTCTACCGATGGATTTGTCACTCAGCGTATAGTGTCCTCCTTGTTCACCTTCTGTTGTGGTCTGGTCCTGGTCATCTTCCCCGCCACTGTCATGTGTTCCCAGACCTGAAAACATTAACAAAAGTGAGTAGTCATATTCTACTGATGGATTTGTCACTCAGCGTATAGTGTCCTCCTTGTTCACCTTCTGTTGTGGTCTGGTCCTGGTCATCTTCCCCGCCACTGTCATGTGTTCCCAGACCTGAAAACATTAACAAAAGTGAGTAGTCATATTCTACTGATGGATTTGTCACTCAGCGTATAGTGTCCTCCTTGTTCACCTTCTGTTGTGGTCTGGTCCTGGTCATCTTCCCCGCCACTGTCATGTGTTCCCAGACCTGAAAACATTAACAAAAGTGAGTAGTCATATTCTACTGATGGATTTGTCACTCGGCGTATAGTGTCCTCCTTGTTCACCTTCTGTTGTGGTCTGGTCCTGGTCATCTTCCCCGCCACTGTCATGGGTTCCCAGACCTGAAAACATTAACAAAAGTGAGTAGTCATATTCTACTGATGGATTTGTCACTCGGCGTATAGTGTCCTCCTTGTTCACCTTCTGTTGTGGTCTGGTCCTGGTCATCTTCCCCGCCACTGTCATGTGTTCCCAGACCTGAAAACATTAACAAAAGTGAGTAGTCATATTCTACCTGATGGATTTGTCACTCAGCGTATAGTGTCCTCCTTGTTCACCTTCTGTTGTGGTCTGGTCCTGGTCATCTTCCCCGCCACTGTCATGTGTTCCCAGACCTGAAAACATTAACAAAAGTGAGTAGTCATATTCTACCGATGGATTTGTCACTCAGCGTATAGTGTCCTCCTTGTTCACCTTCTGTTGTGGTCTGGTCCTGGTCATCTTCCCCGCCACTGTCATGTGTTCCCAGACCTGAAAACATTAACAAAAGTGATTCGTCATATTTGGATTTGTCATAGATTTTTATATTTAGACAAAATAATCTTTAATTCTGTAGTTAGGTTCTGGGTTAAAAATAACATGGTGAAATATTCTACAATTCACTGTATTGAACACTGAAGCCCTTATGGTTGAACATGACAAAAAGCTAGAAATGCCGCTAACCAAAAACCAAAATCACCATGAGCATGCTCATCTCGTGGACCATTTCTCTGCCGATTTTCAAGCGACAATTGTATAAACATTCACTAGTCAGTTAAAGAGCAGGTGCTCCCTGCTCCTTCTGGAAATTTTCTCCTCTCAAGTTAATTGGTATTATTTTTATGTTTGTACACAGGATTTGTGGGAGCAGAAGCACGGCAAAAAAACGTACGGAAGAATAAAAATAATAACAATAGTGTGAACAGGGCGTCCAAACTAATAAGCGCGGTGGATAACATAGTGTGCGCAGGCACACTCAACTAGAAAAATTTCGAAAATAATTTTAAGTGTGCCAAGTGTGGGGAGTGTGCTCTTTCAGTCAGACTCCTGAAAATATATTAATTTCTTTTCTATAGCAGACATTTTACATCTCGGTGGCGACGCCCTGTCATGTCTTCCTTGGCCCTTCTAACGGTGCAAACAGTGGTATACTATAGGCTTCAACTCTACGTAATGATTAAAATAATAAATAAATAATACAATAAAAAAATAAATAAATATAACAGTGGCCTACCTTCAAGCACCTCCGTTCTTAATCCTCTCCTGTTTTCCGTCCATATGACTTTCATCCACTTGATGAATTTTGGGTGACTTTTTTTGAAAATATCCAGAGTGACTGCCATCCACTTCTCTGCTGTCGCACTGTCTGATATTTTATGTTTTATTAATGTTTTCAAAAGAGCATCCCGACCTCCAGCTAACTGCCAGAGGTCTTGGGTCTTCTGTCTTTTCCCTTTCCTGAAACGACCCATTGAGTACCTCAACTCACAACCTGGCAATGTGGTTTGACTCCAACCAGAATCGCTTAAATAGTGGAAGTTCAGCTGCACTGGCGCCAACTAGTGGCTTGAGACTATTGGTGATGCGTGTTTTCTCTTTATTAATAGGCCTATAACTGAGATAGACAGGTTGCGTTATTCAAATGTTTGCATTTTATTTCAATAGCTATTTACTGAGTGAAAGTTTTTATCACCTTTTTAACACTTTTTAATGAATTTTTAATATATTTCATAATGTAAATATGAGCTTTGAAGCTCAATAGCTTTGAGGTCATGTGACCTATTGACTCAAAATCAATGTTGAACAGTAGATCTACACCTGCTGTATGAGACACACCTGTTTTTATAGAACTGTAACACTTGTCATATCTTTTATGAATTTTTAAATATATTTCATATGTAAATATGAGCTTTGAAGCTCAATAGCTTCCAGGTCATGTGACCTATTGACTCAAAATCAATGTTGAACAGTAGGTCTACACCTGCTGTATGAGACACACTCATTTTTATAGAACTGTAACACTTGTCATATCTTTTATGAATTTATTAATATATTTCATAATGTAAATATGAGCTTTGAAGCTCAATAGCTTTGCAGGTCATGTGACCTATTGACTCAAAATCAATGTAGAACAGTAGATCTACACCTGCTGTATGAGACACACTCTTTTTATAGAACTGTAACACTTGTCATATCTTTTATGAATTTTTAATATATTTCATAATGTAAATATGAGCTTTGAAGCCCAATAGCTTCCAGGTCATGTGGCCTATTGACTCAAAATCAATGTAGAACAGTAGATCTACACCTGCTGTATGAGACACACTCCTTTTTATAGAACTGTAACACTTGTCATATTTTTAATGAATTTATTAATATATTTCATAATGTAAATATGAGCTTTGAAGCTCAATAGCTTTGAGGTCATGTGACCTATTGACTCAAAATCAATGTTGAACAGTAGATCTACACCTGCTGTATGAGACACACTCAGTTTTTATAGAACTGTAACACTTGTCATATCTTTTATGAATTTTTAAATATATTTCATATTGTAAATATGAGCTTTGAAGCTCAATAGCTTCCAGGTCATGTGACCTTTTGACTCAAAATCAATGTTGAACAGTAGGTCTACACCTGCTGTATGAGACACACCTGTTTTTATAGAACTGTAACACTTGTCATATTTTTTATGAATTTATTAATATATTTCATAATGTAAATATGAGCTTTGAAGCTCAATAGCTTTGAGGTCATGTGACCTATTGACTCAAAATCAATGTAGAACAGTAGGTCTACACCTGCTGTATGAGACACACCTGTTTTTATAGAACTGTAACACTTGTCATATCTTTTATGAATTTTTTAATATATTTCATAATGTAAATATGAGCTTTGAAGCTCAATAGCGTCCAGGTCATGTGACCTATTGACTCAAAATCAATGTTGAACAGTAGATCTACACCTGCTGTATGAGACACACTCATTTTTATAGAACTGTAACACTTGTCATATTTTTAATGAATTTTTAATATATTTCATAATGTAAATATGAGCTTTGAAGCTCAATAGCGTCCAGGTCATGTGACCTATTGACTCAAAATCAATGTTGAACAGTAGGTCTACACCTGCTGTATGAGACACACCTGTTTTTATAGAACTGTAACACTTGTCATATTTTTATGAATTTTTAATATATTTCATAATGTAAATATGAGCTTTGAAGCTCAATAGCGTCCAGGTCATGTGACCTATTGACTCAAAATCAATGTTGAACAGTAGATCTACACCTGCTGTATGAGACACACTCATTTTTATAGAACTGTAACACTTGTCATATTTTTAATGAATTTTTAATATATTTCATAATGTAAATATGAGCTTTGAAGCTCAATAGCTTCCAGGTCATGTGACCTATTGACTCAAAATCAATGTAGAACAGTAGATGTACACCTGCTGTATGATACACACCTGTTTTTATAGAACTGTAACACTTGTCATATCTTTTATGAATTTTTTAATATATTTCATGATGTAAATATGAGCTTTGAAGCTCAATAGCGTCCAGGTCATGTGACCTATTGACTCAAAATCAATGTAGAACAGTAGATGTACACCTGCTGTATGAGACACACTTTTTTTTATATCATTTTAACACTTGTTATATTTTTTATGATTTTTTTTATATATTTCATAATGTAAATATGAGCTTTGAAGCCCAATAGCTTCCAGGTCATGTGGCCTATTGACTCAAAATCAATGTTGAACAGTAGGTCTACACCTGCTGTATGAGACACACTCCTTTTTATAGAACTGTAACACTTGTCATATTTTTTATGAATTTATTAATATATTTCATGATGTAAATATGAGCTTTGAAGCTCAATAGCTTTGAGGTCATGTGACCTATTTACTCAAAATCAATGTTGAACAGTAGGTCTACACCTGCTGTATGAGACACACTCATTTTTATAGAACTGTAACACTTGTCATATCTTTTATGAATTTTTAAATATATTTCATAATGTAAATATGAGCTTTGAAGCTCAATAGCTTTGAGGTCATGTGACCTATTGACTCAAAATCAATGTAGAACAGTAGGTCTACACCTGCTGTATGAGACACACTCATTTTTATAGAACTGTAACACTTGTCATATCTTTTATGAATTTATTAATATATTTCATGATGTAAATATGAGCTTTGAAGCCCAATAGCTTCCAGGTCATGTGGCCTATTGACTCAAAATCAATGTTGAACAGTAGGTCTACACCTGCTGTATGAGACACACTCATTTTTATAGAACTGTAACACTTGTCATATCTTTTATGAATTTTTTAATATATTTCATAATGTAAATATGAGCTTTGAAGCTCAATAGCTTTCAGGTCATGTGACCTATTGACTCAAAATCAATGTAGAACAGTAGGTCTGCACCTGCTGTATGAGACACATCTGTTTTTATAGAACTGTAACACTTGTCATATCTTTTATGAATTTTTTATATATTTCATAATGTAAATATGAGCTTTGAAGCTCAATAGCGTCCAGGTCATGTGACCTATTGACTCAAAATCAATGTAGAACAGTAGATCTACACCTGCTGTATGATACACACCTGTTTTATAGAACTTTAACACTTGTCATATTTTTATGATTTTTTTATATATTTCATAATGTAAATATGAGCTTTAAAGCTCAATAGCTTTCAGGTCATGTGACCTATTGACTCAAAATCAATGTTGAACAGTAGATGTACACCTGCTGTATGAGACACACTCCTTTTTATAGAACATGTAACACTTGTCATATTTTTATGAATTTTGAATATATTTCATAATGTAAATATGAGCTTTGAAGCTCAATAGCTTTCAGGTCATGTGACCTATTAACTCAAAATCAATGTAGAACAGTAGATCTACACCTGCTGTATGAGACACACTCCTTTTTATAGAATTTAAACACTTGTCATATTTTTTATGAATTTATTAATATATTTCATAATGTAAATATGAGCTTTGAAGCTCAATAGCTTTGAGGTCATGTGACCTATTGACTCAAAATCAATGTAAAACAGTAGATCAACACCTGCTGTATGAGACACAACTGTTTTTAAAGAATTTAAACACTTGTCATATTTTTTATGAATTTTTAACTATATTTCATATTGTAAATATGAGCTTTGAAGCTCAATAGCTTCCAGGTCATGTGACCTATTGACTCAAAAGCAATGTTGAACAGTAGATCTACACCTCCTGTATGAGACACACTCCTTTTTATAGAATTTAAACACTTGTCATATCTTTTATGAATTTTTAATATATTTCATAATGTAAATATGAGCTTTGAAGCTCAATAGCTTTGAGGTCATGTGACCTATTGACTCAAAATCAATGTTGAACAGTAGGTCTACACCTGCTGTATGAGACACACTCATTTTTATAGAACTGTAACACTTGTCATATCTTTTGTGAATTTTTTAAATATATTTCATAATGTAAATATGAGCTTTGAAGCTCAATAGCTTTGAGGTCATGTGACCTATTGACTCAAAATCAATGTTGAACAGTAGATCTACACCTGCTGTATGAGACACACTTCTTTTTATAGAACTGTAACACTTGTCATATCTTTTATGAATTTTTAATATATTTCATAATGTAAATATGAGCTTTGAAGCTCAATAGCTTCCAGGTCATGTGACCTATTGACTCAAAATCAATGTTGAACAGTAGGTCTACACCTGCTGTATGAGACACACTTCTTTTTTATAGAACTGTAACACTTGTCATATTTTTATGAATTTTTAATATATTTCGTAATGTAAATATGAGCTTTGAAGCTCAATAGCTTTGAGGTCATGTGACCTATTGACTCAAAATCAATGTAGAACAGTAGGTCTACACCTGCTGTATGAGACACACCTGTTTTTAAAGAATTTTAACACTTGTCATATTTTTATGAATTTTTAATATATTTCGTAATGTAAATATGAGCTTTGAAGCTCAATAGCTTCCAGGTCATGTGACCTATTGACTCAAAATCAATGTTGAACAGTAGGTCTACACCTGCTGTATGAGACACACTCATTTTTATAGAACTGTAACACTTGTCATATTTTTTATGAATTTTTAATATATTTTGTAATGTAAATATGAGCTTTGAAGCTCAATAGCTTCCAGGTTAGGTGACCTATTAACTCAAAATCAGTGCAGAACAGTCTGTGGACACCTTCTGTATGAGACACACTTCTTTTTATAGAATTTTAACACTTCACATGTTTTTTTTATTTTTTATTTTTTTTATATATTTCATAATGTACATATGAGCATTGAAGCAGTGCAGGATCATACTTGTTTCATGAGACACACTCTTTTTTTAAATCAAACCATTCTTCATATTTTATAAATACACGTTTTATATGTTTAACACCCACGTCTTATTTTGAAAACCGGAAGTGTCCACACGCTGCAGTAAGCTAGCGCTGACTTTCCCAGTCCCAGTATTTGCCATAAAGTCGGCAATAAGGGCGCACTTGAAAATGTTGGAGCGGCTGACGTGACCACGGGAAAACGAGAGACGGCTGGCGTGACCGCAGTGTTCATTTACATAAGTCACGATGCGCTCAGGCAGACATTTCTTAAATTCTTCTAACATAATTAACTCCCGTATAGGGAAGTTAAATCACTGGCCTTACTTGCAGCTGTCCATTTATCAAACAGTCTGCTCTTCTGACGAGCAAACTCTACAAATGACTGATCCCTGGATTTTCGCAGATCTCTAAATTGTTGGCGGTAGGCTTCTGGGACCAACTCAAACGCTCTCAATATTGCCGATTTCACAAATTGATAATTTAAGCTCTCCTCTAAGGAGAGCGCGGACATAACCTCCCGTGCTTTGCCAGTCAGGTTACATTGAAGCAGCAGTGGCCAAACGTCAACAGGCCACTGCAGCGCAGAGGCTATGCGCTCGAAAACAACAAAATAGCTGTCCACTTCGGACTCCCGGAAAAGAGGCACTACAGCAATATGCTTACTAATATCGAATGGGCTAGGTGAACTGGTGGAGGGAGGGAACGTACCTGGGATGGCACCGACAGAGACACGCAGCGCGCGCGTCTCCAGCTCCAGCTGACGCAGCCTCACAGCTTTGTCAGCCTCGATTTCCAGCTTTTTCACTTCCAGCTGGTATTGCCGTTGTGCCTGTGTTTGTCTCTCCTGGGCCTCTAGCTGCAGACGGGCAATGCGAACTCTCACTCTTGCACCGTCTCTAGACCCTGAACTACCCGGGAAGAGAGGACCATCACGAGGCAGGGTGTACGGCACCTTCAGCCGCGCACCTGCCTCTGTCCCTCCTCCAGCAGCCACAGCAACCCGAGGTTCAGCCTCAGGCTTTGGGTCACCCTCGTCACTAAGGGCGCCCTCCTCAGACACAGCACTTTCAGCCGACCCTGGCGCCACCAGGACACCCAACTCCACCAATTTCCCGACCACGAGAGCCTTCAGCTCCTTCTTAACTAATTGCCTCGCATAGTAGAGACCGAAGTGGAGCGCAATCTGCGCCAAATCACGCTTTTTACAATTATCAATTTCTCTGAGCGACGGGTTGGTCATAAATGCCTCCATACTAAATGTCGTCATTTTTACAAACACCAAAACCACAAACACAAAACAATCTCAAAATTTCAACTAATATTTACCTCTGTTTCTCGGGTATTTTAAATTTATCCCGGACGAGCCCCCATTTATGTTACGACCCGGCTCGGTAGGTGAGCGTAACATTGAAAAAGATAAGAAATAAAGGGAAAATGACACTTGCTCTAGGTTTGTCGGTTTATTTTTCTTAATTTAACAAAAGGAGGTGAGGGAAAAGGGCACACGAGTGCTGTTTAAAATAACAAACAAATATAACAAAAAGAGAACTCTAACAGAGCCTATATCTTACTAAATCACAGAAGAAAACCATAAACAAAAACCTCACTATTTAACCTACTGTTATCAATAACAAAACACATCAAAACAGCACCCCTTAATCTAATGAATCTAACAGAAAATCTCTTCATGAGTAATCAGTATAAATCAAAACTAAACCCTGCCCAATTCCAAAACTTCCGACACCAACTTTAGACACAAAATACGAGGCGAGCTTTTGACAACCACACACACACAAAGCCGCCACGATGCTCCGGCGGCTACAGTTTAAATGTCCTGGGCCAGGACAATTGGACACATCGGATTGGTTGGGCCGGGAGAGGATGCAGAAGGCGTCGCACCAATCCCAATCCTCTGGGCTTCCAGGAACCAATCCGTTAACGGCCGTGGCACACCTGTATTTACCTAATGGGGTGAAACGGCGGCGGCCGTAACAACTGTATTATTATAACTGATGTATAAATGTGTAACTACTTCACTGTCGTAACTGTCAGCATGTTTGTCAGTGCCGTAATTAACCATTTTAAAAAATGGTTGCATGGTTGACTATTTTCTTTAAGTTCAGACCCAGCATGTACTTTATGAAGGGAAGAAGTCCGTTCTTACATTCCTAAAAAAATAACAATGTCACATTTCTCTCTCTCTCTCTCTCTTTCAGGGCTATGCCTAGTCATGCACGGTATTGGTTCAAGATGTAGTCACATCTCCCTTTACTGAAAACTCTCTCTCTCACACACACACCATCTGTAAAAATACATCTCTCAGTAATGCATGTTCATGCATGTTATTGACTAAACTTCCCCAGAGTTTCTGTGTTCTATCATCCAGCAGGTTCTAATGGATCGTGGCTGTTGCTGTGATCCTGCATGACGTCCACTACATATATTATTACTGTCATTATTGTTACCATATCTCCATTACAGTTTATAGTTAGTTTATGATTTGCTGCTGCTGTGCATCTGTGTATCTCTATCTCTATCACAGGTTCCACTGCTACTGTAATCATTTTATCATTCATTGTAATTTATTGTCATTTTATCAGTCATTGTAATTCATTGTCATTTCATCATTCATTGTAATTTTATCAGTCATTGTAATTCATTGTCATTTTATCAGTCATTGTAATTTTGTCATTCATTGTAATTCATTGTCATTTTATCATTCATTGTAATTCATTGTCATTTTATCAGTCGTTGTTTAATTGTACAATATGTTTGTGTTGATTTGTTCTGTACACGTGACATCTATTGCACGTCTGTCCGTCCTGGGAGAGGGATCCCTCCTCTGTGGTTCTTCCTGAGGTTTCTTCCACCTTTTTTCCCTGTTAAAGGGTTTTTTGTGGGCAAGTTTTTCCACTCGAACCGAGGGTCTAAGGACAGAGGGTGTCATTACCTGTACAGATTGTAAAGCCCTCCGAGGCAAATGTACTTTGTGACTTAGGGCTATACAAATAAAATCTGATTTGATTTGATTTCTTGGGAAAAGTGTCAAAATGATGTGATGTGATCCATGCTGGATTTTTATGTGAGAGACCTTCTGATTACATACATGCTGTAGGATTAGTGTAAGCAAGAGTAATCTCATTCTCCTGTTGACAAAACATCAACACACCATTTCATTGAGCTTAAAATGCTTTATTTCTTAGAAAATTACATTCACACATTGACTCCCTTTAGCCTTTACCTGTGAACACTACACGCCTGTATTACACTCAGCATTGTAATGGGTTCTTCCTTGTCCCATGTTACACCCTTCCACTTAGTTTCTTAGGACAGTCATTTTTCCTACTGACAGACAAACAAACACACTGAAAACAGAACCTCTTTGGTGGAGGTGAGAAAAATATAAACTTTAAATCTTCATTCTGTTTATAGGTGGATTCAATCATGAACGAGACACCTACCAAATTGATTAAGTGATGAGCTGATTGACAGAGAAAAAACATTATTCAACACACTAGTGAAAGAATGTCCCTTTGATTAAGGGGAAAGGGGCAGCAGAGGTCAGGGTTAATGATGAAATCACTGCAAACTGCATGTCCACAAACAAATCTTCAGGTGGGTGCATGCTCAAATGTACAGGATGGAGAAAGTAGGAGTAAGGCCTCAGTAAGCTTTAAAGTGCTTTTCAGAACATAGAACATCTGGATCCCATTGTCTGAAAGCAAAATCACGGCTCTATATCCAATTTTGTAACTTTTTAAAAACAGACCCACTTCAAGGAGCAATTGGTCAGGTGTGTGAAGGTGTGAAAGTATAGATATGTTGTTGTTACATATGTGTACAACACCTAAGACGCCTTCAAATAGAGGCTGTCTAAAAGTGTGAGCTATTATTGGATCATATCTACAAAGACAAGCAATAGAAACAAGGTCGGATTCAGGAAGGCAGTGGGATGCAGACATAAAGAGGCAGTGACAGTTTGGACATTCAGAACTGCTAGAAACGTGTTTGCCGTCAGATGTGGTCGGAAAATACACTGAACAAAGTTGTGTTTGAAGTGTACTCGGCCTTTAGAGGAACAAAATCTGTTTAAACTGAGATCATCAAAATTCAGGGATTTTGTCAGAAGTCTGAAGAAAGACTAGACAAGACTTAAAATAAAGATTTCTAACACTTGAAGAATATACAACACAGAATGTAATCTCAGAACTTAAATGTGTCTCTAATGCTGTCCCAGATTACTGCACATGCGTTAGCAACATTTTCAGCCTGTCTTCCCCACATGTACATCTTTGTCATTTACTCCACTACATGCTGATACAGTATATCATTGTTTCTCAAACTGTAGAAAACAGTCAGACCATACAGCGAGCCCTTACTCTTAAAACATGGTCTAACATTCAGACTTCAGCAGAGGAAAACAAAAGATTAGTCATTTCTGTGTACAGACAACAGAGCTGCAACTGAAGTGACCTTGCATTTAGTTTCAGGCTGAATGTCCTGCAGCCGATTGCTGCCACTGACCTCTACATTTTCTTAGTTTCTCTAGGAAGTGCACTTACTCAAAAGGTCCTTTAGGATGTAGTACCTTCTTAAAAACGTAGTGTTGCATTAACAGTCCAATATTGACATAGAAGTTTTCGATCTGTACAAATAAACAAGCCTGATCACCAGGTCACATGAGGTCCAGTCCATTTATTTCTGACAGAAGTCAGTGAGACACATGGCTGATACATTGTCATGTGTCCAGAACCAAATGTAGTCAAGTAGACAAAAGGTTAATAAGGATTTCTCTACACATTTAATTGGAAATATTAAAACAATGACAACTGTGTGTGGAGAACCCCTTCTTAAGATTTAGTACTGATTCATTCTATTTAAATAGAGCTTCTTAAGAGAGAAACCAGCTCACAGTCTGTCTTGTCATGAAAGGGACAACCTAGGTGTCTGAATGCCTGGGCCTTTTTCATTCTGCTGTGCTGTCTCTTGGCCAGCAGCTGCATTTGATTGGTCATCTAACTCCAATCACTCTTACTCCTGTTCCTCTTCTTTCTCTCTGTGGCCACTTTGGTCCTGAATGATTTTCCCATTCAAAATTTTGCAGGTGGAGAGAGTGGAAAGAGTTTGAAGTCAGTTTGAACTGAGACCCATCAACCTAACTGCTCATGCAGTGTTAAGCATAATCTCTACATCTTGAAAAACTTTCACTCTAAGATTAACAGAAAAATCTTTCTATGACATTCTTATCCTGCTGAACTGAAACAGCTGTTTGAGCAACACAAGCCCAGGATAGACAAAAAAACAGTCAAGCTAAAACTACATTCCTCCTGTAGACACCAGCATCCACGCTCCCTCACCCACATCTTCTACCATCCATCATTTTCCAGCAACCACGTCCCTGCTGTTCATAGCTAACAAAGGTTGTGATTAAGGAATGTGATGACACAAAACAAGAAAATTCATTTCCTACTGGATATGAGAGGGTGGTTTGTCCAGACCTCTGGAGAGGATATGATACAAGTGATATCCCCTTATGATGAAAAACATGCATACAATTTGAGGCAATGCAGGGAAGATGTTTACCACCAGTTTAGAAGGTTTAACAAAACTACTTGGAAGTAATATTGTGAGATTGCTTAAAATAAATGATTTTCCAAACCATGCGAAATAAAACAGCATATCATCAATTTCTATTTTAGATAGAAGATTCTTATGAAAGCACTACCAGCGATACCCTATATTAAAAAAGTACCATTAGTAACATCAAGTCAGAAAGATGTTGTAGATATAGTCTAGTTCAAACAACAGTCTACAGGCGGTTCATAGAAAAAAAACTACTGCATGGTCACTTAGTAAGAAATAATCAGGAAATCCAATCAGGAAACTAGAATTCCAGACAGATTGACTGAAAGAAACTTTGCTGAAACTAAGCAGTTTGGGTGTCGTTTAGTTCAGTTGGTAGAGCATCCGCCCCATGTACAAAGGCTCAGTCCTTGCCGCAGCAGCCCAGAATTCGAATTCGACCTGCGGCACTTTGCTGCATGTCATTGCCCATCTTTCTCTCCCCACATTTCTGTCAGCTGTCTCTGTACAATAAAAGCTTGAAAAGGCCAAAAAACTAAGCAGTTCCTATAAAGCATTTTTCTTTTAAAACCTCATCAGACATGAGTGAAGACTGCCTCAGATCATTTATTTACCTGAATGTTTCTCCAGGGTTTACCTGGTTCTCTATATATGATGATCAATGATGAGCTTTTCACCCTAAATGTGACAGCGTAGCCCTAAAAGTTCATAGCTAACATCATCAGATTTCTATGACATAAATCTGTCATGCATAACGTAAGAACACGCTAGTATACACACTAACGTTAGACTTAAACCTGGGTTGTAACAGTTCTCATATTTATGTAGCTCTGTACAGGGCCTCAGTCTGGTGCATGTGCACAGAGAGTTGGGTTCTGATAGCTGGATCTGATTTGGATCTAGTTCTATTTTGTGTTTTTCAGTTTTTGCAGTTGAGCAGGACCAAAGTGGGGAATTCTTTCTGGAACCATGTAGCTTGCTCACATCAATTTCTGGAGTTGGAATTTCAGTCAGTTAACTTTTACAATTCAGATCAGATCAATAGCTTCTGTTTATCATTTTTTTCCAGAATTCAGATGATAAAAAATAAAGTTTGATTTGGGTTTTGTTACAAATGTTGAAAACTGGTGGATATGAAAAGATTCAATTCTGGATCCAGAATGAGTAAAATTCCATCAAACCCGGACCAGCGGAAACCTTCATTACACCAGCCCACACTGGTGTAATGACACCAAGTTATTGACCCAGAACTGGATTCATAGACTCACCACAACCCTGGTAAACTGCTATGCCCATAAGGAATACATTCAGAACTGGTTGAAGATGTACTACTGTTTAGGAAATGCACTTTGTTTACATGAAATGACAGTTTACTCACACAATGCAAGCAGCACTCACAGGAGAAGCATTTGTGTGATCCGCTCTTTGTCTTTAATGGCTTCCAATCCTCTAGCATTGACTGCTCATCCTGCTTGAGGTGGAATTTCACACTGACACTGAGTTTATATCACCAACATGAGTAACAAGCACATAGTCAAAAAGAAAAGATGGTACAGTGGTATGAAAAAGTTTGGGCACCCTTGATCGTTTTCAGGATTTCCTTTATAAATCATTGGTTGTTCGGATCAGCAATTTCAGTTAAATATATCATATAGCAGACAAACAGTGATATTTGAGAAGTGAAATGAAGTTTATAGGCTTAACAGAAAGTGTGCAATAATTACTTAAACAAAAGTAGGCAGTTGCATAAATTTGGGCACCACAACAGAAAAATTACATCAATATTTCGTAGATCCTCCTTTTGCAGAAATAATAGCTTCCTATAGCTTCCAATGAGGGTCTGGAGTGTGGTTGAAGGTATTTTTGACCATTCTTCTTTACAAAACATCTCCAGTTCAGTCAGGTTTGATGGCTTTCGAGCATGGACAGCCCGCTTTAAATCACACCACAGATTTTCAATAATGTTCAGGTCTGGGGACTGAGATGGCCATTCCAGAACGTTGTAGTTGTTCCTCTGCATGAATGCCTTTGTAGAGTTTAAGCAGTGTTTTGGGTCGTTGTCTTGTTGAAGTATCCAGCCCCGGCGCAACTTCAACTTTGTCACTGATTCTTAAACATTGTTAGCAAGAATCTGCTGATACTGACTGGAATCCATGCGACCTTCAACTCTTACAAGATTGCCAGTACCTGCACTGGCCACACAGCCCCACAGCATGATGGAACCGCCACCAAATTTTACTGTTGGTAGCAAGTGTTTGTCTTGGAATGCTGTGTTCTTCTTCCGCCATGCATACCGCCCCTTGTTATGTCCAAATAACTCAATTTTACATTCATCAGTCCACAGGACCTTATTCCAAAAGGAAGCTGGCTTGTCCAAATGTGCTTTAGCATACCTCAAGCGACTCTGTTTGTGGCATGTGCGTAGAAAAGGCTTCCGCCCCATTACTCTCCCATACAGCATCTCCTTGTGCAAAGTGCGCTGAATAGTTGAACGATGCACAGTGACACCTCCTGCAGCAAGATCATGTTGTTGGTCTTTGGAGCTGGTCTGTGGGTTGAGTTTGACCGTTCTCACCATCCTTCGCCTCTGCTTCTCTGAGATTTTTCTTGGCCTGCCACTCCGGGCCTTGACTAGGACTGTGCCTGTGGTCTTCCATTTCCTCACTATGTTCCTCACAGTGGAAACTGACAGCTTAAATCTCTGAGCCAGCTTTCTGTATCCTTCCCCTAAACCATGATGTTGGACAATCTTTGTTTTCAGGTCATTTGAGAGTTGTTTTGAGGCTCCCATGGTGCCACTCCTCAGAGAAGATGCAAAAGGGAGAACAACTTGCTGGCCACCTGAAATACCCTTTCTCACGATTGGCTTCACCTGTGTATGTAGGTCAAGGGTCAGTGAGCTTACCAAACAAACTTTGTGTTCCAATAATTAGTGCTTAAGGTACTCAAATCAATAAAACAACAAGGGTGCCCAAATTTATGCACCTGTCCACTTTTGTTTAAGTAATTATTGCACACTTTCTGTTAAGCCTATAAACTTCATTTCACTTCTCAAATATCACTGTGTTTGTCTGCTATATGATATATTTAACTGAAATTGCTGATCCGAACAATCAATGATTTATAAAGGAAAATCCTGAAAACGATCAGGGCTGCCCAAACTTTTTCATACCACTGTATAAATATGTATGGGACCATAAGATATACTTGTCTAAAATTTGATTTATTCTAATTGCCTTGAGATTTCAATCCAGCTGTAACATGTTGAACCAGTTTGCCATAACAGCAGAACAATATCAAGTTCCCACACTGACACTGAACTCTGCTCACTCTCATTCCATATGTTTTCTGCTGTCTGGAAGAAATCTAAGTGGGATGTGACTGCAGTTGCACTTTGTTAAATTGCATAAGACAGACTCAATATTTCCATCTCATCTGGTACATCAGTTCACTGACAGTACATATGAATGGCTCATATGTAAACAATGTCTTTGGTTCATTATTCACAATCCACAATGCAGTTTATCACCCTGCGTCCGTCGTGTCAGATTACAGATACAGGACAGAATTCCAAACCGTACAACTCTGAAAACCCAACTGAAACTCTTAAACATCAAAGTAGAACTCAAATGATTGTAATAACATACTGACAACACCTCAGGATTAAGTAGTTCAAGCACATTGAGAAAGTAGTATGTTTTCTTATAACCTCTGGCTTTGTAGTTTGGCCTTTAATCCTGTTGGTTATCATAACATTTGACTTGATCTGAAAAAAAGTTTCCACATGAGTTTAATACATGAGACAACAACACAAACTGTCAGAGCCACAATAATATTTCAAACTAGACTGGAAGTGAGAATGAGTATGAAGGTGATGGGCATCATCAAAGCTTCACTTCATCTTTCATAACTACTTCCTGCTGCAGTTTTAACTGTAGTACTTAAAGTGGTTCTCGTGTGTGTGTGTGTGTGTGCGCTCATGCAGTTTTACACCATTATGTATTACCAGCCCATTTCAGTGGTACTCAGTTTTCATTTTTTTCCTCTACACTGGCAGACTGCCATGTACAAACCATGCTATTATAAGTCATGACCTTTTACCCAATGTGAACATAGCTTTTGTTGTCACAACTGGAAATGTGTAAGAGTGGTCTTCATGTGTGTATTATCATGTACATAACCAACAGGAATAATGGCAAACGCTACAGAAAAGGTTGCATCAACTCAGAATCTGACGTCTGGTAATATTCTATATTCAACAGATTGTCAATAAACCTTAAAGTCAAACCAATAATTAATGTGTCCTGATGCATCTTTTCCTCTGTGACATACAGCTCCATTGCCATACACAAACATTAACACAGAACAACAAGCTAAACTGTTGCAGTGAGTGAGTGAGTGAATGTTCCTTCATTACCAATCTCCAGTTTGAGTAAAGTTTTTAAAAAACTACAATGTCCAGCTGTTTGTCTAATTATAAAGTAATTTAAAAAAATAATAAACTTAGCTTTTTTATTTATAAGCTGTCTTCAATAGGAATGAATGAACTTGATGAGAGCCATAGACAGACTAAGGAAGTCAAAAAATATAGAGACAGGAGCGTCAGTTTTTGTCTTCATGAGAATTGTTGAAAATACAAAGAAAATATAGAATAACATCAGACTTATCATTAGAGTGATGTCAAGTTATTTTTTTCTGATTACTCAAATCCTTAATCAAGTCTCAGGCCACATTCAGTATTCAGAAACTCTCACAGCGAGGTGTGACTGCTAAACTCTGCATCAAAGCAACAGTAAAACAGCCAGACCAGATCCAGTGCTGCAGCCAAAACGCACATCTTCCCATTCATTTGAATGGTGATATGAAAAAGCCAATCAATCAGAGAAATAAAGAGTTATTTCCTACCCGCCCACATTACCGCACAACACTGCCCCCGAGCAACACCTGATTTGGTCTGAATGAACGAATCAGTCAGTATCTGCTGTGGATTCTTGTCTTAATTCTCTGATAAGCAAAGTTTAAAAATCTAAACACACAACCCCCCCACAGCCACCCAAGTTTAAATGTATCCCATCTCCTCTATACCACACTGAGATCACACACACACACACACACACACACACACACACACACACACACACACACACACAGCTAAAGGGCCTGTCAATGCAAGGATCTTCCATTAAGTGAGTGTCTTTCCCCAGTTAAATACTGTACATCAGTCCCCAGAGCCACAGAACCAATGCTGTCAGTCCAAACATGTCCAATCCCAGCTGCTGTCCCGCCCCCTCTCATCCAGCCTCTGCCTTAGTATCTATAGTCTCTCACAACGCTGCTGAGTACTACGCCAAGCCCATCTCCTCCAACACACTCCTGGGTGACTCATCCTCCTGTCAAGGGAAACACACAGGCGTTAGAACAGAGTCAAAAACTATTAAACAGCAAGTGTGCCACCAAAATTCCGTGTTCCATTATTGTGACAACCTGCTAACAAAAACCCAAACCCTAACCAGGTGGCTGAAGCCCAGGTTACCTCCTGCAGTAGGTCTGCTTGTTCAATGGCCTTGAGGACGCTTTTCTTAGACGTGTCCTGGATCTCTCCTCCCATCAGGAATTCATCTAGTATGAAGTAGGCCTTCTCAAAGTTAAAGATGATGTCTAGTTCACACACCTGCACACACAAACAAACTGAAGTCTTAACTCAGTAACCTTAGTTCAGCAGTATGAAGTCAAACAGAGAGCAAACAGATCAGGGAGAACAGAGTTTCAGAGATATTTGACCTACACTGCCAAAGTACTTATCCAGCAGCTCTACAAAGCGGTGTATGACTTCCAGTGTGATCAGCTCATTGTCCTGCTCTTCAATTGCACAACAGAAATACAGGCTGGCATACCTGCAGGAATACACACATACACACACAAACAGATACAACACATCAATATAACAACTGACTTAATGAACTCTTTTCTGTGACACAGGTGAAAACCATGCTAAAATACACTACACGCATATATGATATAAATACATGACACCTAAGGTAAACTGCAGCTCCTTCATTTACCACTAGGAACAACAGCTAATGTTTAGACCAGGAGCTTTTACCTCTCCAACTAACACTTACTACTTACTAATACCCAAATTGCATCATTAAGCCCTGGGCCTGTCTTTATTGACACACAGGCAGTGTGTGACACACGTTGTATTCCCACTTTCACATTTACAAGGACAAGTTACTTTAAGCTGTTCACTCAGCAGCTGATAATCTTCCCAAAGTCCACTATCACCTTCTCAAGTTGTTGTCCTGACCCCAGGAGTCTTTTTCATTGTTTTGTCATCAGAACACCTATTGATGACTTTGGAATCAAAAGTCGTACAGTTGAAACCAGAAGTTTACATACACTGTATAAAAAGACACATATTCTTTTTTTCTCACTGTCTGACATGAAATCAGACATCATCATCACTTTTCCTGTTCTAGGTCCGCTAGGATTACAAAAATTATTTCTATTTGCTATAAATGGCAGAATAATGAGAGAAGGATTTTTTAGACAATTTTTTATTACTTTCTTCAAAGTCAGAAGTTTACATACACTAAGATTACTATGCCTTTAAACAATTTGGGAAAGCCCAGATGATGATGTTATGTCTTTGGAAGCTTCAGATGGGTTTATTGACAACATTTGAGTTAATTAGAGACACACCTGTGGATGTATTTTAAGGCACACCTGAAACACACTGCTTCTTTGTGTAACATTATGGGAAAGTCAAAAGAAATCAGCCAAGATATCAGAAAGAGAATTGTGGACTTTCACAAGTCTGTTTCATCCTTGGGTGCAATTTCCAGATGCCTGAAGGTGCCACATTCATCTGTTCAAACAATTATACGCAAGTATAAACACCATGGGAATGTCCAGTCATCATACCGCTCAGGAAGGAGACTGGTTCTGTGTCCCAGAGATGAACGTGCTTTGGTCTGAAATGTGCATATCAACCCAGGAACAAAAGCAAAAGACCTTGTGAAGATGTTGCCTGAAGCTGGCAAGAGTGTGTCATTATCCACAGTGAAACGAGTACTGTACCGACATGGGCTGAAAGGCTACTCTGCCAGGAAGAAGCCATTACTCCAAAAGAAACTAAATTCTAACTGTTTGGCCATAATGGCCATCGTTACGTTTGGATGAAAAAGGGGGAACCTTGCAAGCCTGAGAACACCATCCCAACTGTGAAATACAGGGGTGGCAGCATCATGTTGTGGGGTTGTTTTGCTGCAGGAGGGACTGGTGCACTTCACAAAATAGATGGCATCATGAGGAAAGAACAGTATGTGGAAATACTGAAGCAACACCTCAAGACATCAGCCAGGAAGTTAAAGCTTGGGCACAAATGGGTCTTCCAAATGAACAATGACCCGAAGCATACTGCTAAACTGGTTACAAAGTAGCTTAAGGATATCAAAGTCAATGTTTTGCAGTGGCCATCACAAAGCCCTGATCTCAATCCTATTGAAAATGTATGGGCAGAGCTGAAAAGGCATGTGCGAGCAAGGCAGCCTACAAACTTGGCTCAGTTACACCAGTTCTGTCAGGAGGAATGGGCCAAAATTCCTGCCAACTATTTTGAGAAGCTTGTGGATGGATATCCAAAACGTTTGGCCCAAGTCATACAGTTTAAAGGCAATGGTACCGAAAACTAATGAAATGTATGTAAACTTCTGACTTTGAAGAAAGTAATAAAAAAATGTCTAAAAAAATCCTTCACTCATTATTCTGCCATTTAGCAAATAGAAATAATTTTGGTAATCCTAACGGACCTAAAACAGGAAAAGTGATTGTCTGATTTCATGTCAGACAGTGAGAAAAAAAGCATATGTGTCTTTTTATACAGTGTATGTAAACTTCTGGTTTCAACTGTATGTATACAGGAAGTACAGCAGGGCAACAACAGCAACACAACCCTGGGGTGCTCTGATGTTAACAATGAGGGTGTATGAGGTGTGTCCATCCACCAGCAACAGCCTGAACGGAACTATGATGTTAAGTGTTGAACAGTCAGTGAACAGCAATCTCTCCCTTTCTTGTCCAGGTGCGATAGGGTGGTGTGGGGCTATGGTCCCTTCTGATGATCAGTTGGGTCCAGTGTGCTGGGTTGTTAGGAGCAGATGACAACCTTGACCAAAGCACTTCATCGCTACAGAGGCGAGTGCTGCTGGTCGATCGTCATTCAGGCAGACTGGTCTTTCTTTCTTGGACACATGAATGATGGTCCTCTTGAAGCAAGTGGCCATGATAGACACTATATACACAACACTGAATATCGTGTCAACACCAATGCTAGTTGGTCATAAAAGTTCTTTGATTCACCAGCTAAATACCGTGTCACATGCTTTAGCTTGCACAACATCTATATACCTTCCATTGAAAAATTATATGTTCAGACTACTTGGCCCATAAATCGAAGCACTTGAATAGCTGATTGAATGGATTTACTAGTTGTTGAGGACAAATTTGGACTGGAAGATTAAAAGTTTGTGATTGCAGATGTTGTACTGACCAGACCTTCAGAACATCATCACCTTTATGCATCTTGTCAATCACAGGTTTCCTCAGTGATCATAAAGATGCTGCTAGATACATTATAACAGATGGAGGATGTGGGTGGAATTATAGATACAGTATATAAGCCGTGATTATTAGTTCATTTGGCACGTGTGGGAAAATGAGTCATTGCTTCCGTTTAGTTGTGTTGTGTTGGCTATTTCCTGTTCACACTGGCTTTTAACAAATGAAACAAAGGTGACTTCATCAAATGTCATGTATCCAAGCTATAGTTCAAAACCCGACAATTAACAACAGAAGAAATGCAGCCATTCCACATATTTAAGAACCTGGAACTATGAACATTTTGCTATTTTTGCCTGAAAAATAACCCAGTTACTAAAATAATATACAATCTATCAAAGTAGATGCAGATTGCAGCTCTACTGCAGGCAAGAAATGACGTTTACACTTAGTAGAAAGTCCACATTTGCCATATTTCATGTAGAAACTACCAGGCGTGTAAAGCAGAGTTTACAGGGGATTTATGATGTAATACAGAACCTCAATTACAAGTGCAGTGTTCCCTCATTCCATCTCTACTGCAGAAAATCCCTCTGCACTCATCTCTTCACCCACCCACCTGCCCACACACAGGCAAAGGCTTTGTCCACCTCTGCATCCTGCTCACAGTAATGAGCCCTGACACGCACCGATCTGTGTGTGTGTGTGTGTGTGTGTGTGTGTGTAGAGATCAATGACAGTGGAATGCTGGGTCTCACTGTTTCCACCCACCTAAAATGTACTGCCGCTCAGCCCACATACAAACAGACATGAACTTTCATTGGTCTGTGGGAGGTGAACTACACTGAACATTAAACACTGAATCTGCTGCTGCACTAAAGTCAAATTCAAGACTTCTCTTGCTACTTGAAATTAATTCAACACCAATTTCAAATCAACAAACTTGCCAGACATTAAGACTGATCAGCCGAATCAGATGAAAACTACACTGTAAAAAGGCCAACTTTGATTTTTTGGGTTAGTTATAAAATATTAACATTTAACGCAAAAACTTAATTTGTTGAGGCTTGTCACTTTCAGTCTGCTGTCCTCCCAACTGGCTGTCTCCCTTCAGAGCTGGAGTTTACTTTAGTTTACTTTTCATTTAGTGGCACTTTTTATTCAGGGTTGTATTGTGTAATAAATGAATAGATAAGATACGCAATATCATTGACAACTAAATGTTAAACACAAATAGCTTAAATAGTGAACGCTGGCACCTAGCTGATGCTAGGGCCTAGCTTGTGCTAGCAAGGCTAAAATAATGTCAGAATTTTTATTCAGGGTCATATTGTGTGATAAATCAATGGATAAGAATTAGGGATGCAAATTATCGATTAATTCATTTATCGTTAGTTGATTGACCTTATCGATCAATTAACGGTTAACTGATAAGTGGCTTTTTTCCTGAGAACATACATTTCTCATGGTGTCTTTAACATAAAGCAAAAATATTGCTTATATACTGAATAAAAAAATGCATGTTATATTCCTCAACTAATGTTTTATTGTACCAGTTGGGATATGGTACAGATATGGCATTTAACCAAAATAAATTCTGCACAGAAAATTGAAATACATAAAAAAAAGTAATTGTGCACTGGCTCACCTGTTGCATGTGAAACATTAAGCAACATGCTATACAATATGGGCTTAGCCTACACAATATTAGGCCTACATATAATTATCTGGTAAAGTACTTACATGAAAAACTTGAAACATTAGCAGCACCACTTATAATCTCCCTTGTTCTGAGAAAGGTAACAGTAAGATTACTAGCCCTGGAAACTTACAGTAACATGTAGTACTGAACACAACTTAAATCATCCCTGAGGAAGGTGACAGTAAAATTAGAGGGCCTCTATTAAACATCTAGAAAATTCGACGAGTGGGCTGTTGCCGGGGGTCTGAATTCAAAAAGCACACCTCAAATAGTCATTTTTAACATGTTTATTTAGACACAGGAGCAGATAGCGATGACGCGATAGCAATTAGCATTAGCATGTTAGCAATTAGCATGTATTTAATTCTTAGTGGCTAATACTAATTGCTAGCGCGTCAGCACGTCAGTACGGCTGCATGCAGGTTTTAAAGGTGATATCTTAGCGAACTCGTAGAGCTACTCAAGGCAAACGTAGTAGTGCAGAGTTTACACTGAACGTCGTTGTCATCATTACTTAGTTTGAAATGCTCCCATACTCCACTTCGTTTTAACCGCCTCATGTTTGTATGCCGTTACGTTCAAGTACGTTCGGTGTGGCCTAGATTAAGCAATGGTACCCTCAACTGGCGACACCATGACATTTCACTGAAAAAAAACTCCTGTGGAAAATGGCCCTAGATTCAGTTAACCTAATTAATTTAATTTAATCGATTAAATTCTTTTCAACGATTAACCGATAGTCGATTAACCGTTTACATCCCTAATAAGAATAGCATTATGCTTAACAACAGTAAACATTAAACACAAACGGTTCAATTAACAAATGCTAGCAGCTAGCTGATGCGAGTGCCTAGCTTGTGCTAGTATCCTCCTTCAAACGGGCATGTTATTTTTCGATTGCTCAGTCTGAATGATCAAGTCAGCAGGTTGGTTTGACAGTATGAGCAGACAGACAGCAGGGCTGACAGGCAACCAGTCCGAGGGCCTGTGTATTATGTTACTAAAACATGGACGCTTCAACGTTGTAGCCTTGATATTATTAGGTAATGTTACTTCTGTTGGTGTGAAACTTGTCATGTAGTTAGCAGCATTTGTCACAGGGGTATTGAGGGGTTTCCCTTAGCGCCTTTAAGCTTTTTCACAGCACCACAGCTAATGAATGGGGAACTGCTAAAAAGATGAAAAGATGGGTCAATATACACTGAATGGTGTTGAATGGTGTCTGTAATAAATGGTAAAATTGAATTTGGATTTGATATATTAAAATGAATGGGACAGAATATGTTTTTTTAATTTTGTGTTTCTGATATAGTCTTTTCAAAATAAGAATCTTGAGTTGCTTCTGTATATAAAATGCACATTTTTATATTAGGATGTTGTTGGCATTGTACTGACCTCCCTGACATGCCACCAGCTTTTGCTTACCTTTTACTGTACTGTACTAAATTAACTTTACTGGAATTAAGTGGGTACTATGTACAGATTAAAATTACTCTCTAACACTAAGCACTCCGGCAGATGAAAATTCAAAGCAGTTACTAGAACTTGAGTAGAGTCAGTAGAAGTCAGGATTCAAAGTTCAGGTAATGTGAAACTATAAGTTACTACAACTGAAGCTAGGGTTAGGTGAGTTGAGATAACTTATAAATTAAAGTTGAACAAATTTAAAAGCAAAACTTAAACAGTTAAGTTGAATTTTCTAACTTAAAATGCTCCTGATGTTTGTTGCCATACAATTTTAAGTTCTTTTTTTTTTTTTTTTTGCAGTGTAGTTTCCACCCCACCAGCAGTAAAAAGACCAGTCAGGGAGGTTAAGAAGCACTGAAGTCAAATCTCATTTTGGTAGTTGAATCACTTTGAAGCACTTTTTTTAAACGTTTTTTTTGTGTCATTGTACACCAAGCATCATTCATGTTCTCAAATCTGGCAAAAATCAGCACAATTTTCACTCAAGACTTGCGCTACTTGGGTGACAAGGACATGTTTCATGATCTATAAATAAAAAACGAATAAATGTACATGACAATTCGTGAGTAATTTATAGTGTTTACAAATGCATTTTTATGGAACTCCCCTGTTCAAATTATATTAAGTCTTGGTTATGCAGAATTAACAGCATGGCTTTTTTGATTGACAGCACCCAGGCTTCATTCAGCCCACCTCAGGTCTGCCGATGATCCACGCCGTCGCCACATATTTTAAGCTCTTCAGAAACCTGTGGTTGACGTCATTCATGCGCTGTACATTATTTATGCTGTCATTCATTAGAATGAGTGTGCAGGATTTGATGGCATTTTGCAGTGTAGTTGCTGATTGCAACCTCCTCACCTCATTACCTTATTTCTAATGTCAAAGGAGAAACTATAGTGGCTGCAAAATGCACAGAATGTGAACTAATGTGAAATGTTAACCGTGAACCTAACTAGAGCCAGTGTTCAGTCAGTGTTTGTCCACTCTAGGCTCCTGTAGAAACATGGCAGTCCAACATTTGGAAGAGGTCCTGCGGTGTTTGTAAATGTAAAAGGCTCATTCTACGGTAACAAAAACATAATGAATCTTATTTTTCAATGATTATACACTAATGAGTTTTCCATTTTATATTCCATGTGTGCCATATTCTGTAAATCTATGTAATATCTGGTCCATTATGCAGCACTATGACTACCCACAGAATAATAATACACCTTGTACACAGTAGGTCTTTGTTTGAGGTGTCCTCTTATATGAACTCATACAAGCTTCCCACTGGAAAATCGACCATTAAATAAAACAATCAACAATCTAACTAAAGGCTTATGCCTAAAACATGTTACCATGGTTACTGTAGCTACCAATACGTTTCCAATTTTGATTTGAGGTTGTGAAGAATGTCAGCTGACATTAGTATTTCAGATGTTATGAAACTGAATAGCTGCACTATTTTCCAAAGTCCAACATTTACAATCATCTTCTAGCTTTTTTGCAGTGGCTGAAACAATTTAAGGTTGGACAGAGAATTCTTCGTCTGTGGGCCAACTTGTACCAAGCAAACTTCTCACTGAAACTTGGAATGTGAGTAAATGTGAGACAGGAAGCAATGGCATGTAGTCAGAAATGGTACATACGGTTTTGGTGCAGCACTAACTATTGAGTTTCCTTTCTATTGGCTGAACACTGAAAAAGATTATCCATCAATACATTATCAGCCACAGAAAAAAAAACTACTGCATTAATTCATCACTAGGGCTGGGCGATACGGACCAAAAGTCATATCTCAATATTTTTTAGCTGAATGGCGATACTCAACTTTTTTTTTTTTGTGGCCAGATAATTTCATACATCTATTATTAATGGCCCGCCAGTAAATTGCACTCCCACCACTCATACTACAAATCCCACAATGCACTGCAACAGCTGACACACAGGTCAAGACCTGTGGACCACCTCTAACCCCGTGCTGCGGTTATTTATTGTTTTAATCAGTGGTCCAGTGTTGACAACTTAGCGATTTTGTTGCTATACTATATGGTCTTGTGCTATATCGCGCTTGAAAATATATATCAAAATTGATTAAAATATCGATATATCGCCCAGCCCTACTCATCACCACAGTTAAAATGAATGAATGTATCATATGCATAGCCTAGAGCTCTTGGCTGAAGCTTACATTCAGCCTGTCATGTTAAATAAAACAATAGAGGTGAGTACTCACAGCTCATTAACATTAATTTCATAAGTTGGCAAATTATCTGAATGAACTCTTGTGTGGTTAATGTGCTCTCTGTGAGCCAGTGTTGGAATAAACACATATTTACACAGCCCTATTTGGCTGGGTGATTAATAGCACTTTCTTCTTTAGTCTGACAAACTCAGAACACAAATTTATTTTGACTTTACACAGACTTTAAAGAATCGCTGACGTGGTCACTTTCAGCTGCCCAGCAGAGATGAGTGCATCAGTTTGTGATGTATTGTTTTTACCTTTTATATACAATCTTGAGGTCCCTCCATTCTAGAAAGCTGCACATCTTTGGTTTGCGGGCGAGCACTATCTGCATCAGCTCCCTGACCATCTTCTTCTTGTCGCGCTCGGCTGTGGCTGTGTACCACTTCTGCAGCCGCAGCTTCCCCTGCCGGCTGAACAGCAGCATGAAACGCATCTGCACAGAGACAGAGAGCAGAAAGCATTAGTGACAGATGTTTAACACACACACACACACACACACATATATATATATATATATATATATATACATATACATACACACACACATGGTAAATGGTACTTATATAGCGCCTTTCTAGTCTTCCGACCACTCAAAGCGCTCTACACTACATATCTCATTCACCCCATTCACACACATTCATACACCTTACCATGCAAGGTGCCAACTGCTCATCAGTTTGCGGATCTAAGCATTCATACACATTCACACACCGATGGCACAGCCTTCGGGAGCAATTTGGGGTTCAGTGTCTTGCCCAAGGACACTTCGACATGCAGACCGCAGGAGCCGGGGATCGAACCCGGGGTGACAAGAATTTTTTTTTCTTGTCATAGAGTCTATGACAAGAAAAAAAAATACCGTTATACCGTGATAATTTAAAAAAATACCGTGATATCAATTTTTGGTCATACCGCCCAGCTTTAATGTATGTATGTGTGTATATATATATGTGTGTGTATGTATGTATATATGTATGTGTGTGTGTGTGTGTGTGTGTGTGTGTGTGTGTGTGTGTGTGTGTGTGTGTCGACCGGTCGCCCGCGGCCTGATCACAAGTCGTCCGCGGGAGGTTTGGGGGGGAAAAGAAAAAAAAGGGGGGAAACGGGAAAAAAAAAGAAGCAATTTTCGCAACCGCACCGGCTGGCTGCATGTGTGTGTGTGTGTGTGTGTGTGTGTGTGTGTGTGTGTGTGTGTGTGTGTGTGCGTGTGCGCATGTGTAGTCTACCTGTGACACGTGCGTTAAGGCCAACTCAACGCGGAACGGAAGCGGAACGGTACCGCCGCGGTCACCGTAGCAAATAGAATCCAGTCTAGTCAATGAGACTCACACCGGGCGCGGATCAGAAGCGTCCCAGACGCGGCTCTCCGCGCCACGGCGCGAGCTTTCCGCAAGGTTTCTATTTCTTCCGCGAGCCGCGGCTGAACCGCGTAAATTTGAACAGAGCACTGCGCACCAGACAGGAAATCCGACACAGAATCAACGTAATAAACTTCCGCACCCTTTCAAAATAAAACACAATACGCAGTTCATGTAGCTTTTTACAACTTCACATCAACGTGACGTCATGACCGGTGGCACCAGGTGATCAAAGATCGATCAAAGGGTCTCAACATGAACGACGAGAGACTAATTGTTGAAGTGGAACAACACACAATCATTTATGACACAGCAGATGCTTTTTATAATCTCCTCCACGTCGGAGAAGCAAAGTCAGCTGTTTGTTGTTGTTGTTTTTTTTATACACAGTTTATCGCGGGGTCTCGCGTATGTCCAGGATTCTCGCGTGATCTCGTGGTCTCGCGTGAATACGGCCGGCTCGCTCCGCTGCCGTTCCGCGGCTGATCCGCGTCTGGTGTGAGTTGGCGCCGGGCAAAGTACCGCTCCGCTGCCGTTCCGCTTCCGTTCCCCGTGTTAGGGAAATTGACAGCTGACCCCGGCAGTGGCCTAGCAACAGCAACAGGTTAACATGGCGGAGGGCCCGAGCAAACCGAAACGTCCCAAGACCTATCATTTTCACTCTGAATGGGAGGAAGATTATTTTTTTGTTTATTTTAATAAAGCGCCCATTTGTCTGATCTGCAATGCAAAGGTGGGATTGGCAAAAAAAGCGAATGTCGAGCGTCATTACAAGACGATGCACGCCGGGAAGTACGAGAAGGAATACCCCGCAAAAACCCCTTTACGTGCCGCAAGACTCAAGGAACTGAAAGCACGCCTGTCTAAGCAGCAGGCACAATTCACCAGACCTAATGAACAGTCGAAGGCCGCAACAATTGCTTCATATCGGGCTAGTCACATCCTTGCTAAACACAAGAAGCCATTCAAAGACGGCGAGGCGTGGAAGGAAGGCTTTCTGGAGGCCGCGGATAGCCTATTTGACGGCTTTAAAAATAAAACGGAGATCATGAAGGTGATTAAAGATGTACAAATGTCACGCAATACCACTACAAAGCGATGTGAGGTAATGGCTGTGGACGTGGAGGAGCAGCTAAGAAAGGACATCGATGCATGTGAATGCTTCTCTCTGCAGTTTGATGAGTCAACTGATATGGTGGATGTGGCTCAGTTATGTGTTTTCATCAGAATGGTTTTCGAAGACATGAGCGCCAGGGAAGAGCTACTGACCATGTTGCCACTAAAAGGACAAACGAGAGGCGAGGATATTTTCAATGCCTTCATGACATTCGCCCGCGGGACAAAACTGCCGCTCTTTAAACTGATTTCTATAACCACTGACGGTGCCCCTGCTATGATAGGCCGCACAAATGGATTTATAGCACTGTGCAAGCAAAGTGAGTCTTTTCCAGACATTCTGAATTATCACAGTATTATCCACCAGCAAGCACTAAGCGGGAAGATTGTTCAAATGAAAGACGTGATGGATATCTGCATGAAGATTGTGTGTTCAGTGCGCGCCAGGAGTCTTCAGAGAAGGCTTTTCCGTGCACATCTGGAGGAAAGCGACGCTGAGCACACCGAGCTGCTGCTTCATACAGACGTCAGGTGGTTAAGCAGAGGGAAGTTTTTAGCGAGATTCACAGAGCTGCTGCCAGAAATCAAGGAATTCTTGAAGCTGTCTAAACATGCAGATTATCATGACAAGCTAAATGACCACCAGTGGCTTTTGGATTTATCTTTCCTCACCGACCTCACCCACAAACTCAATTTGTTGAATGTAGACCTGCAGGGTAAAGATAAAGACGTAGTCCAGATGATGAGTTCTGTGAACACTTTTAAAAGCAAGCTACAGCTCATGTCACGGCGGCTGCAGCAGCGCGACCTGCACACAAACTTTCCAAATATGCATGCTGAACTACAAAGTCAAGGTAAAAGGCTGACGCAACTTGATATTGACCGCTATATGGAGCATGTTCAGAATGTCTCGTCAGAATTTGAGCGGCGTTTTACTGACTTTGCGACCCTCGAACCTGTAGCAACCTACATGTGTAATCCGTTTGGTGCAAATGTTGCTGTTGGTGACATTGCTGACAAAGTCAAATCACTGTTCGATTTGGAACGCGATGCGATTGAAAACGAGATTCTAAAATTGCAAAATGACATTGTCATGAAAGCCAAATCAACATCGGCCCCGCCTGGAAAGCACGCAGCATTCTGGGAGCTGCTGTTGGATGAGAAATACCCCAATCTCCGAAGATGTGCTTTAAACCTGACAGCTCTTTTTGGTTCAACTTATTTGTGCAGGTGTGTGTTCTCGCACATGAAAATAATAAAGTCCAAGTACCGATCAACAATGACTGACGACCACCTTGTAGCCTGCCTACGCCTTGCAATCAGTACCTACACTCCTGCCTACGAAAAGCTCGCCTCCTCCTCCCAGTGCCAGGTGTCCCACTAGCTGCCTCCGCTCTGCCCAGCGCCTCGTCTCACCCAGCCCACAGGTAGGCAGTTATGGCTGTGTGTGTGTCTGTCTGTCTGTCTGTCTGTCTGTCTGTCTGTCTGTTATTATAAGAAGCGGCTCATTTTTTGGAGGATTGTTGTCTGCTGTCTGTGAATTATGCCAACAGTATTATTCTGCAACGTGTAATGTGGTCTGTGTGTGTCTGTTGTTATAGAAAGCGGCTCATTTGGAGGATTGTCTGCTGTCTGTGGAATTATGCCAATAGTATTGTTCTGCAACGTAATGGACTGTTCTGCAACTTGTAATGGACTTTTCAATTTCTGGCCTGTTCTGCCACCTGCAACTTGTGATGGACTGTTCTTATTATGATTGCATGGCAGTGTTTGTCCAAATCTGTTGTACTTATGTTTTACTGATGTAGGCCTACTTATAAGTCTGTTGTAGCCTACTTTATGCTTATGTGGACATAAAGTAAAGTGGTAAACAAAGTAGTATTGTGTTGTTGTGAAGTTACTGCAGGCTGGCGACGATGTTTGTGCTTTGAAATGTTGGTATTGGACTGGTAGACCCCAGAGGGGTTGGCTACTGAAAAGTAGACCTCGGGTCAAAAAAGGTTGGGCACCCCAACCTTTAGCGTTTGCTAAAGGGACCGTCTATGACATAGACGGTCCCTTTAGCAAACGCGCCTACCAGGGACGCCTGTGTAGTGCTTTGTGCTGCAGTGCCAACGTTACGCAGAGATTGGGGAGAAGATGCAGCTTTTACTTTCATGCAATCTTCGTATTCCAGGATATGATTGTGGCGGAGGTGGTGAAGCAAGTTGCTTGTGTTCCCTCCTGCAGCTAAAACATTAGCTCGACAACACTTACAGATAATGCGTGTTTGATCCGCGTCAGATTTTTTAAAACCGAAGTATTTCCAAACAACAGAAACGGCTCCCTTTTTCGGAATGAGTTCTGTGTCTGTGTCATTTTCTTCATTCATGCTCACCGCTCAACTCGCTATTACTACCCTAGTCTTTGCCACTACCACGCTCTCCTGCAGAGTTGGCTTGTTTGGTGTAACACTGAAAAACAGCCCCCGCTCAATCTACCGCTGTGCGACGTTCCGCCGCTCTGTGTAGCCTACATATGCGCGCGCACACGGTATGCGGTAAATGAAAGATTCATATCATAAAAATAAAAATTAGACACATATGCTTTTTTTTTCTCACTGTCTGACATAAAATCAGACAATCACTTTTCCTGTTTTAGGTCCGTTAGGATTACCAAAATTATTTCTATTTGCTAAATGGCAGAATAATGAGTGAAGGATTTTTTTAGACATTTTTTTATTATTTTCTTCAAAGTCAGAAGTTTACATACATTTCATTAGTTTTCGGTACCATTGCCTTTAAACTGTATGACTTGGGCCAAACGTTTTGGATGTCCATCCACAAGCTTCTCACAATAGTTGGCAGGAACCTTGGCCCATTCCTCCTGACAGAAATGGTGTAACTGAGCCAAGTTTGTAGGCTGCCTTGCTCGCACATGCCTTTTCAGCTCTGCCCATACATTTTCAATAGGATTGAGATCAGGGCTTTGTGATGGCCACTGCAAAACATTGACTTTGATATCCTTAAGCTACTTTGTAACCAGTTTAGCAGTATGCTTCGGGTCATTGTCCATTTGGAAGACCCATTTGTGCCCAAGCTTTAACTTCCTGGCTGATGTCTTGAGGTGTTGCTTCAGTATTTCCACATACTGTTCTTTCCTCATGATGCCATCTATTTTGTGAAGTGCACCAGTCCCTCCTGCAGCAAAACAACCCCACAACATGATGCTGCCACCCCTGTATTTCACAGTTGGGATGGTGTTCTCAGGCTTGCAAGGTTCCCCCTTTTTCATCCAAACGTAACGATGGTCATTATGGCCAAACAGTTAGATTTTAGTTTCTTCAGACCACAGGACATGTCTCCAAAAATTAAGGTCTTTGTCCCTGTGTGCATTTGCAAACTGTAATCTGGCTTTTTTATGTTTCTTTTGGAGTAATGGCGTCTTCCTGGCAGAGTAGCCTTTCAGCCCATGTCGTTACAGTACTCGTTTCACCGTGGATAATGACACACTCTTGCCAGCTTCAGCCAACATCTTCACAAGGTCTTTTGCTTTTGTTCCTGGGTTGATATGCACATTTCAGACCAAAGCACATTCATCTCTGGGACACAGAACCAGTCTCCTTCCTGAGCGGTATGATGACTGGACATTCCCATGGTGTTTATACTTGCGTATAATTGTTTGAACAGATGAATGTGGCACCTTCAGGCATCTGGAAATTGCACCCAAGGATGAAACAGACTTGTGCAAGTCCACAATTCTCTTTCTGATATCTTGGCTGAT
This sequence comes from Larimichthys polyactis, assembly GCA_018985215.1. Lineage (NCBI taxonomy): Eukaryota > Metazoa > Chordata > Actinopteri > Sciaenidae > Larimichthys > Larimichthys polyactis. The sequence goes on from JAFMOB010000573.1 coordinate 51,043, forward strand.
TTCTTTTGACTTTCCCATAATGTTACACAAAGAAGCAGTGTGTTTCAGGTGTGCCTTAAAATACATCCACAGGTGTGTCTCTAATTAACTCAAATGTTGTCAATAAACCCATCTGAAGCTTCCAAAGACATAACATCATCATCTGGGCTTTCCCAAATTGTTTAAAGGCATAGTAATCTTAGTGTATGTAAACTTCTGACTTTGAAGAAAGTAATAAAAAATTGTCTAAAAAATCCTTCTCTCATTATTCTGCCATTTATAGCAAATAGAAATAATTTTTGTAATCCTAGCGGACCTAGAACAGGAAAAGTCTGATTTCATGTCAGACAGTGAGAAAAAAAGAATATGTGTCTTTTTATTAGGGATGTGACTTTTGATCAAAAACACTATTCGAAATTCGCTAAACACTATTCGATATTCGATTCGAAATTCGACAGAAGACCGCCCGCCCCCACCCACACACCCAAACGCGCGCACACATGACAGACAGGGTGAAAGCGGTAACGGTTTAATGAGTCAATAAACAATGATAAATAAACAATAAACTTCCATTCACATCACATAGCCAACAGTCTCAAACAATAATATAGGCTTCCAATTTTATTATTTATATTTACTATTATTTACTATTTACGTCTGTTAGAAGGAACCGCGGGTGAAACTGCCCGTTTAGGGAACGATATTGAAAGCGCTCGAACAGAGTAGAAAAAACCTAAGACATATTTTTGTTTAGAAAAATTAACATGTCGACGTGGTCGGGATGGAGACGGGTACGCAGCCTATTGACAATCAGACCGGCTGCGGAGAACACACGTTACCGATTGCAATTCTTCTTCTGTTATTTTGACTACCTTTACTGTACGATAGCGGCACCCTCTGGCCGAATTAATGCAACAAAGTATGTTAGGAACTAGGAAACGTCTTTCCGTGCTCATTTTTTTTAGTGGAATGCAACGTAAGCCAAAACGGCATTCGAAATTACTATTCAATATTCGAACTCGTCACGAATATTCGAAAATCATGTCCCATCCCTACTTTTTATACAGTGTATGTAAACTTCTGGTTTCAACTGTATGTATATATATATACACACACACACACACACACACACACACACATACATACATGCATACATATATGTGTGTTCATGGTAAGCTAGCTGTCATGAGACATACATTGCTTGAATAACAATTAAAAGAACACCCCCATCAGTTCTCTAAACTCAAATAAGCATGACAAAATTCATGACTACCATGTCCAGTTTTGCTGCTGTTACGTGTAAGCCGAGATAAATTTAGCTAGTACATTAGTTGTTACAGTATAGCTGACTGACTGTTGGTTTAACTCTTATTGATTCTTTATGCAAAATATTCAAATTGAAAATAAATTTTGGCTACAAATATGTACTTTACAGCTGTTTTGCAATGTTTAAAGCATTAAATCAATAAAATAAATATACTTTATGGAACATTAAATAACATATGGAACATTAAATGTATCCAAATTAAACTATGGATCCAGCTGCTCTGCAAATTCTCTATATTTATAGAACAAAATAAATATAATAATAAGCATAAGCATCAATACGCAATAAGCATCTTCTTGAAACCCTCACCCTCGACTGTATTAATGGGTTGCATATCTTTAGCTAAGAAATGGCAAGGGCAGCTGTTAGGCCCCGTTTACACGTACACAGGTTTTTTTTAAAAACTGAGACATTTCCCTTCGTTTGTACCTATCTTTTTCATGCAAATGGTGAATTCGCCTCTGAAAACGAATCAAGTTTTAGGCAGCTGATGCGCCAAAAGTGCGACCAATGTTTACCTTTTGCTATGACGATGATCATGGAAGCTAGCGGCCCATAGGCTTGGCGTAGTTATTATGGCGCTCGATGGCGTATTTATGCGGGTTGATGTAAATAAAAACTTTTTTGAAAACGATGCTATGTGCACGATTTTATTTTGGAAAACGGATGGATGGAAATATTCGTTTCTCAACATACCCGGCTATGTGTAAACGTAGCCTAATGTCTTGTGCCTCTCCGAACTTGTCGGATAAGGAGTCGCATTAAACAATGTGTCTGTGATCGATGACTGAGTTTGCGTTGACGTCTTGCTGGTTGTGGCACTGGCTTTGTCTTTTTGTTTCTTTATTAATTCGTCGTGTGCTTTTGTTTGAGATGGTTGAATAAATTTGTAGTGTTACCAAGAGGAGCAGCTATTACCTTGTAGCAAATCTTGCACATTATGTGCTGCTGCTTCTCGTCGGATTCTTCTCATTCGCTTTCAACCTTACTCAATGTTTTTGAACACCTACGACACCTACCCACACCAACGACACACGTCCTCACTCTTCAGCTGCTTAAGGGAGTATGAGCTATGTGCTGACTGTGCGCGCGTCTGGGCGAGACAGAACTTTAGCTTGTTGTTTGTTTTTAAGCGAGTTTCTATGGAAGCAGTTCTGTCTTCATGGAGTTCGTTCTTGCCGGCAGAAACACACAAACAGCCAATCAGCTAACAGACGGGCAGACCCAGCATGTCATATCCCCGGACATCACGAGTAACAGGCAAACTGCCAATCATTCAGCAGCTGTGTAGTTTGGTTGCGGTTCCATGTTGGTTTGTTTACAAGGGAAACCAGGAGGAGAGTACAGGCGGCCGCTATGTAGCGGAAACTGGCACAGGTAGTTTAGTAATCCACGGTAGTACCGTCATGTAAAATTTCTAGTATAGTAGGAACTGTTACCACTTGGCACCACGGGGTACCGTGTATACCGTGGGTATCGTGCAACTCTACTTTATACCACCACACCAAATTCTGTTCTCAAATGTAACACATTCAAATGTCTTTGCTTACATTCCAATGTGAAGAATATTAATCACTCACTGTTCTAAATCCACGCGAACCACTCTTTGCGATAGTGTAAACTAGATCCACAGCATTTATTTAAAGTAAATGTATTAATTGAAGCAGAGTAAAAAAGTAAATGTATTACTTAAAGCAATATCCTGTAGAAATTGGTATTTTGCCGTTTAAGCATCTCTATTTTCAGTGTGTAATCCCACTGTGGTAAACATGTTCAGCTGTACTCGAGTATTTGTTCTGATTACATTACTTCTGATCAAAAAGAGTCGACAACTTTGCTAACAGTCAATCACCAACCAGGTCACCAGCAGCAGACCCAGCAGCAGCTAATATTACTGACTAGTCCAACAGCAGTCAGCCCAGCTCAGCGTCTGTCTTTCAGCCTTTTTTTTACCAAGTTCTCACCAACCACTAAAAGTCAGTCCCACATTTACTCTTGTCTTGGCTTCTTGCTCGCTCACTCTCTGGTCAGAGCCAGAGAGCAGGCACACTGCTCCAGTTTGATCCCACAGACTCTGTGTGAAAACCAGCTGCAATGCCTCATTTGTCCACGGGGAGGAGCAGTGATGTTTCGCTCTCACTGTAGACTGTCTAAAGACACATCTGAAAAGATATGCTGGAGCGGATCAGTTGATGGGAAAAAAAAAAAGTTGCGATAAGATAACACTGAGGCAGCGTTGCAGCCGCTCGTATCTGCAACTCTATGTCACGCACAACAACAACATGCCAACATAAACGTGTTATTAAAGAAAACTCCGCTCGTAACGTCCGTAACATAGCCTAGATGTTGTTGATTTGGTAAAAAGTGACCATAGGCTAAATGGCGTAAAGCGTAAATGGAAAGAATTACGGGTGAATCAAGTATGAAATAAGTCAAGTATGTTTGGTTTTAATAAAGTTTGCAGTATAAGCTTACGAAACCATCAAACATATATTTAGGCATTCCATGAAAGTTTTTATTGTTTTTTGGCGTTGGCTACGGCCCACAGTAGCCTGTGTTTCAGATTAGGAATAAAGTCCATCAAAACCAGTTGCTTCGTAGCTTCATTGTTCCGGGTCACTACAATAATCTTTCCATTTACGCCATTTAGCCTATGGAATGGACGAAAATGAAAAGGAGTCATTCATGTTCATGAGCACACTCAAATCACAAGGCTACTGTATAGTATACAGTAGTCAAACCAGCTGCATTTTCCACTCTGTGATTTGTGACACTGGGGGACCAAAAAGCCCATCAAGTGCAAACAATGAGAATGCTAATGACGGGTTTGTATGGTTTACCTGGCCTAAAGCGTGCACTACAGTAAATACCTGCATAACAAAAGGCTTCCAAAACGCTCGTCTCTGCAGCTCTATGTCGCGCACAACAACAACAAGCCCTCCCCTCCAAATAAACTGTTAATTAAAAAAAACCTCTCGCTTGTATCGGCAGGTCTGACACACAGGCCTGGCAGCCCTGTGACGTCTGAGGGACCGTTTTTATGAAACTTTTTTAAGGGTTAGTTTGTTGTTTACATGCAGATAAGCGAGAGAGAGGCGCGAGCACAAGAGAAGAGACGCTCCTGTAATTATGCAAAGACTAGTTGTGGCCATAGATTAATCACGCCAATCGAACAGCTGATTGCGCCAATGCATTAGCGCGATCAGCTGTTCCCCAGAGTAAACAAAGCTGTCAGCTGTCCAGGTGGAACCGGCATTTAAAAAACAACACCAAGAAAAACCACAAGAAAAACACGACAAAAGCACAAAACTCTCTAAATTGCTAGAGAGATGGTAAATGGTAAATGAACTGTACTTATATAGTGCCTTTCTAGTCTTCCGACCACTCAAAGCGCTCTACACTACATATCTCATTCACCCCATTCACACACATTCATACACTGATGGCATTGGCTACCATGCAAGGTGCCAACTGCTCATCAGTTTCTGGATCTAACCATTCATACATATTCACACACCGATGGCACAGCCTTCGGGAGCAATTTGGGGTTCAGTGTCTTGCCCAAGGACACTTCGACATGCAGACCGGGAATCGAACCGCCGATCATCTGATTGGTGGACGACCCGCTCTGCCTGTGAGCCACAGCCGTGGATCAGGACTCCACGGAGTTACAGTGAAGAAAACAAAAGCGAACAGAAGAGAAAAAAGTCAAAAAGTCAAAAAGCAACCTGAGAGGCTGGAACAGCTTTGCGAATAGATTAATGGTGATATTTTTTTTATCGCCCGATAAGAGTCTCACGTTAACGCAGCACGTTAACGCCGATAACGGCCCACCACGAGTAAAGACAGAACGGCCTAGATGTTGATTTGTTAAATGGTGACATGTTGGATATAAACACCTTAAATTTAATTTCAATTCATGAACACGCTCAAATCATACGGCCACTGTATAGTATGCAGTAGTCAAACCAGCTGCATTTTCCGCTTTGTGATCTGTCACACTGGGAGACCAAAAAGCCCATTACTATAAATGCAAACAAAAGATTGAGCAACGAGAATGCTAATGCGGTGTGTAAGCTACTTCATCTCCAGGTAGAACAACTGAAAAACTAAAAAAGTTCTGTGAGAGAAGCACCATCTCCTGGTCATACCCTGTAATAACATGTATGGGTGGAGTTACAGTAAAAAATAGACACGCCCAGGAGAAGGAGGGGGGTCACTCCAGCCACGGAACTTGGCAGGCAGTTGGCTGGAAGTCGGCTGCCATTCAGCTGGCTTTCAGCTTGAACGGGAACTTTTGAGTTGCTACTACTGTAAACACACACATGTGACTGTGTGTGCTTCTGGAGGTACACTACTCTGTGCATCAGAAACAAAAACAGACTGTGACATGAAGGCTGCTGTCCCACTCGCCTGGTGTTTGTGGTTACAGGGGTTAGCACAGATGACTGTGATTGGATTAAACAATTTGATTTCCTCCTATATCTGAATGACGTTTCTCCAGCACTAAAATAAAATATCTACATTTACAAATTATAAATCTGAAAGAAAAACACAGGATCAAATAAAAATGTTCACTATCGTGACATTTGCTGAATATTGCTGAAAGTGTGATGATAAAGTCAGTGTAAAGTCAAAATTATTTTGTGTTCTGTGTTAGTTTGTCAGACTAAAGAAGAAAGTGTTATAACCATCCAGCCAAATTTGAATGGTTAAATTAATATCAACAAAGTTTATGAAATTAGGTGTCAAAATCAGGTAAAAATGAATTCTCAGCTCCAGGACTGTGGGGGCGTGTCCCCTGAATGCACTGAAGCCACGCCCGCTTGGCGGAATATGCTAATTTTCTGTTATTGATCGCCGCATGGCGTCACGTGATCTTGTTGAAAAGTGGTGAAACAGTTTGAACCTCTAACTTCACATTTCACTAATATATCGTTCAAAGTCGTTTCACGTGTTTTCAGCAACTATTTTCCAAAACATTTATTGTGTTTTGAAAGAAAACATGGAATTGCCTTTACGCAGACTTTAAATAATGGTTTTGCTTTGTATCAAGTTTTTTTCGAAGTCTGCAGTCCTCATCAGGTCTGTCATCAATCCTTATCCTTTAGTTTTAGCCCTCATTTTAAACATTTCAGTGGAGACATGTTGCACAACGGAGAATATCAAACGTCCTTCACAACTCTCAAAACTAGTCATGTGACCTCTTTTTTTTCCCCCTCAGTGTTACACCTCATCCTGTCTAATATGGTTATGGAGACTCTCGATGAACCACTACAACCTGCAAGATGAGAGTCATGTGACCAATGGGAATTGACTAACAAGCTAATCTATCTACATATTTCAGTAGGAAGTCATTACTGGAAATAATGTTTGTTTCTACCGATTAGTGCAATCTTTCTTACAGAACATTTCATTCTGAACAGCGTTTCTCAGTCTTCAGTTGAGTGGCAGAGCCAAAGATCTGAGAAAATGTATTTGATAACAGAAGCAAATCATTCTTAAAAGGATCTTTAATGTGCAATGATTACACACAATCAACAAGTTTCTGCCAGAGCAATAAACATGTTGGAAACTTGTGAGCTAGCTAGCTGCAGGTTAATCCCAGCACCCTCAGCAGTCTGTCGAGAGTCTCCCATAACATCTGCACAAGGCTGAGGTAAGGTTTAAATCAAGAGTAGGCCTAAACCCATGACGCCCATCGCTAACAAACAGCTTGGTGTGATATTCTCTGCATACACAAACATCATGTACTGCAGCTGGAGGACACACACAGTGAACTTACACACTGATGACAGTCTGTTGTACAGGTGGACTTCATACAGAAATATCAACACACACTGTACTGCCGTGACTCTCAGACGATTACAGCTACAAGTCACACACACTAACACCAATCTACTGCACCACCTACCAGTTATGTTTACTTACATGTGCCTGTTAGCAGTCTTAGCCTCTTTGTGGTCTTTATGACACAGACATGTGGGCGGTGTGGTTCCTGTTTGTTTAACAGCAGCAGGATACGTGGAAGGAGGATGAACACGTGGATTTGTTCTGTGCAAAAACTGACTGACTGACCAAAGATACTGTTCAACAGACTGCCCTGCTGTTTTCAATATGGACTGTAATAAGGTTTGTTACATGGCCAAAAGTATAGCAGCAGGTAAACATGCCGGGGTGAACAGGGTGGAGATTGTCCACTAGTTCATCGTTCACAGATCGTCTTGTACTGACTGTAGATCCGTTTTGTTTTTTTAATTAACTTTAGATACAATCTAATGTGTAATTAATGAAGATCCTACCATTTTAACAATGTGGTATTGAAAAAGTATCTGATATATCAAACATGACCAATAATGCTATTCCAGCCTCTGGCTTCCATCCCAAAGGTGTTGGGTCGGGTGGAGGTCAGGGCTCGGTGGACACACAGCACTCTGCTAGCAGGACAGTCAAGTTCTTCCAAAGCAAACTGGGGAAAACATTTCTTTATGGAGATGTTTTCAGTTGTTGGCCAATTTCGATGAATGTGAAAGCATTAGACAGTTCTATATTCCTGCACACATGACATGAATTCATGGTGGCTGCAGTTAAAAAACAGTGTGCTTTCATTTCAGACTATTTTTAGAACCAATCACACTACACGATCACAATCTGATGAAAGAATGCAGCTTCCCGTTCATCGGGTCCTCCAGCGGTTCACACTGCCTTCCTTTTTTCACTGATTTACTTCACATTCATGAAGATATGACTGACATACAGTCAGTAGCTGGCTCAGACATGAAAAATTATACAATAAGCTACCTGTCTGAGGTGTGAGCACTCATCAGTCTGTTGGTCCTTTGAACACAGCTGTGTTTTTGTTAAACATCAAATATTATACAGAGTGTTAACATCTGTAAATGATTCAATATGTCTTAACTTAGTCATAGAACATAGAGCTGTTAGTGCGGTCCATTTACACACACTCTGTGAGGTCATATTTTTCGGTTTGGATTAAATATGCTAAATTCAAAATCATCAGATAGTTGTATGAAATAATAAGTGCACCCTGAAGCTGTGGGTCAGGGGTCCGTTATTAAGAGGCAGCTGACAGCTGTCACCGGACCCGGAGCTCCACTCCGCACCTGCGACACTTTGCTCGGTAATAAGTCAGACATGAACGTCTCACACACACACACACACACACACACACACACACACACACAGAACATCAGTGGGTGTCATTCGGACACGGCTAACATTCCACGGACCACACGCTGCCGTGAAGCCCCACAGTGTGACACACACACAGCTCATGCTGGTGTTCGGCCTCTTAGCTTGTAGGCTAAGCTGGCAGCAACTAGGTGGAGGAGGAGATGGCGCAGCTGGACACTTCCTGAAAGCGTACACCTTGCTAGCATTAGCCTAGCACCTAGCTCCTGTCTTTTTCTTTAAGCGGAACAAGAGGCGGGAACTCACCATGTCGTTCGATTCTTTGAAGCTACTGCGACGTTACAAACGAAGTCTACTGCCCGGTCCAACGTAAGCGAACACACCCCGGCTAACATTGACAGTCCATGTCTGAGTCCGGTACCGTACACTGAAACTACACTAACCGAGTCACCGCTACACTGACTGCTACCGCCTCTGCCGAGCATGCGCATTGCAAGTGGAAAATGTGCAGCTCTGAGTTTCGCCTCCCAGGTGTTCCACCTGACCTGTGTCTGTTTGATATGTCTGAGTTACACTTTAATTACAGTCTCTGACATGATCATTATTAAGGACTCCCCTCGGTGCAGAGAGAGGAAACTCATTCTGTAGCAGTTGACCTGATGGATGCATAATTGCACTCTTTCCATTTAAGTTTTTCACAATACACATTTGCAAGAGTCCATTTGTATATTATTCATATGTATATTTTTAGAGGTAGATCCATATGTTCTTCCTCCTTAGAGTTTATTCTATTTTTATTGTTGCAACCAATTTCGTTTTTACCTCATGCCTGTATATAGTGTGTGCCTGTTCTGTGTTGTTTTCAGTTCAAATCGAGTTAATCTCCCTCCAGAGTCTGGTCATATGGATATGCAAATAATGCTTCACTCTAAAGGTCTATTCTCAGTGTACGCGACATGGTGGTTTGAGGTCACAACTTGTGTAACTTGCTTATTGAACTAAAACTGGCTTCCCAAGTTGGGATGTCACAAAATATGTTCAGATTTAAGATGAGCAAAATATGAGAAGCATTCCTCCTTCAGCAGATGAACTGTCAAACATGCACCATCCTGCTCTCTGTGAAGGTCAAACATCCAGCGGAGGGGACACCAACTTTGATGTTTGTATATAATCTTATTATTTCATGTCACGACTTTTTCATAATACTTACTTCATACACAGTACATAGATTGTACGTTCAGATATACTATTAAAAATGATCAGGCCTTAGTGTGTCTAACACATGACCAGATCATGTTTGTATGATTTTGGCTGTTTGGACACCAGAGGTCAGTGTTGACCATGTGCAAACTCAGCACAACGACATCCCAGAGACTATAGCTTTGTAAAAACATAGTATTTTAATAAATATAAATACTCCAAAATACAAATGTAACTTGGTAACAATATAGCAATAACAAAAATAGACAATTAACACGGTAACATGGATAAAAAATACATCTCTTCTGTGCAATACATCTCTTGGTATCAGACGACAGTAACTACTTATGTACTTAAATTTCCTTCATCATTTTGTCTTATCAACCACAAACATTCAGACAAATAAATTAACAGCAAACATATACGCAACTCTTTTCAAAGTCTTATCTCAGTTGATCATGTTTCTGATGCCTGTCATGTTAAATCTGTGTGTTGCTTTGCCCCAGTCTCTGTGTATTAAAGTACATTATAAGTAAACTTTTCAGTGAATTAGTCTAGAGAGTCAAAAGAAGTCCTATGAAGTCTGTAGGTGTGGTCTATGGTCATCGTGAGCAGCAGTAGTCAGACACAGTGGAATGAAGGCAAGTCTTCAGAGCGGGTTATTGTTATTGAGGCTGGTTGAACTGACCCATGAACAGAACAGCACCTGAACACAAGAGGGAAAACATTAGACATCACACTCTCTACTGGACTGCTCAGCTGCATGGTATTGTTGACTATTGTGGAGTGTTACCTGTGTGTTTGTGCTGGATGAGGAAAAGGAAGGGTCTGTCCAGAGTGATCTGTTCCACTGCCATACGAGAAAACATCACGGCAGCTAACGGAGGAAGGGATTTAAACACAGGTCAACGTCTGTGAGATACCAAACAGTACTCGTAAAATCCACCAGGCTCTCACTCTCTCTATACAGTATGTGCCATATATGCATAAAATGACCTAAAATAATACAAGTCTTAGACTATGTTTAACACAGGTCCTTTACAAGTCACAAATTAGTAATTATCACCAATTCTTTCATGTGATGGCATATATTCTCTCACCAATTTACACCAACCAGTTACCATTCATTTAAAACTAAATTTGATATTTGCTGATTTTAAGCTACTAATTCATGACAAAAAAAATATTATTGTCATAGTTTTGAGTTTGTTTGTGTTTCCTGTTTTGTTTTGTAGTTACAGTTACTATTTAGTTCCTGTGTTTCCTGTGTTTCCATGTCTGTCCGTTAATGGTTTCATGTTGTTTCTTGGTTCCTCTGTATTCTCTCGGTTTCTGATTCCTGTGGATTATTTTGCCTGTTGGTGTTGCCTTGTTTTCCAGCCGCTTTTCAGTTAGTCTGTTTTTGTGTCCTTCGGTTTGTATCCTTTTCCTGGTTTGTTTGTGTTTTAGTTCTCACCGTTTGGCTTAAATTATCATTAAAGAGCACTTGTTCCCTGCCTTAGGGTCCATTCCTGTACCTCCCCACTTCCCCTGTGATAATTATGAGGAAAGACCGGTGGTAGCCGACTAACTGTGATTCAGCATTAGTCATGTCATTAGTATTTTGTGTTGTATGTGTTTCAGCTTTCATTTTCATGGTTAAAATATTTATATATGTATATTTTTTTTGAGGAGGTGCTGGCTTTGACTACAGCTTTACTTAAATGATCATTCTAGTTTATCAGAACTTTTTGGAGGCTTTCTTTTTATGCTTGCCACCATTTTGTGTTTTACTCGGCAATTTACTTTGTGAATGTGATACTTTTGTGTTTTTAATATAAATGAATGACTTAAAAAATTCATTAATGAGACATGATGCATAGATCATAGAGAGACTGTAATCCTTCTACATTAGTCAGGAAACAGTTTTGTGTGTGTATTGAGCTACCTGTTGCTGCTGCTCCCTTGGTTCCTTGCTCATTCACCTCGATCTTCACTTTCTGCAGAACTTTGGACACACACAGCCTCTCATCAGCTGGAGGACAGAGACACATACAGATTAGATACAGAGTTCATCTGAATGCACTGTGCTTATTGTGGTTTTTCACATGGTCATTTGCAAATGCAGATATTAAAATAAGAACACACAGAAACAATTAGAGAATTATGAATTAAATATGAATGAATTATGAATTGATCTCCCTGTAGTGGGTTAACTTACTGGTAATGCGTGTGAAGTCGGCAGTAGCCAGGTTGAACATGTCTCCCAGACCCATGTTGAGCAGGGTAGTCTTAAAATCAACCTCAGAGTTCAGAGTAAACCTGCAAACACACACAAATTCTCATTTTTCATCCCTGGTGACTTAAGGCTGGAAGCCATGTAATCACAATTGACAATAAAAAATGATTTAACATAAACTATCTATATACTGTCTGAGCCTCTCTCACTTACCTGGGCATGGCCAGCTGTCTCTTAACATTCCTCATCTGTGATCTCCACTGCCGAATCTTCTGGCTGTTCAAATCCGCAGAGAGCATGTTCAGTGATACTTCCGGCTCAATGGGTGACACCAGGAGCATGCTCAGCGAGTCACCCTCATACGGGACCTCAATGACATCATAATCCACCCCATCAGTGGTCACAAATTCGCCTGAGGATTGAGGACAAGGAGATGAATGTATCTGTCATCTTTGGAGCGTGGTATCAAACTTAAGTCCACTGAGTCAGTGTGCTGAACCTACCATAGTTGAAGCGGTTGGTGAGTCTCATCATGTGCACAGGCACGGTGCTTCCATTGGCACAGCGGAACATTCTCTCCTGTGTCAATTTGGGGTCAAAGGGAACCTTCCAGAGACCCTGAAAGTGGAGAGCATTCAGGAGGACCAGGCGCGTCTCATCAGTCAGAGATCCAGATGCCAAGAACTCAGGGATGGCACCTAGAGAAGAAAATACAACAAAGATGTCACAAAGGATTTAAGGGATGGAAGCAAAGACAGCAGACAAGGAGAATCCTGCAGATGACATGCTGCTAGCAGGGTGCTGTGTGTACCTCCAGTGTGGTCTGAGACCCATGAGTTGATGATGTTAACTGCCTGCTCTGGCTTGGTAAAGTCAACCTGGTGAGGCTGGGACTGGAAGGCCTTGGCCAGGGCTCGGCGGTATCCCTTCTCCAGGCTAATTTTTCTCTCCACCATAACACCACTGGCTGTCTCCACCCCCTCCTCGATAGACACATCCCGCTGCAGGAGACGCTGCTGTCGGGACATCCCACGCTCTGCAGGAGAGGCAAGATGGGTGTTTGTTTTATGGCTTCACCAAAATACACTAGTGTACTGTTCCAGGTGACCAAATTCATAGATTTATTTATCAAGTTTTTATTGTTTTTCTGTATACTGTTATTGTTTGATCTATGTAAACTCACCTTGCAGAGAAAAGCCCATAGCAGTAGTTAACGCCCTGCGAGTGTTTCCAGCAGCACCGAGCTGAGCCATCACCAGGACAGAGGCCATGCCATATGGCGACAAGACCACGTTCTTGTCCACAGAGTTCTGGGCCAGATGTGAGAAGACTTTCAGGCCAAAGTCAGTCTGTTTATCCTTCAGGGATCCCAGCCCCACTCTGCTCAGAGTCAGCAACAGGAAAATGTACACGCAAAGCATCCTGGGAAAGAGAGAAAGCAATAGCTTTAAGCTTGAGTGTGGTTGTTTTAAATAAAGATCCAGTGTGCAGCTGGTGCACACACAGTGGGAACAGTGGGGAGAACTCAACAATATTTTATGACTTTCAGAAAAGTAGTAAATGATTGAAACTGTTGAGTTCCAAGTGCAGCTACATTGTAGTACATGTACATGTGTCACTGACGCATTCACGTCAGTGTGTTAACTGGAAACTCTGACATTGGTTTTCCACTGCAGACATCAATAGTGTAATCATGTAGGTACAGCAGCAGCATAGACCTGTTACTGGTCACAGGTCAGCACAGTCATTTCAGCCTCTGCTTACATAAGCAATCACTACCTGCTCTCAATAAACATGCTTCACTAATCACTACAGACAGCACACAGCTTCACTTCTTAGCAGTTTGCATTAGTCCAAACCACTGGACACCACTGGAAAGGCTCAATATTACAGTGTAGGCCTTGTGGGATACTGGTACTGTGGTACTGTTAATATATAGGTATATATGTTATATATATATTATACATTACATATATGTATATGTACATAATTTAGCCTCTCTTTACACAACTCTGACTTCTGTGTTTTATCATGTTAATTCAACAAAAAATCACTTAATAAAACTGCCTGGTTGACAGTTGACTAGACTTCACACCACTGCTCTTAAATCTGGTATGAAATGAATTAAAAAATAATAATTTATGGCTACAATCATGACTAAACACCACGTCAGTAAAAAGAACTGCAGTGCCACAGCAAACAGCAAACAGCCTCTATTCCTATTTGGCACGATCTGAATGTTACAATGAAATACAATATACAGATATTTAAAATAGGACATATGTAGAAGTATGTTTTTCATTATGTTGTGTACTATAACACATTATGATAAAATATAACACATTAAGATATTCTGAGCAAACTGTTGCTTTAAATTGAAACATTTTGTATGATAATACCTAAAAATGTATTAAGGTGCCAGTATTTTTGATATAATTCTAATTCTAATTTTTAAAGCTGTAAAAATGTAGCCCAATGGAGTTCTTACCTTCTGGTTGAAATGTGTCTGATGTAGGACACTGTGTCTCTGTTGTTTGAGCTTCAGCCTCCTTTCACTGCTGCTCCTTGAATGTGAAGGTCTGAATGAGTTCCTTTCTTTTTATAGTGTGGAGCTGCATGCTCTGAAGCTCCACCCCCCACCTACACACATGCACACACACAGAAGTTATTAGAGACGATGATGTCATCTAACACTGTCTGGACAGGCTTCCTTTTCATGGATTCACACATACACACTCCCTCCCTCTTACTCTTCAACGTCTGTTTCTTTTGCCTAAAGCATGACAGAGCATATGGAAAGTCACTTAAGTGTTTTCCCAGTCTCACTGAACACGCACGCATGCACACACAGACGCACACACAGACACACACACATGCTAGAGTCATGTGTGTGTGTGTGTGTGTGTGTGTGTGTGTGTGTGTCATATTTTTTCTACATGACCTGGCATGACGAGATAATAAGTGTAATTCTTTGTGTTTTTTTGTCATAATTATTAAAATATAATAATATAAGTATTTTGGGATTTAAACAAACTATTACAAATGTGTAAGATTAGGTTTGCCTAAATATTTTTTAACTACATACAAATACTTAAAGGACAACAGAAATGTGGATTTCCCCATTCACTATAACTGATTTTGAGAAACCATTCATACATACATAAATACATTTCAGAGTATGCTATTTGTTTGAAATACCATACTTTTAAATGGGGTCAACTTTCAAGTCAACATTGATGAGGTTTTAACACGTACAACTGAATGCCAAACTCCATCCTTGATGAAGCTCATGTGATATAAAGGTCATAAAGCTCTGGAACATCTTACTAAATGGATCTCGGGGTGAGATTTTTTGCTAGAAAATCATTTGAAAATCATTAGCTTCTTTTCTTACTTTCTTTAGCTGTAGTCAGTTAACTCCCTCAGTGATGAAATTTATCATGACTGATTTATATTTAGACTAATCTAAGTCAAAAACTAGTTCTTAAAAGGTATTGGGATACACTGCACAATCTCATCTTTATGAATTTTATTATTCTATTTAATTTCATCTATGGGGGGCTGAACATTTTGGACTGCTATAGTCCTGGCATCTGACCCACCTGACCAACCTGACCCTTTGTTCAGTGCCACTCTTAGGCCAAAATGGCAGGTTGCCAGGAAATGTACTGAATACACTAACAGGAGCTTATCTTTCACTCAGTTTTTTTTTTTGGGTGGGGGGGGGGGGGGGGGGGGGTGACACATCAAAACACCAAATTTGGTCGTGTCTTACAGCATTTTTTGTCCCACTACTCACCAAGCATCTGGTAGACAGGACAGAGGAGGAGAATCGTCTAACTTTTTCCAGTGAACGAGGCCTCTGGCAGGACCACAAAAATCTTAACTGAAGCCACTTTTTCTCTTAAAAGCTAAAAAGAAAAGCCAACAACAGCTTTGTGGATGTGACATGACTGGTTCCACTTAGCAAACATGATTTTTTTTTCTTTCAGTTTGTGTTCCATCAAACTGTTCTAATGTCATACTTTAAAATGCATCAAAATATAAAAATAAACACAGCAGTCAGTGACCTGCAACGCGTCACCCTCACACTTCAAGTATTGTTATGTAAAGAATTATTGTCCTGGTAGTAAAGTGGTGTGAGGGCTTCAAGCTAGGCTTCAAACCCACTGATTGTTGGGTCATGTCACTGTGTCTTTATTAAGTGATTCCAATTGGCTTTGTTGTTGTAATAAGTCAGTTGAGTTATTTGGTGGCTTCCAGTTTACAACACTAAAGAAATCCCCTTATATGAATTCACTAACACAGAAATTCTGGAAATTTCAGAAATTCTCTTCATCAATGCATTTTATTGATACATTTATTTTCAACAATAGTTAATAATACTTTTTCCTCATTATGTTCATAGAAAATAGAATTGGGGATTGCTGTTGAAATTTAATGCATTTACACTTAATTTTTGGAGACAGGGTTGGACAAGGTTTAGGACCGAGACGTCCCTGATCTCACTGTGTCTTTTATCTTCCTTCATGCCAAGACGACTGTGTCTTTGGGGAATATTTATAGGCGCTTTTACATTGTTGTGTTCTTTGTACTTGCCTTGTTTCTTAAACTCTAATGTTTTTTGTTCTATGTCTCTGCGGTTGTGTTTGAGTGTAGCTCCACTTTAATTGCATTGTTAAATCACATAATACAACTATTTTATTATGAAGCTTAAGAAGCTGCAGTTACCACTAATAACTCAAAAATGTGAGTGCGTGAACAAACACAACCACACAAATGAGAGAGTAATGGCTGTCAGTGACAGGTCAGTGACCTCATGACTTATTTATGAAGGCTTTGTTTCACCACTGCCGTTGCTACACGTCATCCTGCTGTTTGTTTACACAATGTTGCCTAAAATATACAGATGCATCAACACATCTTCTACTGTTGACTGGGCATGGCCCCCACAGCCCCTGAGGATCTGATACATTCCACATAAGGTTGTGAATGGAAATTTGGCTCGTACCACCCACCCAGTTCTCTGTGAGAGCTTCAGGAACATGGGAATCATGGGGGAATGGGAAAAACATCTACATACATATGTTGTCAAGACAAAAAAGTGAGCAGTGAGCATGTGGTTTTCTGTAAATAAGAGACGAGGTAATTCCCTGTTTCACAAGTTGATTTTTTGATCTTGCGGTTTGGACATGACGGCGGTTTAAGTTTTTGTTCTTAGTCAAATTTCCAAATAGGATACATCTGAAGAAACATGAAAAATTAAAGAAAAGTATCATGTGTCTCATTAGACTAGTCTAAACTGGTTTAATTTGTATCAGCAATAAAATATTGTGTGGCTGCAATCTCTTCATGCTAACTATGCAGGTCTATGGTTCTTGCAGACCACATGACAAACAGTCAAACCGGGTGGTTTGACTCAGTTGCCCAGTCAATTTCTGAAGAAAAAAAAGAGAAACAGTTAGAAATGTATTCATAATTTAAAGAAAATGAATTAGTCATACTTATGTTTGTCAAGAACTGCTGATACTGAAGAAAGACAGGTAAGCAGAAGCATCAAATATCGATGATATTGTTCTTTTGTGTGTGGGCCAGACAACCATTTCAGTCTGCTGACATTCAGAACACTCACAGAAACAGAAAATATGCCCAGACCAGTCTGAACTGGATGAATTTAGCTTTAACAGCAAATACATGTACTTGTACTGAATTTACTATAGGTCACTGATATGACAAAGAAACATCAGACCACATGACTAATACAGAGAGTTACAGACTCAGTACCAGACATCTCATCACCTCATCAGACATTTCATGATTTTGTAAGACCACTATTGAACGTCACCTCAGATAGTCGAAGACATCCAGAGCAGGTTCCATATTGGGATGTCTTCATAAGGCCACATTAAAAGACTGTTTGTAAGGTTCAGCACTCGCTCAGAAGAGGGTCACAAGTTTAAATGTCTTTCAAGACTTCTATTGCAAGACAGTGGCTGTTTGTCACATAGTCTGCTCAAGACCCCGTTTCTAACAACATGACAGACACATCAGCATTAAGCTCCCATACTGTGTGAGAGTACGTCTTACATGCTTGTGAAACCAGTACAATAGAACTTTTAAGATGCCAAATTTGTGAGGCAGAATTTGGGGTAATGTGTGAAAAATGATGCAGCACAGCACAGCACCCATTCAGTTTCTTGAGTTTCATACTATAGTGTATAAAACTATAGAGTGCCCACTGACCTTTAGTAGTGGTCTTGGATGGATCTGAATGTCATCCATTTTGTCGTTCGTTGACATTCAAACGTGGTCGTTTCAGGTGCTCTCACACGTCGTTTGGTCTCTCTTTTATCTCGTTTGCCATTTTAATTCAGTTAGTCCAGGCTGGAGTGAAAGCTGTTGTTTGAATTCAGATATGGACTGGGCCAAAGGTCACAGTCCTCTTACAAATGATCTGATGCAATTAGTTTGTGACGTGACATAGACCACAGCATTGATTGTTTGAATGTCTGAACGTGACATACAGTGCGTTTAAGTTTCAGAAAAGCTCTGGAGGCCTTGTAAAGGGCCAGAAGCTAAGGTTTAATTGGTAATTAGGGTCAGAGTGGATAGTTGGTTCAACAAATGCTGATTATTTACTAATAGTCATTGTTTATTTATTGTATTGTTTCTTTTAACCATGACTGCAAAGGTTTGTTCAAACCCAAAACTATGCTTTTTCCCAAACCAAGTCGAGTTTAAATCATTGTTGTAATGATGCTTTTTGAAGGCATCAGATCAGAAAATACTACTATAGGCCATTTTAAAAGCACAAAGAAAAGACATTTCATTTGGTTTGCATGCTTTGGTTTTCTTTTTTCTTGATTAAAAATGATGGAACACAAAATATTGACTATTACTTGAATCAGTGTCCTTTGGATTTGAATCCACAGTCAGTGTAGAAGATGTGTTATGGAATTTTCTATCCTTAGGTTACACATGGTCACGTGTGGGCCTTGAGGTCCTCGGCAGTATTAATTGTTTATCTTTGACTAGGTACCACCATATCTCAACACTGTGGTGGCCAGGGTCGAAGAGACCTGTTGCTGCCTTCCTAGACATAATAGATAGCTTGTTGTTGACGCCAATCTGCGTAAACAGACATGTGTCTCCAGATTAGAATATGTTGACAATAACACCTCCATGGGTAAAGATATTCTCTTTGACTAATTCTGGGCGTATAGTATTTGTGGTGTTATCTTTGGGTTTAAAGTCTATCCACCATCACGAGTTCTTCAGAATGTGAGACCGACTCAAGCACTTTGGAGTACTTTGAGAGTGTCTCTAATTCTCCTTGATCAAGCGTCAATAAATAATACAACATAAGACATCAGAGGCTCCTGAACACTTTCTGAACTCCTGACCTCACCATTGACCTTTGACTTCAGCAATTTCTCCACAACAATGACGTTTTCCTTTGCAAAGTGCTAGTTGGTGCCAAAGAAGTGTTTGTGCAATTCTGAAGCAACTGTAGATCTCCTCTGATGCACAAGGATGGACAAACAGGAAAAGCCCTGCTTTTGTCAAGTTTTACCATGTCACATCAGATGACAGCAGATGCTTCGTAGGGTTGAAAACAGGAAGTGAATCAAGGGGCTGAGGTAGTCACAGTTCCTGCTGTGTACAAGGGAGTTCCAGTTCATCATAATCTCAATGTTTATTCGGCTACATACTTTGTTTCACACTACCATTCACTTTTCTTCAAAATATGCTGTGCAATGTTTCCACCCAGTGTTCACGTTAACATTTCTGCTGCTGAAGAGATGTCCAACAACGGTCAGATCAGAAAGGAGTGAGCCACATATGGTTATATAACTGCTACATTTATACAGATAGACACAGAGTGCACTTCAAAATTGTCACATTTACTCAAACCATTCAAACCATTTTAACATCTCAGAGGGCTGGGAATCCAAACAAGAGCAGTTATGATATTATTAGTGTTGTACTATCCAGTTTTACATGGATCCTCCACAGAAAGGCTGGTCAGTCATTGGGCCGGTTCATGATTCAAACATAATCCCACTCTTGAAAAACTATAGTCCAGTTAACCGTCAGGCTAGCTTGGAAATCTGTGAATCCCTGAATGTTTGGCATGCATGTTCCTGTCCAGCAAGGGCTTAAATTCAACATCAAGTGGACATAAATCACATTTTTCTAATATAATGATAATGATGATGATATTAGTTTCAGTAATGCCATTCAGCCACACAAGACAGAGGACATAATTTGTGCTTGAAGATAAGGACTGATATCACTACAAATGTAGTTCATCATGAAAATGGACTCCAAACAAACAGTCACTGTGAAAAGAATTCCAAGACAATGGAGAAAGGGAAGTAAAAGTGGGGGATATGTTGTTGATGACAAGTCATACACGAAGGGAAAGGATGCTGCTGTAATTGGTAAATGCACCGTCTCACACCAAAAGAATTCAATGAAAGGACATACTCATTCTTGATAAGCAGCAGACGATTTCCATGACCAAGAATGACCTGAATGTACTGGAGCATTATTCATATTGCTGAGTAAACCTCAACAGCACGCTGTGTTGCAAGATTTTCCAACAGGAACTTTTTTTGATTGTAGTATATTATTTATTTATTTATGTATATCTTGTATAGTCAAATATTTATTATGCATATATTATACATGATATATCATATCATATCATGTCATATCATATCTTGTGTATATCTATCTATCTATCTATCTATCTATCTATCTATCTATCTATCTATCTATCTATCTATCTATCTATCTATCTGTCTGTCTGTCTGTCTGTCTGTCTGTCTGTCTGTCTGTCTGTCTGTCTGTCTGTCTATATGCATATTCTGCAAGTATTGACATTACTGACATCACAGTTCGACAGTTTGTTTTGCTATTTATGGGCAGACAACTACTCGAAGAAAAGACAAACTACTATTAAATCTTGTGTTATAGAAACCATAGCACCAAATCCGAACAAAAGTTATCTCATGACACTTTCCATATAGAGCTGGTATAGACTGTACTCTTTCTAATAAATATAATAAAAATAATATATTTATAAATTTACAGTAAGACCCAACAATTCCACCATGAGAAGCACTTGGCAACAGCGGCAAGGTGCAGCCAGCCATTTTTTAACTGTATGCTGAGTGTTTCTTTACAGATTTTGCACTCCACTTTGTATTTGTAAGAAATATTTTAGCAGTATTAATGAGGTTTGGACACGGCTCCTCCCTTTTAGTACACACAGTATTTTGAGCTCTTGAACACATGCTCAAACCTGCAGATTCCCACAGGTATGTTTCAGGTATTGGCAAGAATCTCTGTGAAATAGCAATGTCTCAATATCTAGTCTCATTAGCTGTAAACAGTATTTCAGTTATATATTGTTACTTAGCTCTTTCAAAAGACAAACACATTGTGAGTTACGGCTTCAGCAGAATGCTGATCAGTTAGTCAGAATATACAGTGAATCTACCCAGGGCGACAAAAAAACAGACACTAGACAAAACAGAAACAAGAGCACCACTTCACCGCTGATAAATCATTGTGTCACTGTTTAACTTTATATGTGGAGACTGCTGCTGGCACAACTCATCCACCCAAGGCGTGTTATTGTGCCTTCACAATATTTATTCTTACATAATCTTGACATTGCTCTGAGCAGAATCAGAAACAGGATGTACAGAATGGTATCTGATGGTGAACCACAAATAAAAGGTAAAAGGAAAAGGTGTGGAAAAGTACTGCCACTGCCTGTGTTAACTTGTATGTGGTTACAGTGAGTAAGTGGGTGAGGTTATGGTAACCAGACCGATGGACAGACATACGATTGGTACGCTGCATTCATGATTACACATGACACATGACACAAACAGCTCACATACTGTAACTGCTCTCCAACACTAGAACATGCACAAATCCAGACAAGCACTGCAGCGATTTCACAGATAACACACAAAGGAATCATGGCATCTTGGTACCGGTCTTGGCCGAGATCTTGCCTAGATCATCTCTGCGTTTCCCTCGATGGCCTGATGTATTCACAAAACAGCATCCACAGACAGAAATGTAAATGTACTGCAAACTGGAATGACTGTGTACATTCTGGACCGCACAAACATTTATAGGATGCTTTTCTGAACTCTTTGAGTAGTTGAGTTTTGTTCCTTGGGCTCCTTAGTGTCTTGACCTCTATTCTATCTAAAAACCTGAGGGCCACACTCATAATTTTCTTATCTAGTGCCCCTGTTGCACCACTGTACCTGCATGATTCCCATCAGCCTCAGCTGCACTGTTTGTTGTTACCATGTTGACACAGCCACAGGCCCCTAGGGAAGCTATTCAATTAAGTCATGTTATGCCCATTCAAGTTAGTGGAGAGCTAAACTAGAAGTTAGCGCTGTTGGGAACTGGAACCCATAAGGAATGTGCAGTATGCATTCATCCGGGTAATTTCCTTACAGTATTTAAGGACGGAAGGAGTATTTTTTGGCTCATTGTATCACTGAGCAGCTTTCATAGGAATGAATGGAACCCCACATTCAACACTATATCCAGTTCTCCTTAATAAAAGTGCACACAGGTGAGGAGCACATTAGCAGAGCAGTAGCAGCTCAGAGTTTCTATACAGGATGCATTCAGGCAGTGTCCAACATACAGTCACTGTATTTATGTGCATTACAAGACACAGCTGGATTGGTTGCATTCATTTTTACTCTCATTTCTATCATCATGATTCTTCTATAAATGATTTGTTGTGTCTTTTTAGTTGCTGCTGCCTTTATTTGCACAAGTTCTGACATACTTCCACCCTGCCCCTTCCTTCATACCTGCAGGGGAGAGTGACTCACTGTCTCTTTTAACTGATTTCACGCCACCCTTTGACGGCCTGTGAGTCAGTGTTTTTGAGTGTGTGTAGTCGTGCTCCGTCCTCTCCCAGAAGGTTGATAACAATGTCTCGGAAAACAGAAAATATTTGTGTCTGATGAAGAAGACAAAACAAACAGATACAAGAGGGCAGGCTGGAGTCTCGTGCCCTTTAACCCAGTGGGCTGAAGCCATAGCAACAAACTCAATATTTTGGAGCCTTGATCACCATTTATAAAAAACATGACAAACAGCAATATGCTATAATGTTCTTTTCTGTTTATATTTATTGACTGTAATCGTTAGTTCAGTGTTTTATAAATTTGGACCATGAGGCAATGTGCTAGAAAATAAATTGTTTCAATAGTAAAATCTAATTATTGTTATGTATGTCATTAAAAAAATATAATTTATTTTATAACATATCAAAATCTTATTTGCCATGCATATCTTTATTATTTCCTGCCAGTTAAAACAACACCCATCACATAAACAGTCTGCTCCAGAGCTGAGCAGCTCTGCTCCAGAAATGTAGGAATGGTTTGGAATGGAAACTTGATTTATTCCATCTTTATATGATGATACAAAGCCTAGGAGAGTTAAGACTTGCACACACTTCCCTGCAGTGATTCACTCGTTGTAGCACGATGACAAACATGCCCCTTCAACTTCAATCAGCCTCTCTCCGATGGAGGTTCAGTACGAGTCAAGCCTGAGCACATTCTTCCATTTGCTGAATTCACAGTTGGGTTCAATGAACACTACACACTTTCAGTAAGAGTGGAAAAGTAAGAGAGAGATTTATGACAATAAAAGAAAGAGAAGCACAGACACTCCTAATAAATGGAGTACTTACATACAGTTTACACCCATTGGTTGTAGCGTGTGTGTTAACCCAGCCCAGCCCAGCCCACACCTCCATTATTCAGCTGTACTTGTTTGTCATTCATGACATGGAAAAAACTGTACAGTGTACATCAGAGAGTTACATTATCCATAAAATAAGCAGGACTTCTTCTTCTTCGCGCTTGGTGGTTGACATGATAACAAACATGCATTACGTCACCAACTCAAATTTCTTCTGATTTGTAGTAACAAGTGATGAAGATTGTTGGGAGAAATGTATCAGAGTAAAAGTACACATTTTATTTAGGAAATGTAGTGGAGTAAAAGAAAGCTATCAGAAATATAAATAACAAAGTAAAGTACAGATATGTGAAAAGTACAGAGTATTTGTACATCATTACATTACAACACTGCACTTTCCCCATTCAGCACTTTTCTTGTGGAGTGCCCTCTGTTATATTCAAACCACTGACTTTCTCACCACTCCCTGCTTTCTTCCTATTTCATATGAGTAATGTGAAAATAATATGTGAAGCACCTGAAACTAGACCCGGCTGTGCTGCAGTTCCAGTCCAACTATCACATGTTATGGGGTGATAGTATCATGATTGGGTATGAAAGGAGCATCCTCCAAAGGTGTTCACAAACAGGGATTAAATGAGGTTCACCACTCTGTGAAAACTGTGCATGCAAACAGTCCAACAGCTTGAGAAGAGTTTACAGAACTTACTCCTGGGACGTGCTGCTGCATTATAGAGGTTGTAGCATCCAGTCAAATAAATATAAGCCAGGACTGATGATCTGTGTTGTTTATTTCATCTCTTGGATAGCTTAGACCAGGCATGTCCAAACTTCTTTTAAAGAGGGCCAGATTTGACAATGTGAAGATGCCCGGGGGCCAATAGTAACATTTAAAAAATGAAAACCAATGAAAGTTACATACAAATGCACAAAGTTTGCATGAAGTTGATACCAATCTCAACCTCATGTTCATTATTAAACATGACTTATTATGAGTGATGCAAAGTCTTTTAACATTAAAGTTTAAAACATATCACTCTTGCTCTTGTCAACAAGATGTCATATCCAGTATGTATTTAAACCCTTTGTTTCCCCTTCCCCACTGCCAGATTGTCAGTGTACCATGTGTCCTACTTTCCAGAGTTTCCCTGGTGTGCTTTTTGGTTTTGACCTTTGCCTGTTTTTGGACCCTGCCTTTGCCTTACTCCTTTGGATTGTTTACCTGCCTTACATGACTGATCTCCCGTGTACCAAACCATGGATTGTAATTAAAGACTGGTTACCTCCTGTATCTACCTCCCGAGTCCTGCAGTTGAGTCCTGTTTCTGTGCCTTGTAACACAAGATCATTCAGAAATTAATATTTTGTGTCACATCACAGGTACATAACACCAGCAGTTATGTTCTTAGAGGTTGGCATGTCCAAAGTCCCTGGGCTGGACTTTAACAACTTCAACACAGATCAACAATTGAATTTAAAAAAAACTATCAACACTGATTAATATCAATCAATGCAGGAGCTGAAGAGGAATTGAAACACACAAAAGAAGCCAATAAACAAATAAATAAATTATTTGTAAAGTTAGCTTATAAAGTTAGCAAATTGTTAACTTCAAATTACTTGACACATATCCACAATGAATACACCTTGTGCCACTCTCGAGCTGGAGCTAAACTAAATTATTTCTTTCTCTGTGTGCATTAACATTTTACCATGACTTTTTTCTATATCCTTCAAAATAAAAGTTTCCTTCTTTTTAAATAGTAATAATAATAATAACACAAATAAATGTACTGTGAGGTCATTTACAAGAAAAGACAAACAACACAAGGACAGTATGGAGCTTACTATACATTGTTCAGACTATATCTTGAGTAAAGTCTGTACAATGTATAGAAACCTCCATACTGTTCTTGTTTTTAAAGAATGAGGTACTGTTGTTTATTTGTTATTATGTGGTGTTGCTCATCAGTTAATTGCATCTATTTGTTTATCTCTTTAAGTGTTCTATTAACCGATCGGTTATTTCTAATTAGAAAGTCTTGGTCAGTATCCACAGCGATCATATTGATGTTTTTTGAGGTAGTACTCTTCTAATGATGAAGTGGGCTCAGGCTGAGTTGCCATGGCTTGGCTTTGTTTTATTGGAGCCTTTTACAGTATTAACAGAGAGTGAACACAGTGTTCATTCCAAACAGTTAGTATTCCAAAAATAGAGATCGAATGTGGTAAGAGAGGAGGAAGCGGAGGTGGCCTGGCACTGGGGATGATTAGTAACAGGAAATAACTCATGGAAAATGAAAGTTACATACAGGGGAGAAACATGTTCTAAAATGAGTACATTTTGTTCACATGTAACTTAAAGTAGTCGTGAAAGTCTGAAGATCTTCACAAGTGTGATCATTTAATTAATTTAGATCAGTCAGAGAAAGAGGTTCAGTCTGAAACAGAGAATTTGTTTTTGAGACACTGCTGAGTCTGAATATCCAGCACAAAGTTTATTTGATTGTTTTTCAAGTCTAATAATTTGTTTCCATTTCTAGGCATTGTTAGTCATTGTGTCAGGGTGGCCCTTTTTTTTCTCGCAGTTATGCTACTCTGTGATTAATAACAGATTTTTAAAAGAACATCCCAGGCACTGCTAGATTTATGAGCACATTCTTACAGATAATAAATAACTGACATTGCAAACAAAAAAAATATTAC
This sequence comes from Larimichthys polyactis, assembly GCA_018985215.1. Lineage (NCBI taxonomy): Eukaryota > Metazoa > Chordata > Actinopteri > Sciaenidae > Larimichthys > Larimichthys polyactis. Next base: position 77,391 of record JAFMOB010000573.1, read on the forward strand.
AAAAAACTGAATAACTATGTCAGCACAACGTATAGATTTAGTTTGATCACTGTCAACAATTTTATCCAAAGAAAAAAATAAAAACAAACAAATAGTAGAATTCATCAGCTTTGATAGATATATAAACAATTATATCAGCATTAGTCAGTGTATGGCGCCGTGGCTTAGTTGGTTAAAGCGCCTGTCTAGTAAACAGGAGATCCTGGGTTCGAATCCCAGCGGTGCCTTTTGCAGCTGTGGGAAGGTAAGGTTGGGCAGGGACGCAAGTTAGCTGTTTAACATATTGGTGTAATTGTGTATAGCGATATTATGAGAATTAGAATTAGAAACAGGTAGTTTTAAGTGTAACAACACGTTACAATAGACATTTATAACAACGCCCTTTTAAAATAGCCAGTTTAATGATTCAATATGATATTTACTTGAGTTTTTCAATCATTTAGCCAGGTTGTTTTCAATACCTCAAGAAAATGTCACTTGATTTCGTGATCGTATCGACACAAATAAAACGTCTCACAAATATAAATAATGAAAACCGAAAAGACCGCTGCGAGCAGGGTTCGAACCTACACGGGAAAATCCCATTGGATTTCAAGTCCACCGCCTTAACCACTCGGCCAAAAATGGGGCAAAAGGGACTGCGCGGGTGGGGGAAAGAAGGAAAGAGAGAGGAAGGAGGGGGGGGGGGGAGAGGGAAAAAGAAAATGAGAAAAAATGAGAAAAAACATATACATACACTATATCAATTTCTTCTCTACTCTCTTATCTTCTCAACATTATTTACACAAACTGCTGCACTTATTACAAGGTTTATCATCACTTTAATTTTCATGTCTCTTGTGGGATTTGAACCCACGCTGTGGCAATATCCCAATGTACCGCAGCGCTTTGGACATTCCTAAAACCTACTGTAGGTGGCAGCATGCACCAAAACAATGTATTGACTGTATAGCTGTAAATGTAAATAACTCTCCCATCATGTTTCCCCTCCTTTTTCTTTGGTCAAATCTGTGCAGCACAAGTGAATAAAAGAAATTCTGCATTGCATCTGCAAATTGAGCAAAGAAAGTACTTAATAAATCTTTGGTTGAGTGTTTGGTTTTGTTAATAAATGTAAAATGATTCTGCAAGTAATTCTGGCTTTACTTTTGACAATCACAATGGATGACACTCACTGTCGTCCTGTTTTTCAAGAAGAATTAAATAAAAACGTGAACGGCTGTTCTTGGCTCAAATAAAATGATCAAACTTTATTATAACATTGTAACAATATTTTAGAAACCATCAGCAGACAGACAGGAAGAGAGATAGACAGACAAATAGATAGAGAGAGATAGAGACAGACAGAGAGACAGATAGACAGAGGGAGAGAGATATTAATTAAAAACACTACATCACCTATCAGTAAACACAAACAAAAACACAGAGCAAAATGCAGTGCTATCTGAATGACAGTGGAGGAGAAGGAAGCGCTGGTCCGAACTGTGGAGGAGCAGGAGGCGCTGGCCTGAACTGTGGAGGAACAGGAGGACCTGGTCCGAACTGTGGAGGAGCAGGTCCGAACTGTGGAGGAGCAGGAAGACCTGGCCCGAACTGTGGAGGAGCAGGAGGACCTGGCCCGAACTGTGGAGGAGCAGGAGGAGCTGGTCCGAACTGTGGGGGAGCAGGAGGAGCTGGTCCGAACTGTGGAGCAGGTCCGAACTGTGGAGGAGCAGGAGGAGCTGGCCCGAACTGTCGAGGAGCTGGCCAGAACTGTGGAGGAGCTGGTCCGAACTGTGGAGAAGCTGGTCCGAACTGTGGAGGAGCAGGTCCGAACTGTGGAGGAGCAGGTCCGAACTGTGGAGGAGCAGGAGGAGCTGGTCCGAACTGTAGAGGAGCAAGAGGAGCTTCCGAACTGTAGGGCAAGAGGAGCTTGTCCGAACTGTAGGAGCAGAGGACTGTCCGAACTGTGAGGAGCAAGAGGAGCTTGGTCCGAACTGTGGAGGAGCAGGAGGACCTGGCCCGAACTGTGGAGAAGCAAGAGGACAGGAGGTTATTAAGGTTTGTTAATAAATGTAAAATGATTCTGCAAGTAACGTGGAGGAGCAGGAGGACCTGGCCCGAACTGTGGAGGAGCAGGTCCGAACTGTGAGGAGCAGGAAGACCTTGGCCCGAACTGTGGAGGAGCAGGAGGAGTTGGTCCGAACTGTGGAGGAGCAGGTCCGAACTGTGGAGGAGCAGGAGGACTGGCCCGAACTGTGGGAGGAGCAGGAGAGGAGCTGGTCCGAGACTGTGGAGAAGCAGGAGGAGCTGGCCTCGAACTGTGGGATGAGCAGGAGGAGTTGGGTCCGAACTGTGGAGGAGCAGGAGGACCTGGCCCTAACTGTTGGAGGAGCAGGAGGACTGGCCCGAACTGTGGAGGAGAGGAGGAGCTGGGTCCGAACTGTGGAGGAGCAAGGAGGATGCTGGTCGACTGTGGAGGAGCAGGAGGAGCTGGCCTGAACTGTGAGAAGCAGGAGGACCGTAGGCCCAAACTGGTGGAGGAGTTGGTCCGAACTGTGGAGGAGCAGGTCCGAACTGTGGAGGATCAGGTCCCGACTGTGGAGGAGCAGGAAGACCTGGCCCGACTAAGGAGGAGCAGGAGGACCTGGCCCGAACTGTGGAGGAGCAGGAGGACCTGGCCCGAACTGTGGAGGAGCAGGAGGACAGGAGGTTATTAAGGTTTTGTTAATAAATGTAAAATGATTCTGCAAGTAACTGTGGAGGAGCAGGAGGACCTACCCCGAACTGTGGAGGAGCAGGAGGAGTTGGTCCGAACTGTGGAGAAGCAGGAGGCGCTGGTCCGAACTGTGGAGGAGCAGGAGGACCTGGCCCGAACTGTGGAGGAGCAGGAGGAGCTGGTCCGAACTGTGGAGGAGCAGGAGGAGCTGGTCCGAACTGTGGAGGAGCAGGAGGAGCTGGTCCGAACTGTGGAGGACCTGGCCCGAACTGTGGAGGAGCAGGTCCGAACATTGGGGGAGCAGGTCCGAACTGTGGGGGAGCTGGTCCGAACTGTGGAGGAGCTGGTCCGAACTGTGGAGGAGCAGGAGGAGCTGGTCCGAACTGTGGAGGAGCAGGAGGAGCTGGTCCGAACTGTGGAGGAGCAGGAGGAGTTGGTCCGAACTGTGGAGGAGCAGGTCCGAACTGTGGAGGAGCAGGTCCGAACTGTGGAGGAGCAGGTCCGAACTGTGGAGGAGCTGGTCCGAACTGTGGAGGAGCAGGAGGACCTGGCCCGAACTGTGGAGGAGCAGGAGGACAGGAGGTTATTAAGGTTTTGTTAATAAATGTAAAATGATTCTGCAAGTAACTGTGGAGGAGCAGGAGGACCTGGCCCGAACTGTGGAGGAGCAGGAGGAGTTGGTCCGAACTGTGAAGGAGCAGGTCCGAACTGTGGCGGAGCAGGAAGACCTGGCCCGAACTGTGGAGGAGCAGGAGGAGTTGGTCCGAACTGTGGAGGAGCAGGAGGCGCTGGTCCGAACTGTGGAGGAGCAGGAGGCGCTGGTCGGAACTGTGGAGGAGCAGGAGGCGCTGGTCGGAACTGTGGAAGGGCTGAACTATGGAGGAGATGGCCCGAACTGTGGAGGAGCAGGAGGAGCTGGTCCGAACTGTGGAGGAGCAGGAGGAGCTGGTCCGAACTGTGGAGGAGCAGGTCCGAACTGTGGAGGAGCAGGAGGAGCTGGCCCGAACTGTGGAGGAGCTGGCCAGAACTGTGGAGGAGCTGGTCCGAACTGTGGAGAAGCTGGTCCGAACTGTGGAGAGCAGGTCCGAACTGTGGAGGAGCAGGTCCGAACTGTGGAGGAGCAGGTCCGAACTGTGGAGGAGCAGGAGGAGCTGGTCCGAACTGTAGAGGAGCAAGAGGAGCTTGTCCGAACTGTAGAGGAGCAAGAGGAGCTTGTCCGAACTGTAGAGAGCAAGAGGAGCTTGTCCGAACTGTAGAGGAGCAAGAGGAGCTTGTCCGAACTGTGGAGGAGCAGGAGGACCTGGCCCGAACTGTGGAGAAGCAAGAGGACAGGAGGTTATTAAGGTTTTGTTAATAAATGTAAAATGATTCTGCAAGTAACCGTGGAGGAGCAGGAGGACCTGGCCCGAACTGTGGAGGAGCAGGTCCGAACTGTGGAGGAGCAGGAAGACCTGGCCCGAACTGTGGAGGAGCAGGAGGAGTTGGTCCGAACTGTGGAGGAGCAGGTCCGAACTGTGGAGGAGCAGGAGGACCTGGCCCGAACTGTGGAGGAGCAGGAGGAGCTGGTCCGAACTGTGGAGAAGCAGGAGGAGCTGGCCCGAACTGTGGAGGAGCAGGAGGAGTTGGTCCGAACTGTGGAGGAGCAGGAGGACCTGGCCCGAACTGTGGAGGAGCAGGAGGACCTGGCCCGAACTGTGGAGGAGCAGGAGGAGCTGGTCCGAACTGTGGAGGAGCAGGAGGAGCTGGTCCGAACTGTGGAGGAGCAGGAGGAGCTGGCCTGAACTGTGGAGAAGCAGGAGGACCTAGCCCAAACTGTGGAGGAGTTGGTCCGAACTGTGGAGGAGCAGGTCCGAACTGTGGAGGAGCAGGTCCGAACTGTGGAGGAGCAGGAAGACCTGGCCCGAACTAAGGAGGAGCAGGAGGACCTGGCCCGAACTGTGGAGGAGCAGGAGGACCTGGCCCGAACTGTGGAGGAGCAGGAGGACAGGAGGTTATTAAGGTTTTGTTAATAAATGTAAAATGATTCTGCAAGTAACTGTGGAGGAGCAGGAGGACCTGGCCCGAACTGTGGAGGAGCAGGAGGAGTTGGTCCGAACTGTGGAGAAGCAGGAGGCGCTGGTCCGAACTGTGGAGGAGCAGGAGGACCTGGCCCGAACTGTGGAGGAGCAGGAGGAGCTGGTCCGAACTGTGGAGGAGCAGGAGGACCTGGCCCGAACTGTGGAGGAGCAGGAGGACAGGAGGTTATTAAGGTTTTGTTAATAAATGTAAAATGATTCTGCAAGTAACTGTGGAGGAGCAGGAGGACCTGGCCCGAACTGTGGAGGAGCAGGAAGAGTTGGTCCGAACTGTGAAGGAGCAGGTCCGAACTGTGGCGGAGCAGGAAGACCTGGCCCGAACTGTGGAGGAGCAGGAGGAGTTGGTCCGAACTGTGGAGGAGCAGGAGGCGCTGGTCCGAACTGTGGAGGAGCAGGAGGCGCTGGTCGGAACTGTGGAGGAGCAGGAGGCGCTGGTCGGAACTGTGGAAGGGCTGAACTATGGAGGAGATGGCCCGAACTGTGGAGGAGCAGGAGGAGCTGGTCCGAACTGTGGAGGAGCAGGAGGAGCTGGTCCGAACTGTGGAGGAGCAGGTCCGAACTGTGGAGGAGCAGGAGGAGCTGGCCCGAACTGTCGAGGAGCTGGCCAGAACTGTGGAGGAGCTGGTCCGAACTGTGGAGAAGCTGGTCCGAACTGTGGAGGAGCAGGTCCGAACTGTGGAGGAGCAGGTCCGAACTGTGGAGGAGCAGGTCCGAACTGTGGAGGAGCAGGAGGAGCTGGTCCGAACTGTAGAGGAGCAAGAGGAGCTTGTCCGAACTGTAGAGGAGCAAGAGGAGCTTGTCCGAACTGTAGAGGAGCAAGAGGAGCTTGTCCGAACTGTAGAGGAGCAAGAGGAGCTTGTCCGAACTGTGGAGGAGCAGGAGGACCTGGCCCGAACTGTGGAGAAGCAAGAGGACAGGAGGTTATTAAGGTTTTGTTAATAAATGTAAAATGATTCTGCAAGTAACCGTGGAGGAGCAGGAGGACCTGGCCCGAACTGTGGAGGAGCAGGTCCGAACTGTGGAGGAGCAGGAAGACCTGGCCCGAACTGTGGAGGAGCAGGAGGAGTTGGTCCGAACTGTGGAGGAGCAGGTCCGAACTGTGGAGGAGCAGGAGGACCTGGCCCGAACTGTGGAGGAGCAGGAGGAGCTGGTCCGAACTGTGGAGAAGCAGGAGGAGCTGGCCCGAACTGTGGAGGAGCAGGAGGAGTTGGTCCGAACTGTGGAGGAGCAGGAGGACCTGGCCCGAACTGTGGAGGAGCAGGAGGACCTGGCCCGAACTGTGGAGGAGCAGGAGGAGCTGGTCCGAACTGTGGAGGAGCAGGAGGAGCTGGTCCGAACTGTGGAGGAGCAGGAGGAGCTGGCCTGAACTGTGGAGAAGCAGGAGGACCTAGCCCAAACTGTGGAGGAGTTGGTCCGAACTGTGGAGGAGCAGGTCCGAACTGTGGAGGAGCAGGTCCGAACTGTGGAGGAGCAGGAAGACCTGGCCCGAACTAAGGAGGAGCAGGAGGACCTGGCCCGAACTGTGGAGGAGCAGGAGGACCTGGCCCGAACTGTGGAGGAGCAGGAGGACAGGAGGTTATTAAGGTTTTGTTAATAAATGTAAAATGATTCTGCAAGTAACTGTGGAGGAGCAGGAGGACCTGGCCCGAACTGTGGAGGAGCAGGAGGAGTTGGTCCGAACTGTGGAGAAGCAGGAGGCGCTGGTCCGAACTGTGGAGGAGCAGGAGGACCTGGCCCGAACTGTGGAGGAGCAGGAGGAGCTGGTCCGAACTGTGGAGGAGCAGGAGGAGCTGGTCCGAACTGTGGAGGAGCAGGAGGAGCTGGTCCGAACTGTGGAGGACCTGGCCCGAACTGTGGAGGAGCAGGTCCGAACATTGGAGGAGCAGGTCCGAACTGTGGGGGAGCTGGTCCGAACTGTGGAGGAGCTGGTCCGAACTGTGGAGGAGCAGGAGGAGCTGGTCCGAACTGTGGAGGAGCAGGAGGAGCTGGTCCGAACTGTGGAGGAGCAGGAGGAGTTGGTCCGAACTGTGGAGGAGCAGGTCCGAACTGTGGAGGAGCAGGTCCGAACTGTGGAGGAGCAGGTCCGAACTGTGGAGGAGCTGGTCCGAACTGTGGAGGAGCAGGAGGACCTGGCCCGAACTGTGGAGGAGCAGGAGGACAGGAGGTTATTAAGGTTTTGTTAATAAATGTAAAATGATTCTGCAAGTAACTGTGGAGGAGCAGGAGGACCTGGCCCGAACTGTGGAGGAGCAGGAGGAGTTGGTCCGAACTGTGAAGGAGCAGGTCCGAACTGTGGCGGAGCAGGAAGACCTGGCCCGAACTGTGGAGGAGCAGGAGGAGTTGGTCCGAACTGTGGAGGAGCAGGAGGCACTGGTCCGAACTGTGGAGGAGCAGGAGGCGCTGGTCGAAACTGTGGAGGAGCAGGAGGCGCTGGTCGGAACTGTGGAAGGGCTGAACTATGGAGGAGATGGCCCGAACTGTGGAGGAGCTGGCCCGAACTGTGGAGGAGCTGGCCAGAACTGTGGAGGAGCTGGCCAGAACTGTGGAGGAGCAGGACCTGGCCCGAACTGTGGAGGAGCAGGACCTGGCCCGAACTGTGGAGGAGCAGGAGGAGTTGGTCCGAACTGTGGAGGAGCAGGAGGAGTTGGTCCGAACTGTGGAGGAGCAGGAGGAGTTGGTCCGAACTGTAGAGGAGCAGGAGGAGCTGGTCCGAACTGTAGAGGAGCAGGAGGAGCTGGTCCGAACTGTAGAGGAGCAGGAGGAGCTGGTCCGAACTGTGGAGGAGCTGGTCCGAACTGTGGAGGAGCAGGTCCGAACTGTGGAGGAGCAGGAGGAGCTGGTCCGAACTGTAGAGGAGCAGGAGGAGCTGGTCCGAACTGTGGAGGAGCAGGAGGAGCTGGTCCGTACTGTGGAGGACCTGGCCCGAACTGTGGAGGAGCAGGAGGAGCTGGTCCGAACTGTGGAGGAGCAGGAGGAGTTGGTCCGAACTGTGGAGGAGCTGGTCCGAACTGTGGAGGAGCAGGAGGAGTTGGTCCGAACTGTGGAGGACCTGGCCCGAACTGTGGAGGAGCAGGAGGAGTTGGACCGAACTGTGGAGGAGCATGAGGAGCTGGTCCGAACTGTGGAGGAGCAGGAGGAGTTGGTCCGAACTGTGGAGGAGCTGGTCCGAACTGTGGAGGAGCAGGAGGAGTTGGTCCGAACTGTGGAGGACCTGGCCCGAACTGTGGAGGAGCAGGAGGAGCTGGACCGAACTGTGGAGGAGCAGGAGGAGCTGGTCCGAACTGTGGAGGAGCAGGAGGAGTTGGTCCGAACTGTGGAGGAGCAGGAGGAGTTGGTCCGAACTGTGGAGGAGCTGGTCCGAACTGTGGAGGAGCAGGTCCGAACTGTGGAGGAGCTGGTCCGAACTGTGGAGGAGCTGGTCCGAACTGTGGAGGAGCAGGAGGAGTTGGTCCGAACTGTGGAGGAGCAGGTCCGAACTGTGGAGGAGCAGGTCCGAACTGTGGAGGAGCAGGAGGAGTTGGTCCGAACTGTGGAGGAGCTGGTCCGAACTGTGGAGGAGCAGGAGGAGTTGGTCCGAACTGTGGAGGACCTGGCCCGAACTGTGGAGGAGCAGGAGGAGTTGGACCGAACTGTGGAGGAGCATGAGGAGCTGGTCCGAACTGTGGAGGAGCAGGAGGAGTTGGTCCGAACTGTGGAGGAGTTGGTCCGAACTGTGGAGGAGCAGGAGGAGTTGGTCCGAACTGTGGAGGACCTGGCCCGAACTGTGGAGGAGCAGGAGGAGTTGGACCGAACTGTGGAGGAGCAGGAGGAGCTGGTCCCAACTGTGGAGGAGCAGGAGGAGTTGGTCCGAACTGTGGAGGAGCAGGAGGAGTTGGTCCCAACTGTGGAGGAGCAGGAGGAGTTGGTCCACTGGAGGAGTTGGTCCCAACTGTGGAGGAGCAGGAGGAGTTGGTCCCAACTGTGGAGGAGCAGGAGGAGTTGGTCCCAACTGTGGAGGAGCTGGTCCGAACTGTGGAGGAGCAGGTCCGAACTGTGGAGGAGCTGGTCCGAACTGTGGAGGAGCTGGTCCGAACTGTGGAGGAGCAGGTCCGAACTGTGGAGGAGCTGGTCCGAACTGTGGAGGAGCTGGTCCGAACTGTGGAGGAGCTGGTCCGAACTGTGGAGGAGCAGGAGAAGCTGGTCCGAACTGTAGAGGAGCAGGAGGAGCTGGTCCGAACTGTAGAGGAGCAGGAGGAGCTGGTCCGAACTGTGGAGGAGCAGGAGGAGCTGGTCCGAACTGTGGAGGAGCTGGTCCGAACTGTGGAGGAGCTGGTCCGAACTGTGGAGGAGCAGGAGGAGTTGGTCCGAACTGTGGAGGAGCAGGTCCGAACTGTGGAGGAGCAGGTCCGAACTGTGGAGGAGCTGGTCCGAACTGTGGAGGAGAAGGAGGACCTGGCCCGAACTGTGGAGGAGCAGGAGGACAGGAGGTTATTAAGGTTTTGTTAATAAATGTAAAATGATTCTGCAAGTAACTGTGGAGGAGCAGGAGGACCTGGCCCGAACTGTGGAGGAGTAGGAGGAGTTGGTCCGAACTGTGGAGGAGCAGGCAGAGCAATGCGCTCCCCTGTAACCAGTATAAACACAAAGATGAAAAAAGGAGATACATACACACACCTATCCATCTCCTGCATGTACAGCACAATCTTCGCACCCAAGAAATGCATGTCCTCCGAGTAGGGTGTCTAAGAAAAAGAGGAGGAGGGGATGTAATACTCTGGTCTGCCAGTGTAGCTCTGAGATCTCTTACCAGTAGGTTTTCCAGGTGGGGTGAACTCTGGAACCAGAGCACAACCATGGACCCTTTGGCTCATGTTGTTGAGATGAGACATTAACTGGACGTCGAATGTTCTGAGGGTTGATGCCCCCTCAACATCTACTGCCTCCTTAGCCCGGCCCATGTTCCACCTCGACACTCCCTCCAGCATGTACATTTGCATATGTACTGCATTGCAGTGCCAGCCTAAGAAACAAAATACTCAACCATTATTGTAAATTGAATACATATGAATACCAGACAGTGGTAATGGTGTTATTTTGAATAATTACACATTCTCTCTCATAACATAGAAGTGAACATTAAAAAAGAGACATACAATATAGTATGTCTTGATGAAAATGTACCTGGAACGAAAGCACACTGGTGTCGATGAAAACTCTCCAGAGAGGAGGACCCCCTACCACACCTCAGGATGTCCAGCTCTTTGCCGCCCTTCTGGAGAGTCCCCACCTTTGTATAGAGTGCAACACCTGGAGGGTCTTGGAGGCACTCCAGGGGCCTCATGTACAAAGCATGCGTACGCACAAAAAAGGGGCGTACGTCCTTTTCCACGCTCACGTTCAAATGTATCAAACGTGAAACAATCGTAGAAATGTGCGTGCCCCACGCCAATTTCATAGCTGTCGTACGCACGTTTCTACAGCTATTGTTCCTTTGGCGACACTTAGAGGTGAAGCTGGGAAACTGTTAATAATGTGAAAACAAGTAGTCATCAGAGTGATGTGCACATCAGAGACACACTTATGAACAATTAACACACCCACGTGTTTGCAATTATATAGGTGGATATAAAAGCATGCACAATGTGATGAAGAAAATGATATTAACAAAAGTTGTTAGAGGACCTTGTAAATGGTGCAATCCGCCGTGAGCGATTTAAGCAACGCAAGGATTTACTTGCAAACCATGATAATTGGCTCATAAGACGATTTCGGTTACCAAGGCCAGTGTTACTGGAGATGTGCGCAGAGCTGCGGCCGGCCCTAGAGCTCAACGGGGGCCGGCGGGCCGGCTGCCTGACTACGCTGGGGTTCCGTATGTACATACGAAACAATTAAACGAATAAACTCTTTACTCACCCAGAAGCCGTGCCAGTGTGCCAGTGTGCCAATGCATATTTGGGCATGTGCGCATTCAAATATCATGTTTTTGGTTTTCTTTATTTTCTGCTGGTGAAATTAGAGCTGCAGAGCTTTCTAACAAGCCCCTGATTATCTCCTTGTGTTCAGTATTCTTGTCAGTAAAAGCGGGCGTAAAATGTCAGCCACAGCGCCACACCTGTCCACACCTGTCCACACCTGTGTGTGCGCTGCTCGGATCCCACGTTATCGCGTTATCTGATCGGACAAAGAGGTGAATCTCAGGTCCAGGGCCTATTTAAATAGATTTGCATATGTAAATGGGGGCGTGGACAGGGAGGAGTTGCACGTGCGCTCAATTCCACGTTGATTGGCATGTACAAAAGAAACGTGCTTGGATCCATGCGAACGCACACTTTGATACATCTGAATACTTTTGTGCGTACGACAGTTTCCGGGTTCTGGCGTACGGCAAGTTTTAGTAGGAAATCCACGCAAGTATTCGTACATGAGGCCCCAGGTGCTTCTGCTGCAGCTCCCAAATGTGGCGCATGCTGTTATGGTTGACCAGACGCAGCCCCGTGATGTCCGTCAGCTCCCACACTGATTCCAACAGCCCTGAAATCATGCTCCGCATTTCCTCCACTTCACGCGTCCTCCTCCTGCAGTGCCTCTTCAGTTCTCCCGGGCTGATGGCGGCCATTAGCTGTTATTCAGTGGGAGCTTGTCCGCTGTGGCTGATCTTCCATTCCACTCTCTTGGCCTCCTTCAGGCGTTGCACATCTCCTTGGTCCCATTCAAAGACACAAGAGGAGAGCTTGGCGCAAAAGATTCCATAGAGAGGGTGGTGTTCCGTAGTGAGGCCGCAGTTAAAGCGCCTCATGAAATGAAAACTGTCCAAGCGCACTGCAGACCTCCACGGGTGAAAAAGTTTCACCACTGAAGACACACCTGTGGATAAACAACCAGTGATAATTACATAGACCACAACACCTGTGTGTGGTTACACCTTGATTAGGTAAACTCAGGTGCTGCCCAATTGCCAGTACCATCAGTATCAAACATATATTTGATCAAGAATTTTATATATATGTATTTAACGATTATTTCTAATATATATTTTTTTATATATATATTAAATTTTTACCCACCTGACTGACTGCAGCAATCCCGGTCAACATAGATGACTTCAGGTTCAGGTTGGCCCGCATTTCTGTAGCGAGTGACGATGCCTTGGCACAACTCTTCCAACCCTGCACCTTCACCGGCCGTCAGAACAGAGTTCAGAACCTGGCCAAACTCATTGCCGATGTTTGTCATCCATGCAGCACTTTCCCCGATCATGCCAGCCAGCTTCTTGGTGATCTGTAAAACAAACAGTACTTTAAAACTGAAGACATTGCCCCACTAAGAAGTAAATCCATTTCCAGTTTTGTTGTAATTATACATGTTCTGATTTCTATATTTTTTACTGTTGAAACCCTTACCTCCTTTGTTGAATCCATTTTCAGAATTCTACCATAGGTAGAGGTGATCGCTCCCTTCATCTCATCCAGATGGCTGAGGATGTCTTTAGAGTGGACTGTCTCAAACCACTGGGCAAGTGGAAGGGGCCTGAAGGGTGGTGGAGGACTATAAACAGCTGCAGAGGGAACGAAGGTAGCCATCTTCATATGGCGCTCACAGTCCGAGAGGTAGCGGATGGTTTGACGTGCCCACTCCTTGCTGTGCGCTTCCTCTATTGCAGACTGGAGGTAGGAGGAACTGTTACCACTGGTCCTCGGCTTCAGGAAAGTGATACACTTCCCGTCCAGAGCCAGCTGTGTTGTGAGGACAGCAGGGAACAGGCTCCTGTGTGCCACATCCAGCTGGGAGAGCATATCCTGGCTCCATGGGCAGACCGGCTGAGAGCACTTGCTGCAACATGGATAGTCCCCTCCCACTAGGTAGTAGCGGCTATCCACATCAATGACCTCCCTGACCTTTCTGTAGATCCCGGAGCTGTTCATTTTCCGGGAACATTGTGGGCATTTCAGTGGAATCCCCCACATCCTCATTGGTGCCCAGACGAACATCCTCTGCCGGTAGTACCACCCAGGCTCAGGAGGAGATGGTTTAGGCTCCAGTGGTGGGTGAAACCAGCATGCTGCGATTTTTTGTTTAAGCTGGCCCGTAGACTCATACAGGCGTTTCGCAAACCACACCTGATCTGCTTCCTGGATAACTCTGCGGAACTGTTCAGGAAGAAAACCTTTCCAATTAATCGAACATGTTTTGGGTGGAATTGCAGTGTGGTTGGATGGATGGGTGGGTGTGGCAGAGCTACTTGGAGGAGGGAGCAGAGATGGTATTGGCTTTGCTGGTACTGTTGGCTTTTGTAGTGGTGGTGATGGCAAAAGGAATGCCGAATAATGAGCTCTTTGAATATGGTTCAAAAGACCAACAGTACCCTGCACCTTGGCCCCACAGGTGTCACATGTCTCCTCCGTATGGTGGTCAGACAGGTGTTCAGAGAATTTTTCTGCTTCCACAAATTCCTTGCAGTTATAGCACTGCACTCCCTGTCCTGCCAATGATGCTCCTGCCTCTGTGCCTCCTCTCCTTGTCTCTGCGTGTCCTCGGACAGCCCCTGCCTCCGTGCCTCCTCTCCTTGTCTCTGCGTGTCCTCGGACAGCCCCTGCCTCCGTGCCTCCTCTCCTTGTCTCTGCGTCTCCTCGAACAGCCCCTGCCTCCGTCTCAACCTCTCCTGCCTTACTGGAGCAGGCTCCTGATAACTGATCTGCTGGCTGAGGAGGGGGGGGGGGGGGGTACAAAAAGATTGTTCAATAAATAAATCCACATGATACAGTGACTCATTATGGCTTAGTAAATAATTTTACCTACCTTATGGAATCCACAGGAACAGCGAAGGCTTCTCCCAAACAGATCCTTTGTATTGGTCTGCAGGGGACAAGCATCTATTTTTTCTAAGGCCTTTTTCCATTTCTTGGCCCCTGGCCGTTTGCCAGTTGAGAAGTGGAATTTGCCCTGGGCATATTTTGTACAGATATCATGCCAATACGTGTCTGGCTTTCCTGTCTTAGTCATCTGCAAACATTAGATATAAAACAGGTTAATGTCAAGCTAGGCTGTGTATATGTACAGACAGACAGAGCTGAGGAAAATATAGATATATGAACAGTATGCATGTAGATACATATATGTATGTATGTATGTTTTGCATTATTGTTTTGTTATTGTTGAAGCACTTTCTAAATGTATGTTTTAAAATGTATATATAAATACAGTTATCACCATTATTACAGTGCAGGTATGTACAGTGACGCCATTACTGTAATTTTCGGATTTTTGAGCGCACCTGAATTTTACATCATGACAACATGAGCTATTTATAGACACGCTTTTTCTCAAGCTGTGCCTGAAAATCGGCAGTACGGCAACAACACGCCTTGCGCTTTGCACAGGCTGTCCTGTGTGTGGACCCGCACACTGGCTCAATTCGTGGCATCGGCATGGAAATGCCGCGGCAGATGGCACTATCTAAAGGCACATGCCGCGGCAGATGGCACTATCTAAAGGCACATGTTAGGTTCTTTATCTATTTAATAAAGATGCTGAGACGGATTTCACGTTGAGTCTTTACTTCCACATTTCCCATGAACTTTGACCCGTGGCTCTGTAACAAAAACATAACCTGAGGTTTCCCTGTAAGACCGCCCCCTGGTGTCCTGGCCTAATGCTACACATACGCTGCACATACCCAGATGACGCCACACACGGACGCACGCACGCGCGCACACACAGCGGCAGCAGTCGAGAGATTAATCAATGCCTCAGATAGTGGCCTCTACAGGTTAGCGGCATGTGCCTCAGATAGTGCCATCTGCCACGGCATGTGCCTTTAGATGCCACAAATTGAGCCAGTGTGCGCGTCGCCGGTCCACACACAGGACAGCCTGTGCAAAGCGCCAGTCCATTGAAAACCGGACATTTTCATGAACTTATAAAGAAAAAAAATCCTCAGGAGCCACAGACAAAAAATGTCCGGCCAAAAGAGGACGTTTGGTCACCCTTTAATAAAGTAATATTTTTGTCAAACGGAAGAACTTTTATTTTGAAGAGTACCGGGCAAAGAAGCGTACGAGCCCCGCCCACCACTAAAACGGAAAGTGGAAGTGGAAATTTTGTTTTTGGTGATTGGAACAGAAAACGAGAAATTGAGCCGAAAAAAACGGCTCGTTTCTGGTTTCAGCTTGTGTCCATTATGCCCAGAAAACAGAATAATAAAAAGTACCTTGGTCGTTAGCAACTGGACAAAACTGTAAGTTAATTTCCATACATACTAACCAGAACCTTTACCTGATATTATAAATGCAATTATTACAAAAATCTAATTTAACTGTGGTCGCTAGGTGGCACTGTGGTCACACGGAAAAACTAGGTTTTAGACTCCAACACTATTTCAAATAAGAGACATCAGAATCTGACATACTATTATCAAAACATGGACTAAGTAATATTATTTGTATAGATGATCTGAATACTTGCATTTAGTAATACACATGAACCAAAAAGATAAATTCCTCACCTGCCACCCATTTAAAAAAATCAGGGACAGTGTTCAATGTCAGGTTGTGGGGACACTGTCCTTGAGACAAAGAGCAGCTGAATATTTGATCGTTACTATGGTAACAGAGGTCAGAGGATAGGGTTGTCTCAGCTGTAGACACAACAGATAGGTACATAACATAGAAGCGTCTATAGAGTCACCAGTAAGAGTCAACATATTTCCTTGTTTGCAGACTAATGACCATTTGTGGACAGAGCTGAGATATGTTTTGATAAATCTCATTCTCCATGATCAAGCTTTAGCATAAAACAATGATGTTTTTGTCATAAAGCATTGGATGTAAAATTACTACATGACCCTGAGTGTAGGATGAGTCATCAACAACTTTTTATGACTATATTCATGACTATACCCTGAAGAATACCTGAAAATACCTCAAGATGACTTTTTGTTATTGTTGGTCCAGATACTGGAGGACAGGTGACAGGTGATGAGGAGTAACATGCATCTTCTACATTACTCATGTCATGTTTCATTTTCATTTCAGTGTGTAGCTGAAGCTTGACATGACAAGTTAATTCAATTCAATTTTATTTATATAGTTATCTCATGACACTTTTCATACAGAGCAAGTCTAGATCGTACTCTTTATAATATTATTTATATAGACCAACAATTCCACCATGAGCAAGCACTTGGCGACAGTTGCGAGAAAAAACTTCCTTTAACAGGCAGAAACTCATAAATAGAGAGGTAAAAAAGACACAGATGCACAGCAGCAGCAAATCAGTAACTAGTTATAAACTGTAATCTCTATCTATCTATCTATCTATCTATCTATCTATCTATCTATCTATCTGACTGTCCACCAATGAGCTTGGGTCTGCCGGAGGTTTCTGCCTATTAAAAGGGAGTTTTTGGTTGCTCATGGTGGAACTGTTGTTCTCTGTAAATTATATTATAAAGAATACGGTCTAGACCTGCTCTGTATGGAAAAATCTAATTGAATTGAATTGAATTGGCAGTGTACAGTGATCAGAAATCTGAAATATGTTTTTCTCCAGTTACTGCATTAGCTTTCTAGATTCTGGAAACCAGTTTACATGTGGGCTGGTGCATTATCAAAGTGGGCCAACGATGCATCTCTCTCACTCTTGTTCTTGTATAATTGGCTGCTCAAGTGGTCCACAGAGTGTCCTGTGCTTCAGGTGGCCAGTCCAACTATAGTTTCTTGTCCTAATTGACTTTCTCTTCTCAGAAGTTCACTCAATCACAGTTTTGTGTGCATTGGCACATCAATATATGTTCGATTAAGTCTCCTGGCCTGCTGGTGCTGGATTTGTGTCAAACTATCATTATACATGTTTTCTAACTTTGTTAGTGATTCTCTCCCTCAATTCTCTCACTGCATGAAGACCTGCTTCTATTTTCTCTGTCCAGCAGAGTGTAACCATCATCTCTGCCTTTCACAACAGTAGTTTGTTTAGCTACAGAAGTATGTACCAAGCAGGTCCCTCAGATCCTTGGCATCTGGACTCCTAGTTGTCCCCAGAACCTCCACAAAGAGGTTTGGTGAGGCCACTTTTAGCTACTGCAGCCCCCATCTCTGGAACAGTCTGCCTATGGTCTGAGGGACTGCACCTCTGTAGACATCTTTAAAAAACAACTTAAGACATACCTTTTTAGCCTGGCTTTTACCTAAGGTGCCTGGCCATTTACTGCTGAATTTTTATGTCCTGATCACTCCCTGTCACTTTTATCTCTGGTGCTTATCTACTGTACAGGTCTTATCTACTTTTACTGCAACTGTTCTTAAATTATGCTTTTTACCCTATAGGTCTTAATTGTTCTTCTTATTTGTTTCATTGTTATAGTTTTATGCTTTTTACTTTTCTTCTAATCTCTAGTGTTTCATGCTTTTACCTTAAGAACTGTTAGTTTTTGTTAACTTCTGTTTTTACTCTGCTCTGTGAAGCACTTTGGGCTACAATTCTGTATGAAAGGTGCTATATAAATAAATAAAGTTGAAGTTGAAGTTACAGATTCACTCTGCTCCAACTTAGACATGAAACTCAGAGGATTAAGTGTATACAAAATAGAATGTTAGTTACGAATGAGACTCCAGATTCAGTGAGTTTAGGCTGGACATCTATAAGCTGTGGCCCCCTGATTCCTTTAACTAGCTGGTCTCAGTCCAACTTATACACAAGGTGAGACTGAGGTGGGGCCAACATAGGGAAAAAAAGTCTTCATCAGTGACAGCAAGCAGGTGCTGAACCCTTTAGCGAGAGCCTCAGAGGTGGTATGTTACTCACATTTCAACTACTCATTTTGGAAAGCCATGGGGAACCTCCATCACTGAACCAACCTGACTCATCACTCAGTAACTCAGCCAGTCAGGGACAGACTTTCACATTTATACTGCTCTGCTGTTTAGCATCATCTTCACTGATGTACAGTACTGAAATTTCATTTGGCTCTCACATGTTTTGTATGGCACTTATCTTTCAAGGTTCTGTCCATGACGTCTCTTTCATAAGACATATGTTATCATTAAGAGATAACTATGAGATTTAAATTTTATGTGTTTTCCATATAAACTTGCACTTTGCACCTATGGAGACATGGAGACAATGAGCCCCACCCGTTTTGTTGCTATGGTGATGTTTAGGCAAAGTGTGTTGTGTATGTTGGTACAAAGATCAGAGGTTTATCAGCTGCTTGGCATTCCCTTGGAGAGTTTCCGTAGATGCAGTGTTGTTCCCTGTTGTAGAAATGAATCGGTGTGGTGATGGATATAGATTTGCTGTGTTTCACAAGTCTACGTATGTTGTGAGGTAGTTAATAGTGAGCAGATTGACTGAAATGTCTGTGAGGTGCACAGTAGAGGATAAAGAGATCAAACTGAAATGAGATTCTGTTCTATTCAATGTGAGCACAAGAAGCTTTGCATCTGGATACCCCATCATCCACATGTAGTTTGTATATCAAATACACATATATCCTGACATGTAAACTTCATATCCAGATGTTTGTTTGCCAGAAAGCTTTCCTGTTGCTGATCCTCTGGATTTCACACAGCTGTGGTTTGTGGTGAAGCCAGCCATGCACACTGAGGTTCAGCAAAAATAAACAAACACTAAACCTTTGTGTTTTCTGCACTAGTCATTCGACTTAGTTATTTTTAAACTTTCCCAACATCATTTACCTCTAGGAGCATAGCCTTAGGACACCAGAATTGCCAAATTAGTGGTCAGATCTCTACTTAATGCTGCTGCTGCTGCTTCAGTATAAGCAGAAGTGTAACATGCATTCTGTACATTCACCCTGTCAGGTCATGTGAACGCCACATCTACTGTACGTATAAATATATGAGTTGATGAGCTGAAGAGTTTGTTTTTGGTTGACACCTCATAAACACTCAAATTGAAACTAGCTTGCAGTCCTAAACCACACCCCTCAGAATCTCATAGTGACAATCATCCTGTGAATTGCGCCACATTCAGATTGATTGTCACTATGACAGGGAGTTTGGCTGAGTTTCCTCATCTCTGTATCTTTATGAGAGCAGGGCTTCCACACACAGACACGCAAACCTGACTCATGTTGATGATGATGTGTTTTCACAGTTGAAGTCCAGTCACCTGCTTTACATGCTGCTTACATGCAAGTCAGACAGAAGAGTTTATTTATTCATCAAGTCATTGCACTCATTATAGAATAATGTACAGTATTACATGTTCATCATCTTCAGCTCACAGTACATCCAACATTAATCTAAAGCACCACTGTACTTCTTTGTACTACATTACATTACATTGCATTTAGCAGACGCTTTTATCCAAAGCGACTTACAGAGGAGGACATAACTTGAGAAAGGTGTAAAGGACACAGAATAGTTGTTAGTTTTGTTAGTTTTGTTAGGCAGGGAAGCATTCTCGAAACAGAAAGGTTTTTACAAGTTTTTTAAAGGTAGAAAGGGATGTTGCTGTTCTAGTAGCCGTTGGTAGGTCATTCCACCATTTGGGGACGACCACAGAGAACAGTTTAGAGTGACCTCGCTTTGCGGGAGCCGAGGGTACAACTAGACGGTTTGTATGAGCCGAGCGTAACGCCCTGGTCGGGACATGAGCCTTTAGTAAGACGCTGGGAGATAGGCAGGGGCAGATCCTGAGGTGGTTTTGTAGGCTAGCGTCAAAGCTTTGTGTTTAATTCTGGCAGCTACAGGCAGCCAGTGCAGGTCGCTGAAGAGTGGGGTGACATGTGACCTTTTAGGTTGATTGAAAACCAGTCGTGCTGCAGCATTCTGGACCATTTGCAATGGTTTGATCGCGCAAGCAGGTAGGCCAGCCAAGAGCGAGTTGCAGTAATCGAGGCGGGAGCTGACTGTAGCCTGGATCAGGAGCTGAGCGGTTTACTACTTTGTGTAAACATGAGAAAGGACACAGTTGACTGCTTTTATTATACCTACGTGACTCAATGAAAGTCAAACCTGAACAGAAAAAGAAAGAACATTCTTGAAATTCTTTAAAAGGCTTTTCATACTTCATACACACCATATATTCAAATACTGGTCCCTACTGAGTTTCCAGTCTGGATGATCCACTGGGAGGTCCCAGGGTCCCAGACACCCTTACGCCCACAAAAATATGTCACCCGCACAATGAAGAATATCCTAAATAAATGACATGTAAAATTGATGTTTTTATTCATTTCTAATAATAGCAGGGGTGTAGTGTCTACTACTCAGAGGAAAGCAGCGAACAAATGAGACAGAGCAGCACTTCCTGACTCAGTGTAACCATCAAAGATTAGAGACCAATATTTATCAAAATAATCTTTTATCTAAGTGACAGAGAGCCTTCAGTCCTACTGGGACCACTATGAGCCTCACCTGCCTGGCTAATAATATTGTTTATCAATTAATAATTAATTAGTTGTATATTTAGATCTTATATTACTCCCACCTCCCTTCCATAGCCCCTTTGCTCTCTGTGTCTACATGTGCCCCCCTGTTGATTTTGAGGGATTGTTGTGAATGCTCTGATTAATAAACATTTATAAATAAATCTTTATTGTCATAACAGTTTGGTTTGGTTGAGGTGAGTTTACCAGCTCCTAGTTGTCCATTGTACATTGTAACAACGTCCATCGTCTACAGCTTCACAGGCGACTGCACTTCAGGAGCAATAAACCCTCTTACCTAAGACCCTTCGTTCCAGTGAGAAAAAAACAGAGGTCGTGAGGTTAGGGTACCTCTCAGATATAGAGACACTTGAACACTTTAATGACACTCACCTTCACACTGTTTCCTAAGTAATTCTGTTGTGAGAGATAAGTATGGGAAATAACATCACATTATGTTCCTCAGTTAAAGTTGTGTTCCATATGAATAGAGTGTTATGTTTTGGGTGAGATCTGATAATTGACAGGATAAATAGGAATTGCATAAGTGCCTGAGATCACAATAAGTAATGCTGATGTAACACATCAACCACCCAGAGACTGTTCTGAAACTGTTCACGCACACATAGGAACAGCAACTATCGGGGTCAGAATAAACCCTAGATTGTTGTGGATGGCGGGCTGTCTACCCCAAAGTCCTAGAGTGAAACTGTTATTCATGTTTATCTTTACTTGATGTGCAGTACATCTTGTTTAATTGTTTGAGCTTTAACTTTTTGAAAAGGGGGAGATGTTGATGATAAGTAACTACAGGTTGTGGGAGTCGCGGCCACGGTGACCTCATCAATAGACGTTTTTAACGGAGCACGTTGTGTGTATGTGCCTGTGCTATGCTTGAAACAAAAGGACAGTTAATAAACCAGCTCATTCCCAGCAAGACGACTTGGTTCCTCCTTTGTTTTAAACATTGACACATGACTGTCATGGTTGCACAGGTTGACCCAGAATGCAGGCTTCGGACAACGGTTAGAGAGAGAATGGGATTTATTGAGGTGTGGGACGAGAGGGGAAGGAGAGGGCCCGATACGAGGTGGAGGGAATGGCTGAGGTGATGCAGTGGTGGGAATGGATGGAGGAAGCACGGAGTCTGGACTGTCTGAAGGTGGTGGATGGAGAGCAGGCAAGCAGGTGGCAGGAGGTGACGATGGTGGTGGACCTGAGCACAAGAGATCGAAGGTTAGAGTTCAGGAAAACAACAAGGAGCACAAGGAACAGGTAGTTGAAGACGGTCTGAACATGATCTACCACGGAGGCTGAACAAACGATCTGACAAGGAGTGGGAGGAAGGCCAGGGTTTATATGCAGGTGGAGTGATGAGTTGATGGAAGGCAGGTGAGATGAGGAACGGCAGGTGTGCTTCATTTGGTGATGATCCAGGAGGCCCAGGGAAAAGTGGCACGCCCACAACACAGACAGACAAGTAAACACAACACAAGGATGGGGAAACAAGGGGAAACACAGAAACAACCACAGTCACGACGGCCATCGTGACAATGACAGGGAGTCCCCCCCCCCCCCCAGTCTAGTCCTATAGCAGCATAACTAAGGGATGACCTGAGCCAGCCCTAACTAAAAGGAAAGTCTTAAGTCTAAGTCTTGTTCCACAGAAATGAATGATATTGTTACGAGCTTTGTGATCTCAAGATTAAAATATTGTAAGCCATTCACAGCGTCTGTAGATATCTTTGTTTTTTGTCAAATGTTTTCTTGTCTTGGTATTTGTTAATATTAACTCGAGCTTTCATTTATTTTTCAGTCATATTTTGCACTTGGCTAAGTTACCTGTTGTTTGCACCTCATCATTTTCAGCTTTGAGCGAACAGTTACAAAGTGTTTGTTTAGTTTAATGTTTTAGTGAAATACACTGTATTCAATCTGATCTGTCTTTTCTTGTTTTCTATCTGTCCCGTCTCCCTCTCCTTTTTTTCTTTTGTTGTTTAGATGCAGAATCTGCATATCACATTTCAAATGCCTGGAACAGAAGGATACAGATCAGTATCAGCCTGTCTGAGAATGTTCCAGTAATCTCTGATGACCCCTGAGACTGTGAGCCCTACCTCGTCCATCCCATTTAATTTTACTGTCAAATGTTCTTCCTCTTCCACCTCTCAACTCTGACTGAAATGTGTGACACAGTTTTATTAGTTGAGATAAAGCAGTTGATTGAGGTTTTGTGTGTCTAGGTGTGACTGTGGTGGGGAAAGGGAAATTATTTTTTATGGTGTTTGTCCCTTGACGCCCTAAACGTGCTTCATATAAATACATACATGCAGGTACAAGTTCGGGAATACGCAGATAACAATTTACCTACAGCATTATTACGAGGTCCAGGTGACATACTAAGCAACAACCTGGTGTTTGAAGGTAATTTAAAGAGTCCCTGTCCTCCAAGCATTTTTAACCAGCTCGTACCCAGTAGGAGTCTGAGCCTCTTTGAGAAGTCCACACAGGTCATGCATGAGTAGTATGAGTTGCTAGTGAAGGGTGTGGCAGTGACAGTGTGCTGTCCTGACCCTACACAGTGTTGTCTGATGTTTTTGGATGGACGTTAGATTATTTTTAGAGACATGCAGAGTAGAACAACTTCTAGAAACTTCTAGACTATGCTTTGGGTCCTTTACTGTTTATGACAGATTACAACACCATCTGTGGTTCAGTTTATTGCCCAAGGACATTTGAACCTCCTGAACTGTTCCCTTGCGCCTGACTGAAGCCTGTTCCTCATTCTCAGGGCATCAAATACCACCTTTTCGTGATAAAATTACCACAGTAGAAGATATGGTAGCAATAATGACAGTAATAATATGTGTAGTGGACATCGTGCAGGAGCACAGCAGCTACAATCCACGAGAACCTGCTGGACGAGAGAGCACAGAAGGAGTCCCCCGGCAGTCTAATCCTATGGCAGCACAACTAAGGGATGACCAGAGCCAGCCCTAACTAGAAGTGTCTGATTTTTGCTTGGAGTTTAGTTAACTGATTGGTTTTATCAGGCTTGATCGATAAATATAATTGGGTGTCGTCAGCGTAACAGTGAAAATTGATAGTGATTCCTAATAATGTTCCCTAAAGGAAGCATATATAAACTGAATAGAAGTGGTCCTAGTACAGAACCTTGTGGGACTCCATGACAAACTTTGGTATGCATGGAGGATTCATCATTGACGTGAACAAACTGAGATCAATCTAAGAAATACGACTTAAACCAGCTTTGGGCGGTTCCTTTGATGCCAATATGATGTTCCAGTCTCTGTAAAAGAATTTGATGGTCAATGGTGTCAAATGCGGCACTAAGATCTAACAGGACAAGTACAGAGATGGGTCCTTTGTCTGATGCCATTAGGATGTCTTTTGTAACTTTGACTAACTTTGTCTAAATCCTGACTGAAAATCCTCAAATAGACTATTGTTATGGAGAAAGTCACACAGCTGATTGGCTACAGCTTTCTCAAGTATCTTAGACAGAAAGGGAAGGTTTGATATCGGTCTGTAGTTGGCTAAGACCTCTGGGTCTAGAGTGGGCTTTTTAAGAAGAGGTTTAATTACAGCTACCTTAAAGGACTGTGGTACATATCCTGATAATAAAGACAGATTAATCGTATCCAATAAAGAATGACTAACTAGAGGTAAAACATCCTTGAGCAGCCTGGTTGGGATGGGGTCTAAGAGACAGGTTGACGGCTTAGCTGCAGAAATGATTAAAGTTATTTGATGAAGGTCGATGGGAGAAAAACTGTCTAAATACATATCAGGTTTTACAGCTGTTTCCAAACTTGCTGTATCAGAATGCAGATCAATGCCTGTTGAGGGCAAGAGGTGATGGATTTTGTCTCTAATAGTTATAATCTTAGCATTAAAGAAGCTCATAAAGTCATTGCTACTTAGACCAAAAGGAATAGATGGTTCAGTAGAGCTGTGATTCTCTGTTAGCCTGGCTACAAATCAAATCAAATCAAATCAAATCAATTTTATTTGTATAGCCCAAAGTCACAAAGTACATTTGCCTGAGAGGGCTTTACAATCTGTACAGGGAGTGACACCCTCTGTCCTTAGACCCTCGGTTCGAGTGAGAGTGAAAAACTTGCCCACAAAAACCCTTTTAACAGGGAAAAAAGGTGGAAGAAACCTCAGGAAGAGCCACAGAGGAGGGATCCCTCTCCCAGGACGGACAGACGTGCAATGGATGTCACGTGTACAGGACAAATTAACACAAACATATTGTACAATTACAATAACTGACAAAATGACAATGAATCACAATGAATGATAAAAATGATTACAGTAACAGATATGGTAGTAATAATGACAGTAATAATGCGTAGTGGACGTCGTGCAGGATCACAGCAGCAGCCACGATCCACGAGAACCTGCTGGACGACAGAGCACAGAAACTCCGGGGAAGTTTGGTTAGTAACATGCATTAATGAGACATGTCCACAGATGGAGAGATGGAGAGATGGATATATATATATATATATATATATATATATATATATATATATATATATATATATATATATATAGAGAGAGAGAGAGAGAGAGAGAGAGAGAGAGAGAGAGAGAGAGAGAGAGAGAGAGAGAGAGAGAAGGGGGGGGGTGAAGTCGATAGATTGATAGATAGATAGATAGATAGAGAGAGAGAGAGAGAGAGAGAGAGGGTTTTCGGTAAGGGAGATGTGACTGCATCTTCAACCAATACCGTGCCTGGATAGGCATAACCCTGGGTGGGGGGTGGAGTCCCCCGGCAGTCTAATCCTATGGCAGCATAACTAAGGGATGACCTGAGCCAGCCCTAACTATAGGCTTTATCAAAGAGGAAAGTCTTAAGTCTACTCTTAAAAGTGTTGACCGTGTCTGCCTCCCGGACCCAGAAAGGTAGTTTGTTCCACAGAAGAGGAGCCTGATAGCTGAAAGCTCTGGCTCCCAATCTACTTTTGGAAACTATAGGAACCACAAGGAACCCAGCATCCTGAGAGCGCAGTGTTCTAGAGGGGTAGTAAGGTATTATGAGCTCTTTTAGATACGATGGTGCCTGACCATGAAGAGCTTTGTAAGTAAGGAGAAGAATTTTGAATTCTATTCTAGATTTAATAGGTAGCCAATGCAAGGGAGCCAAAATGGGAGAGATGTGATCTCTGATCTTGGTTCCTGTCAGAACACGTGCAGCAGCATTCTGAATTAACTGCAAAGTCCTAAGAGACGTATTAGAGCAGCCTGATAACAAAGAGTTTCAATAGTCCAGCCTTGAAGTAACAAATGCGTGGACTAGTTTTTCTGCATCCGCCTGAGAGACAATGCGTCTGATTTTAGCGATGTTATGTAAGTGGAAGAATGCAGTCCTCGAAATGTGTTTTATGTGGACGTTAAAGGACAAATCCTGATCAAAAACAACTCCAAGATTCTTTACAGTGGAGCTGGAGGCCAGGGTGATCCCATCTAAAGTAACTAAGTCTCTAGAAAGAGAGTTTCTGAGGTGTTTGGGTCCAATTACAAGAACTTCAGTTTTGTCTGAATTTAACATAAAAAAATTGTAGGTCATTCAACTTTTTATATCCTTAAGGCATGCTTGGAGTTTAGTTAACTGATTGGTTGCATCAGGCTTGATCGATAAATATAATTGGGTGTCGTCAGCATAACAATGAAAATTGATAGAGTGATTCCTAATAATGTTCCCTACGGTGCTGAAGAGAAACCTGGGGTTGTTCTTATTCTCCTCTATTAATGAAGAGTAATAGGCTTCTCTAGCATTACGGAGAGCCTTTCTGTATGTTTTGAGATTATCTTGCCAGACTAGATGAGATTCTTCCAGTTTAGTGGCACGCCATTTGCGTTCAGATTTACGTGCCTCTTGTTTTAATTTACGAGTCTGCTGGCTATACCATGGTGCTAACCTTAACCTTTGTTTAATTGTCTTCTTTTTCAGAGGTGCAATAGAGTCTAGAGTTGTCTGTAATGAGCCCGTAGTACTATCAACAAGATGATCAATTTGTGAGGGGCTAAAGGAAGCAGACAAGTCCTCTGTTTTTATCGGCTGCTTGAGGGCTAAGACTTGGTTTTATGCTCAAAGCTTGGATTGTGATGGTGAGAGAATGATCAGTCAGTGAGAATGGGCTTAGAAAAAGCCATGATTCCCTGACACTTCTTAAACCACAGAAATTGGCAAGTTCCTTGACAATGATGAAACAAACAGTCCAGTCGGTTAAGGTGATGATCAGATTAGAGCAATTGTCTCCATGTCACAGACAAAGTTCAGCAGTGTGAGCGTCACTGCTGATGGAGTGAGGCAGAGGTCAAACTGCACATGGAAAGTTGAGTCAGTGTGGTTGCTATGGAAAACAAAGTCTAACGTGTCATGTCTCAATTGCTAAAACACAATTTCTGAACCTTGCTCCATTTTCTGAAAACATTAAACACAAAACCTCAGCTTCAAGCACTATTTACAAAGCAGATTTACCTGTGCTCAAAACCAAACACTGCTCTCAAATCATAAATAAAGTGATCAAAATGATAAACACTATCAAGCAGCCAGTAAACAATACACCAAAAAATAGAAAACACATTGTTCAAAACATATAGTTCTCAGGGAGAAGTAAATTTTTAATCTCAAAACAAATGTCATATCTTCCCATCATTGTCTTTTGATGAATGAAAACATGTTCTATCATAGCAGCTCAAAATTGATCTTTGCAATGTTTGCTCTTTGCAATTTTTTTGTTCTTCCTCCTCCTTGTGTTTTTACAGTACTGTACCCTGCATCTCACAAACTCCCTTTGTCTCTGTGATACTGTAATTCTTGTTTTTTGTTGACATGAACCTGCAACCAGTCAAAATCTATTGAGCAGTCAGTACATTAAACAAATGGAAAGCACAATGTTCAGGGCCAGACAGTTTGTTTATTGCAATTCTACAAAAAGATGTGCAGTTCCAAAAAATATTCATGCAGTACAATACATACAGTGATGAACTTTACAAATGTCTATTGAAACAGCTGCATGTAGTGTAGTACAGTAAATCTGCAATTACAAAAATACAGTAGTATACTGAACCTGTTCTCTCTCTGAATGTCCTTACTATGGTGGACACAGAAAATCACCTCAAATTGGGTTGCACTCTAATTTGAATTTAATTTAGTTTTTTTTTTAATATTAGAAACTTTATTACAGTTTTTACAATTACTTAAACACAATTTTGCAAACTAGGCTGGTTTTATCTAAATACTAACATAATTCACCAAACCACACACCCAAATTGCAAAACACCTCATATATCCAGATGGCACACACTTCATTCGTATTACAGATTTGTGTCTAACCAACTACACACTGTTGGGCATAATGAAAAGCACTCTCATCTTTAGCATGCTTTGCCATAATACTAACATAGTTCAAACTGTGGAGAATTCTTCAGATTGTTCACATGCACAGAAATATTTTCAGATACACACACGTGCTATTGAAATATTCATTTATTTTTTATTTTTCACCAAACAAGTCAGTGCAACATATGCACAGCAGATATATTTACATTGGAGTGAACTAAAATATGCTCACAAAACAGTAAGCTGAAAAATACAATTGCAGAAAAAATGTGCAGAAAAAAAATAAAATAAAGAGGAAAGCAAAATAATTTGACAACACCGCTCTACCCCGACCTCTCACTCTTCCTCCCCCTCTTATTCTCACCTTCCCTCTTCCTCTTCCTCTCTCAGCAATGTCTTCCGCAGGTGCATTACAGTGCAGAATGTGTTTTGAGAATGAGAATGTGTTTAGAGTTTTGCTAAAAAAAATGAGATCTGCAAATTGTGTTTTACCATGTGAAATGGTTTAAGGTATTGACAACAGACTGAACTATTAGCTAAATGAGTTCAGGCAACTGAGAACTTTGTTCAACCAGTAGGTTTTAGTGTTTTAGCAACTGAGACAAACTGTAAACTTTGTATATAAATATAAAAAAAAATATGAGGTATTTCTGATAGAGACACACATTTCATGTTTTAAATAAACACAAGTACATTAGATTAAAGTCAAGCCGTAGTCTCATACACATTTCAATATACAGTACATGCTGAAGAGGTGTGTCCATTTGGTCAAAGTCTTCTGTTTATTACCCAATAATCTGTAGAATGTCTTCCAGTTTGGACATCCCCACCCTCCATTTAAACTGCTGAGAGGTCAGAAAACACACATACACACACATGCTCTGATAAACACCTACAAACGCGTAACCAAAGCGAACACTCCCTGTACCTATCACTCTGTTATTCATTTACACATTTTGCAACATTACTTCAGCATCCACACCACCCACCCAACACATCCACCCTGATTCCACACAGGACTCCCTCCACCCCACCCCCAGCCTCCCAACCTTTCTGCCCCTATATACAGTCCTGTGCTCTGTCCCTCTGCCTTCCTCTCCTGCTAACGAACAGTTAGCCATGGATAAATCAAAGTTTCTAATTCTGCTCTTATGGATGTGTGGGTGCAGAGCAGGAGGACAGGCAGAGCACAGGTGAGTCACTCCCCAAAAAACACCCGT
Organism: Larimichthys polyactis; assembly: GCA_018985215.1. Taxonomy (NCBI): domain Eukaryota; kingdom Metazoa; phylum Chordata; class Actinopteri; family Sciaenidae; genus Larimichthys; species Larimichthys polyactis. The sequence continues at coordinate 106,132 of JAFMOB010000573.1, forward strand.
CCACCATGACACATATTCAATTCAATCTCTTTTTTTAATCTTCATTATTTTCAATCAATTAACACATTTAAAGAGCCATCAGCTGAGCCGTAAACTGATGATTCAATCACAGCAACATCTGAACAGTAGCAAAGTAGTAAAATTATGATTAGAATGCTTATTCAATTATGAAAAGTTACTACTTATTTAATTTATCATTACAATATGTATTCATATCTGCAGTAACTAATTTGATCCCTATGATATTATTGCATTTATATACATAATGTTCCTTCAGAACATCTTCAGAGACAGACCTTGAGGACAGTGAGATCATGGTCATGGAATTTTGGGATCTTTGGTGGCTGATTCAGATTTTTTTTTAGACTCTTTACATTTAAAAGTGAAGCAACACATCAAATATCCAGTGACTACACACAAAGGTTTGTACCTGGTAGTATGGAGAAGGCATCAAAAATATATTCAGACTTCTAAATTTAGGTTTTACATGTGGAAAATCCAAATGTGTTGATTTTACAGACTCTGCGTGTCTTCGCATGTGCACTTGCACCTCAGTATTTCTAAAGTTGAGCTGCTATTCAGTGTGAATTTTCATGAAATCTCTGTTTAACAGTATGAAGCTCCAGTAAAGCTGGAGCCTTGGATAATTCAATAGTGTTCTGAATTCACAAGTTGCACTGTGATTTTTAGGAGCTCTTTGGTCACAGTGATGCTGGTTATGGGAGTTATCCTGCGTTTTTAGAATGACTGACTCTATAGCATACATAGATTAAAGCTCAGTGGTTACTCCTATTTCCTTCATCTGTAACTACATAACAGTGACAGCTGTTGTATAAATAGCATGGTTTATATAGTTATAGTTATGCATCTGGACCTGAATTGTAAAGGTGTTTCTGAATTTGAACTGAATAATTCATCCTTGCTAATATATGGATACCAGTGATATCTCTTCTTTTTGGCTTCTTTACTATAAATGGGAACACTTTAACCATTGCATTCTTCTGTTTTACAGCCTGCAGGGATCACAGAGAGAAGATGGTAGGTTGCTTATAACCATCCAGTAAATTCTGTGTGTCTTTAGCACACACACATACACTGAAACATACAAGTGATATGGCTGTATCACAGCATGTGATCCACTGCCTCCATCGCACTATCCTTGGGATGCATGTGGACTTTACCATTTTACAGCTCCTTATCTTCACTATGCATAAGCAACAAAACACTTTCACACTGTGCTAACACAGCCCAGCCATGCACACAGTAAAGTAGAGGAACATATCAGTACTCACTCAGAGCAAATGACCACACCTGTGTTGTTAAAATGTTACTTTGATTTGATTGAAATGAAACTAAATCAACATGTTTACTTGAAGATGAGGAATATTTACACAAGGGAGAGGTGGTTTATGACCTGAACTGATAAATGATCATATATTGTTGAGTCTCTGTAGATAATATCATAAAGAGTACAGTCTAGATCTGCTCTCTATAGAAAATGTCAAGAAATAACTTTTGTGTGTGAATTGGTATTATATAAATAAAATAAAATTGAATAACTAAATGATAAAATTTTGTCAGTTGGTCAGGTGAATAATTTATAATAAGAAGCAGGTAGCTACTGGTTTATATCGTTTTTATCATGAATTGCTTTGATAGTAAATTATATTACATTATATGATAATGCCTATAATAATACTGTCCTGTGTTTGTGTTGCTCCAGCTGCAGTGCTGACCTCCTGTGACTTTAACCAGGACAGTGACCCGTTCTGCAGGTTCAGTCAGGACACCACAGACAACAATGACTGGACAAGACATAAAGGCTCCACTCCAACAGCTGGCACTGGTCCCAATGGAGACTACCCTGATGGAAGTCAGTTCTGAACGAATGGCTTATTTGAAATATTTCACTTTTGTACTATTTTCTCTTTTTTATGATTGAGATTATGATCAGATAAATACATGTCTTCCTTCTGTCTCAATCTGCCTGCAGACGGCTACTATATCTACCATGAGTGTGACAATGTGGCTAATGGACAGAAAGCCCGTCTGCTGAGCCCTGCCCTCTCATCATCAGCCTCTCAGATCTGTGTCCAGTTTCGATACTACATGTATGGCTCAGAAAATACCAATGTGTTGAAGGTTCTGGTCAACAGACCAAGCGGTGAGGAGCAGGTCTGGAAGAAGACAGGTATCCAGAGTCCATCGTGGCTGCAGGGCTCTGTCACTGTGTCAAAACCCAGCAGTCAGAGCATCCATGTGAGTGTTAGCTGAAGATGGATGCATTTCCATACAAAGATTAGTATCTCAATTGAATCTGAGCAGCTGAAATCAATCTATAACCAATACACAAAGTTATTACTGTCATTATTACTACCATATCTGCTACTGTGGTCATTTTATCATTCATTGTAATTCATTGTCATTTTATCAGTTATTGTAATTGTACAATATGTTCGTGTTGATTTGTCCTGTTCACGTGACATCCATTGCACGTCTGTCCGTCCTGGGAGAGGGATCCCTCCTCTGTGGCTCTTCCTGAGGTTTTCTTCCACATTTTTTCCCTGTTAAAAGAGTTTTTTTCGTGGGCAAGTTTTTCCTCACTCGAACCGAGGGTCTAAGGACAGAGGGTGTCACTCCCTGTACAGATTGTAAAGCCCTCTGAGGCAAATGTATTTTGTGACTTTGGGCTATACAAATAAAATGATTTGATTTGATTTGATTTGATTTATCATGACTGCTTTAGTCATGATGATGTTTTGTCCCTCTGTCTTTAGATTGTGTTCGAGGCTCAGAGAGGCTTCAGTGCTTCCTGTGACTCAGCTCTGGACAACATTGTCATTAGTGAAGGAGCATGTCCCTGTGAGTTTACACACATGTGCACACAGACACACAAACACACACACATATTGCTGTATCATTGATTTTCTAAATGTTTTGTCCACAGCTTGTGTTTCCGGCTGTGATTTTGACGCTCTTGATGACCTTTGTGAGTGGATGACTCATACTGACAACCCTGATTTGTTTGGCTTCAGTCAGTGGGTTGGGCCATCGGACACTGAAGGAAGCGGACCTGATGATGACTTCTCCAAACCTGGATGTAAGTCGTTCTTATTTTCAACAGTCTATATCGAAATAGCTGTGAGTCACAATGGTGAAATAAATTAAAAGACAACAAATTATTTTCTGAAGACATGATCAGCTGCCATATTAATGAAAATACATTTGACTATATGAGTGTTTTTGTGAAAAACTAAAAAAGTAAGGTTAAAGTTCACATTTGCATTATTTCCTCTAATTATTTTAGAGATTTTTGTGTTTACTTCACATTCACCATATTCACCATGATCAAATTATTGTTAGTTGTTGGAATTTAGCTGTTAAATCTAGACACATTATTGTAGTAAATCCCCAACTATCATTGATTTTATTTGTTTTATGTAATTTTGTCTAAATTGCAGTTGTTTATTTTGACTTTTTCATATGTAGTGGGCGCCTACATGTTGTTAGAATCTCTGGAGGCTGTGCCTGGAGAAACGTCTCAGATCAGAAGTCCTCTAATAAACCCTTCTTCTGGATGTCTGGACCTCACTTTCCACTATTACCTGTACGGCACCAGCACCACTATGGAGCTTAGTGTCCACACCATGACCACAGGTAAGACTGTGTTTCCTGTTATGTTCATACACGCAGGAACACAGACAGCATGAAAATGTTTATTTTTCTATTTTTACCAGATGGAAGCCTTGGACCAGCTCTCTTCACTGTCAGAGGGAACCAGGGTCAAGGCTGGAAGCCTGCAGAAGTCCGCTATCTGGGAACTGCTGCCATTCAGGTAAATAGTAGAAGTTGTTTCTCTATATTGTATGTATGTATGTGCAGAGGCTCATGTTGATTTTCTTGTCACTTTTCTATGTATTTCAGTTTGTGATTTTGGGTACATTTGGGGAAACTCGTCTGACAGATATTGCTGTTGATGCTGTGTGTGTGATGGCCTGCAAAGGTGAGAAACTGACCAGAGAAATTCAAAATACAGATGTGCTGTGTCAACAATGGTTTCATGAGGAACTGTATATTTTTCACTTATAGCTCAGCCAACAACTCCTCAGCCACCAGTAACTACTCCAGGACCGACTACTCCAAAACCAACAACTCCTGGACAGACTACTCCAAAACCAACTACTCCTAGACCGACTACTCCAAAACCAACAACTCCGGGACAGACTACTCCAAAACCAACAACTCCTAGACCGACTACTCCAAAACCAACAACTCCGGGACAGACTACTCCAAAACCAACAACTCCTGGACCGACTACTCCAAAACCAACAACTCCAGGACCAACTACTCCAAAACCAACAACTCCTGGACCGACTACTCCAGAACCAACTACTCCTGGACCGACTACTCCAAAACCAACAACTCCTGGACCGACTACTCCAAAACCAACTACTCCTGGACCGACTACTCCAAAACCAACAACTCCTGGACTGACTACTCCAAAACCAACTACTCCTGGACCGACTACTCCAAAACCAACTACTCCTGGACCGACTACTCCAAAACCAACAACTCCTGGACCGACTACTCCAAAACCAACTACTCCTGGACCGACTACTCCAAAACCAACAACTCCGGGACCGACTACTCCAAAACCAACGACTCCAGGACCGACTACTCCAAAACCATCAACTCCGGGACCGACTACTCCAAAACCAACAACTCCCGGACCATCTACTCCAAAACCATCAACTCCGGGACCGACTACTCCAAAACCAACAACTACAGGACCGACTACTCCAAAACCAACAACTCCGGGACAGACTACTCCAAAACCAACAACTCCTGGACCGACTACTCCTGGACAGACTACTCCAAAACCAACAACTCCTGGACCGACTACTCCAAAACCAACAACTCCTGGACCATCTACTCCAAAACCAACAACTCCCAGACCATCTACTCAAGAACCATCAACTCTGGGACCAACTACTCCAAAACCAACAACTCCGGGACCAACTACTCCAAAACCAACTACTCCTGGACTGACTACTCCAAAACCAACAACTCCTGGACAGACTACTCTAAAACCAACAACTCCTGGACCATCTACTCCAAAACCAACTCCAGGACCGACTACTCCAAAACCAACAACTCCAGGACCGACTACTCCAAAACCAACAACTCCAGGATCGACTACACCAAAACCAACTTCTCCTGGGCCATCTACTCCAAAACCATCGACTCCAGGACCAACAACTCCAAAACCATCGACTCCAGGACCAACTACTCCAAAACCAACAACTCCAGGACCAACTACTCCAAAACCATCAACTCCAGGACCAACTACTCCTAAACCAACAACTCCAGGACCAACAACACCTAAACCACCAAGTATGACATTTCCTTATCCAACTTTATTTTTATTTTTGCTTTATTTTTTTTTTTCATTTTCTCAATTTTTCATCACCCAATTCTCTTTTTTTCTGCTGTACAGAACCATGTCCTCCTGATGCAGAATATATAGAGTGTGGTCCAGCTTGTATCCCCACCTGTCAGGAACCCTCCACCAACTGTTCTGGTTCATGTTTGAGTGGCTGCTTCTGCAAACCAGGGTTTGTCTTCAAAGGACGGCGTTGTGTGCCTCTAGAGAAATGTGGATGTCTGGATGACAACAATAATTATTATGAGGTCAGAAATCCTAGTTAACATTCCCATGTGAATACGTTTCCTTAGTACATAATCCTAAAGACAGTAAATGACAAGCTTGTACTATTTTTTACTACTTTTAGTGACATAGGCCTCCAGTACAGCACCTTTGTTCAGTTTGATCCTTTATTCAATTTGTTTTCAGCCTGGTGAGATTATATTTGGTGATGGCTGCTCAAAGATGTGCCGCTGTGTTGGGAACTACACATTGGAATGTGTTGATAACTCCTGTGACCCCAGTGAAGAGTGTCGTGATGTTAATAGTGTTGCAGGCTGCTATCCTAAAGGTAATAATGTAAATTAAAATAATGTAAATTGTCAAGGAATTGGTTCAGGAACTGGTACTAGCAGTTTAGAAATGATATAGTTCAAACAATGTGCCATACAATCACATCTGAAGGCAAAAGTTTCACACAAGGTGGATAGTCTGTTGTCATAAAAAGTGGCAAGATAAGGGTGATTGTTCAAACTGAGGTATTCTCTTTAAACAGTTGGGACCCCAAATAAATATATATATAAAAAATGTTTAGAATTGTAGTCAAGTCTAGTTGAGTGTTAGTTACAACAGTCTATGTGGAGAGCAAAAGGGGCTGAAAGCATCGGCCGAAATGCAATATCAGAACCAATTGATGTAGATTTAGCTTTTATTATCTTAAAGTTATCATAACTTTAGTTAGCTTAAGTTCCAAATACCGGATCACTTCTAAAGTTGATAATCAGACTCCAGAGGAACTTGAACTTAAAAAAGGAGGGACAATCCTGACCTTTCTCTCATCACTGCACTCCAGGCCAATCCAACAAGCACACCCACAATAAAAAGGGTGTGTTTGTCAGATTACTTTTCAACATCTAAAAGGTTGAGGCGTTTTTTGATCAGATGTTGTTTTATGATCCACCAAGCAGGAAATTTGAAATATACTTACTCTTTATAAATTGTATTCACAGTGTTGAAATTTTGAGGTTGTGGTCCCTCCAAACGCTCATCAAATCAAATCAAATTTTATTTGTATAGCCCAAAGTCACAAAACACATTTTGCCTCGGGGGGCTTTACAATCTGTACAGGGAGTGACACCCTCTGTCCTTAGACCCTCGGTTCGAGTGAGGAAATACTTGCCCACAAAAAACCCTTTGTACAGGGAAAAAAGGTGGAAGAAACCTCAGGAAGAGCCACAGAGGAGGGATCCCTCTCCCAGGACGGACAGACGTGCAAGAGATGTCACGTGTACAGAATATGCTCATATGCTATAATTTAAACCAACACCATTTCATGAACTATATCTCTGGTGCCATAAGATGGCTGTGGGAAGCCCTGTGTGGTGGTTTTCAGTCAATCATAAAAGCATAACTATGTGTTCCTAAATGTGAACATACTGGGAAACTACTTATCCTACCTAAGTGGACAGCTTGATAGATGGAATTCAGTGGTTACATATGTTAATTGCAGCACCCTGCTGCACTTTTTAGTTCAACTCTAAATTGTGATCAGTGACTGCTCTTCAGCAAAAGATATCTGTCTCACCTCTAATATACACTAATTTAGTTCCCACATGATTTGTTGTCACTCTTAGTTAAGGGATTTCTTTAGCTTTAACCAGTCAGACCAGTGAAACATGTTTGTAAGAAAATAAGGGCTAACATACAGTTTTTTCATTTGTTTCACGTAGGTACATCCACATGCATAGCATCTGGTGATCCCCACTACACCACCTTTGACAAACGCAACTACAACTTTATGGGCAACTGCAGTTATTTGATGTCTGGACCCTGTAACGAAACCACTCTGCCATACTTTGAGGTCCATGCTGACAATGAAAATCGCTTTAACAAACCTACCATCTCCTATGTGAAGGCTGTACATGTATATGTACAGATGGTGAAGATCTCCATCCTCAAAGGTGGCACAGTGCAGGTAAGAAATGAGGGGGAGGATGAACACCTTTGTTTAACATGCACCTTTTCAGTTACTAATGTCATTGCCATCAGTGCATGATTCTAATAATGAACAGTTTCTGTTTCCTCAGTAATCACTCATTATGCTCTGCTTTCCCCATACAGCTGAATGGGACAAATGTGAACCTGCCAGTGTCTCCGACCCCCAGTGTCTCTGTGTTCAAGTCAGGAAAGCACTACACTGTGTCTATGAACTTTGGTGTAACTGTTCGCTATGATGGAAACCATTTCATGGACATCAAAGTAATCAAAGAGTGAGTGAACAGATGCTGCCCAACTCCAAAGCTGCCCGAATCCTATTTTTACTGCAACTTTTGTAATCATACTGAAAATGAACTCTACTACTTAGAATGAAAACTAGTCACAACTCTTATTCTGGTGGTGGGGGTGGTGACCTTTAGCACTAATTAATTTTGTAGGTTTTCCAGCAAACATATCAGTTTCCACCGGAGCATATGGCTGACGCGTGTTGTCCAAAAACGAACTAAGAAAAAAGTGTGTCCTCCACGATAGTTGTTTTTACAGGTTTAATTAACCAAAGTACAAAAATAAAAAAAAAAAGCATAAATTTACTGCGGGTCCATACAAGATTCAAGATTCAAGTTTTTATTTGTCACATGCCTAAAAGTACAGGTACAGTGGCAGTGAAATGAAAGTGACTGTCGCGACTGTGCAAAAAAACACTCAAAAGGATAAAAAGAAAATAAGATAGAAAAGAAGAATAAATAAAATGTGAGAGAAATAGCAAAACTAGAAAAATAAATAAACTAGAAAAAAGATATACACCACTATGTTACTATATTTACAACTATGTACATGACCCGTATAATACAAATTAGCATTATATAAATATATATATATATATAAATATAAATATGTAAACAGAAAAATCTCACTATGAGAGAGCAGTGATGTGCAGATGAATTGGTGTGTGTGTAATGTAGGTGTAGTGTGGTGTAGTGCAGTCAGTTATGGGACTATGTTGTTATGCAGAGTTCAGGATCCGTGTGGCCTGGGGAAAGAAGCTCCTCTTCAGCCTCTCGGTCCTGGCTCTGATGGAGCGAAGCCTCTTGCCTGAGGGCAGCCACGCAAACAGTTTATGGTCGGGGTGGTGAATGTCCCTCATGATCCGACCTGCCCTGGACCTGCACCGCTGGGTGTCAATGTCCTGTAGGTCGGGCAGTGCGGTGCGGGTGACCCGTTCAGCACAGCGGATGACTCTGTGCAGGGCCTTTCTGTCCTGTGAGCTGCAGCTGCCGTACCAGGCCGTGATGCTCGCAGAGAGCACAGACCCCACAGTGGCGGTGTAGAAGGTTACCAGCAGTTTACTGGAGGCCTTGAATTTCCTGAGCCTCCTGAGGTGGAATAAACGCTGCCTCGCCTTCTTCACCAGGGTGGAGGTGTGTGTGGTCCATGTCAGGTCCTCAGAGATGAGAACCCCGAGGTACCTGTAGCTGCTCACTCTCTCCACCGGGTTCCCGTAGATCTTTAGAGGTGCGTACTCGATCTTCTGTCGTCCTCTCCTGAAGTCGACTACCACCTCCTTAGTTTTGGTGCCGTTCAGGTCCGTTTGCCGGAGTCCACCGTTCTGTCCATGCGAAACACTGAGAATGCCACACTCCAGAATACGATTTTCAACACAATATCAACACTTAGACACGTTCAACACGGTCAGAAAAACCGTGTGCTCCTGTCACTCTCCCGTGATCCACTGACCTAGTTCCTAAACACCGTGCATTAACCGCTACTTTCTTAAAGATACAGGCACTTATTTATCTACTTCACTGAAACTAATAATCACATTAAACAAAGAACCATAAGAGTTTTTGTTCAAATAATAACTAAATAACGATAATCATGACTTCAATTAACTTATTTTTAAATGCAATCAAATTATTAAACCGCCATGAAATCCAAATACATACTCCACAATGAACTGAAATTTACTATAAAAATTAATAAACAATACGGCACCTACATTACCGGCCCCTAATTGTTCGGATAATGCAACTTAGAACAATTACCACAATTTCCAAACATTCAATTTTTAAACACAAAGAGTGCCTTTAATAGGCATATAAAATGTCCACTGTTGTGTCAATCAACTTCAAACAAGGATACAATGTCTATTAGCAGTCAATCTTCGTCTTCATCAGCCGTGAAGAAAAGATAGAATGGTAGCAAAAGAGGAAAGAGACAGAAAGAGAAAGAGCCAGAGGTTTCCAGCACATGGCTCATAGTAGGAGCTCAGTCTTTACCACTGGCCCATTCAGATTCCACGAGCAGACAGATCTTCGTAATGGGTCTGTCCAAGATGCTAGTTTTTGTCTTCATCCGCACTCTGCGAACAAGACCTTTCTTATCTGGAACAGTCTCAATGATCTTTCCCATAATCCATGAATTCCTCGGCGCACAATCATCCACGGGAAGAACCACGTCTCCTTCTGTGAAGTTTCTGGAAGTTGTGGCCCAGCGCTGGCGCTCCTGGAGTTGAGGCAGGTATTCTTTGATCCATCTCTTCCAAAACAGGTTGGACACATATTGTACCTGTCTCCACCTACGCCGCGCGTAGAGGTCATCCTTGCCAAACAATCCTGGAGGTAAGTTGGGTTTTGTTTTCAAAAGTAGGAGATGATTAGGTGTCAGTGCCTCCAAATCGTTTGGGTCGTTGGACGCCTTTGTGATAGGTCGGCTATTGATGATCGACTCTGCCTCACACAAAACTGTGTAAAGGCTTTCTTCATCGATGAGTTGTTCTTTCAGGGTGGAGTTCAGCACCTTCCTTACTGATCTAATCAACCGCTCCCATGTGCCTCCATAATGCGATGCGGCGGGGGGGTTGAACGTCCATTTGATTTTGTGTTGATGAAACAGATGCTGAAACTCAGAGGAATTCCAGTCAGCAATGGATACCTTTAACTCACGGCTCGCTCCAATGAAATTCGTCCCATTATCTGAGCGAATCTCTTCCACTTGACCTCGACGTGCTATAAACCGCCGAAGTGCGTTTATGCACGAATCTGTGTCTAATGAGGAGGCAAGCTCAATATGCACTGCACGCACAGCCAGGCAAGTGAATAAGACTCCGTACCTTTTTACGATGCTTCTCCCCCGTTTCACTTCGAATGGTCCGAAATAGTCCACCCCAACTCTCCTGAAGGGTGGATCATCTGGCAACACTCGTTGTAGTGGGAGGTCGGCCATGAGCTGTTTCCCTGCTTTACCATGTAAGCGGCGACATGTCACACATCTTCCACATATCTTTCTAATAGCCGTGTTGGCACTCGTGATCCAAAACTTCTGACGCAACTCAGAGAGCATGTGGTTGCGCCCTCCATGCCCAGTTTCTTTATGAATTTGTTGAAGAACTAAATCGGCAATGTGAAAGTCTCTGGGCAGAATAATAGGTTGCTTGCTGTATACTGGCATGGCTGCCCGACTCTTGTACAATGGGCTGCTGCGCTTCACGTTTTGTCTTTTGCTCAGAGCTGCAATCTCTTCAGAGAATTTCTCCCTCTGACAGAACCTGATAATGTGAAGCTCCGCCTTATCCAAGTCTTCCACTGAAACATGTGTGCTCTTGTAGCCTTTTTTAAAGGAGTCCATCTGTCTTTGGACCAGCTGCTGACCACTGTCCAAGCTGGCTTTCTCACTGGCTGTACACAACTCTTTTCTTCTTTGACAGAGGCCCCAAAGCAAAGCTTTAAACTTCAAGAACCATGCCACAGCCTGCTTCAACTTCATCCACGATGAGAAGTAGTGGATCAGTTTCTTGAACGGAGTTACACTTTTTTCCACACCTATGGTGTTTACTGTAACTTTTTTGATCTCAGGATCATCCAAAGCAATTACTGCACTGCTCAATGGACTCTTCGGCCAGCACTCAACTGGACTGCAAAGGAACTCTGGTCCTGAAATCCAACTTATATTTTTCATGAAGTCACCCACTTTTTGCCCTCTAGAGGCGCAGTCAGCTGGATTCTTGTCGGTACCAACATGTCTCCACTGTTCCACATCAGAACCTTTCAAAATGGCAGACACTCTGTTTGCCACAAACGTTTGTCTCATTTTGCAGATACTTTAGTACTACTGTACTATCAGTCCAAAATATTGATTGTGCAAGGTCAAACTGCAACTCTCTTCTCAGGATGCCATCCATTTTCACTGCTACTGTAGCAGCGGTCAGCTCCATCCTTGGAATGGTGGGCGACCTGAGAGGTGCCACTCTGGACTTGCCCATCAAGAATGCACAATGCAGTTTGTTACTTGTGTTCTGCACGAGAAGGTAACTGACTGATCCATATGCATACTCGCTTGCATCAGCGAAGTGATGTAATTGTGCAAACACACAATCTCCAAAATCTCCAGGCTTCAGACATCTGGGAAAACTGAAGTGCTCTAAAGCAGGAAGACTCGCTAACCAGTCGCACCACCTCTTTCTGATGTGCTCAGGTAAGTCATCATCCCATCCGATCTTCAACCTGCACAACTCCTGTAGAATGGTCTTTGCCGGCAAAACCACGGGTGCTAACACGCCCAGTGGATCGTATACTGACCCAACGACTGAGAGAAGTCCCCTTCTTGTGAATGGGTGGTCCCTGATGGTGATTTTAAACTTAAATGTGTCAGACTCCACACACCAATTGAGACCCAGGGCTCTCTCCATAGGAAGTTCATCATGATCAAGGTCCAAGGTTTTCATCTCCTTCGCCAGTTCAGACTTTGGGATGGAGTCAAGCACTTTCCGGCGGTTGCTCACCCACTTGTTGAGACGAAAGCCTCCATGGCCACAGATTTTCATGAGGTCTTGGCACATCGTTATGGCTTCATCTTCTGTAGCGACAGACTTGAGGCAGTCGTCTACATAAAAATTCTGTAGGACTGTCTGTACAACCTCAGCTCTGAACTGTTGACTCTGGTCTTCAGCACACTTCCTCAGTGCAAAACTGGCGCAGCTGGGTGAGGAAGTGGCTCCAAACAGGTGTACAGTCATCTTGTGTTCAGCCAGAGCCTGATTGTAATCTCCTTCTGGCCACCAAAGAAACCTCAGCAAATCGGAGTCGTCATCAGCTACTTTAACCTGGTGGAACATTGCTTGGATGTCTGCCATGATCGCAACAGGTTCTTGTCTGAATCGGATGACAACACCGATCAGACTGCTGGTTAAATCAGGGCCCTGCAAGAGTTGGTCATTTAGTGACATTCCCTGATAGGAAGCTGCGCAGTCAAACACAACTCTCAGTTTCTGCTTCACAGGGTGATATACAGCAGTATGTTGAATGTACCACACTTTACCTTCCTCGTGCTTCAGTTCTTCACCAGACAATTGGACAGCATAGCCCTTCTGAAGGATATCAGCCATGAAGTCTGTGTACTCTTTGTGAAAGCAGTCATTCCTGATGAGTTTCCTCTTTAAATTTTGTGCTCGCTGCTCAGCCATTATCCGGTTATTTGACATGTTGACCGTTCTGTTCTTCACAGGCAAACATATGACGTAGTGGCCATCAACCAGTTTAGTAGACTCCATGACCATGTCCATGAATTGGTGATCCTCTTTAGACATTTCCACTTCATCATATTTTCCTCCCTCTGGGAAATCCATCTGAAATTGTCGAAGCCACAGGTTCTCCAAACTGGCCACAGAGATGCGGTTCGCCATGATCTTGGTAGGTCTCCTTTTATCTGTCCAACTGCAGCTTTCTCTCAAAGGCCCGTTCACAGTCCAGCCAAGCTTGGTTCTTATAGCATATGGTCCATTACCAATGCTGCTCACTACCTCCCATGGCTCCATAGCTTTCGGCACGTTTGCTCCAATGAGCAGTCCAATGTCAGCATCAATCTGAGGCAGTTGTATTTCTTTGAGGTAATGCCACCTTTCAAGATCCTTTTGTCGTGGTATGTTTTCTTTTCCAACAGGTATTGTCTTATGAGTGAAAGCATCTGGAAGATCAATAAACTCATCGCTTGACAAACTACTGACTTCAAGGCCGGATACCACGTAAGTACTGACAGGTTTCTCTTCATTCATGGTTCTCAGCAGCATGTCCGTCTTTCGTCCACAAAGCTTCAAATCGTTCATCAATGCCTCGGTACAAAACGTGGCAGAGCTGCCCGGGTCAAGGAAGGCGTACGTCCGCACTATCTCACTTCCAAACTTGGACTTGACTTGGACAGGAACTATTGCGGGTGTGCAGTCGTCCTCCCCGGCCCCAGTCACCTCGAGACCCTCAGACTGAGCGCAGACAAATGCGCTTAAGACTGTCTGACCGTCGCTGTAATTTTTTCTTTTTTCTTCGTCAGCGACTACATCCTTTTTCTTGATGTGCAGAAGTGTGTGATGTGTTAAAGAACAGACCTCACAGCTCACCTTTGCTTTGCATAGTTTACTCATGTGTCCATGCTTCAGACACCTGAAACAAAGTCCCTTGCTTCTCAAGAATTCCAATTTCTCTTTGTGAGGCTTGCCTTTAAGTTTGTTACAAGTCTCCATGATATGTTCACCTTTACAGAAGAGACACGCCAGTGTTGATGGTGATGCAGGAGCTGAGCGTTCCACTTGCTCTTCAGCCCTCTGTTCCAGCTTTACAGTACTTGTAGTGAAAGACTTCCTGACTATGCCTTTTTTCTGTTCTTTGTAATTGCTTTGTTTAGGTGACGTTATTTTAGCTGCCATGTTATCTTTTATGTCTCCAAAGACGGGGTGAAGAGCAACTTTGGCCTGTTTGTGAATAAAGTCTGCCAAATCCTTAAACTTGACTCTTCTATCACATTCCTCTTGTATGCGACAAACAACATTTCTCCACCTTTCACGCAGCTTGAATGGAAGCTTTGCAACAATAGCCTTCAGGTTTGCAACATTGTCCAGTTCTTCCATATAACTCACCTCAGTCATGGTATTGCAGCACGCTGTCAAGAAGAGTGAAAAAGCGTTTAGAGACTCTGCATCCTCTGGCTTGATAGGTGTCCAGTCCAACACTTTGTTCATGTAGGCTACGGCGACTTTATAATCATTTCCAAAATGCTCTTTTAGTAGCTGTTTGGCCCTTTGGTAGCCTGCATCTGGCTTCATGTGAAGGCAACTCCTTATCAGTTCCTTTGGCTGTCCCTCAGTGAACTGCTCCAAGTAATAGAGACGGTCTTTAAAGCTCTCAGTGCGGGATTCTACACCATGCTCGAAGGCTCTCACAAATGAATTGTAGTCCAGAGGATCGCAGCTGAAAGTAGGGATGTCTAATGGGGGCAGTGTCATCATTCTCTGTTGTTTGACCATTAGCTCTGTGATGTTGTTCTGTCTTGACATAACACTACAGAGAGTCTCCACAGTGTGATCGCCATGTCCGTTCCTCATGTCGCCAACTGGATTTTGACTCACAGGTAATGGTAAGTATCCAGAATCCATATTCAAGCCTCCTCTTGCACTTACATGTGATAGGTGTTCACTCTCATAATTTTCTAAAATTTTAAGTTTAGCCTCAGAGGCTGCAATGGTGGTTTGCAGATCCAAAGCTTCTCTTTTTGCTTTAAGCTCTGCTTCTTGATGTTCAATATCTTGCTTTTGTTTAAGAGCTGCAGCCTTTGCCAACAGCGAAGCTCTCTCTACTTCAGCTTTGAGGCGCGCTGAAGAAGCAGTGGACACCTTGCTCCCAACAGCCGAACTACGGCGTCTGCTCCTACTGCTTTCAGCTGCTAATGCCAATGACACACTGTCTGAAGGCTGTATGTCTGCATCACATTCTTTAGCTTGTTTAGCACGATCATCAGCTTCTTTTATCCACATCTCCACATGTTGCATAAATCCACGACTGTGCATCAACTTAGGCTCAAACCATGAGCTCTGGTCCTTTTCTAGTTCTTCTTCACACAACAGTCTTTTTAAAGCATCATTTGTCTTGCACCATTCCTGTAGAGAGTCTTGATAATCCAAACGTAATTTCTGTTTGACTTTGTTCACATTTGCATCGTCTTCCATTAGCCGTTCAATCTCGTTAGCTTGGCTAGTTAGATAGCCCAGTTTAGCTTTCCTGGATTGAGTTAATCGATGCACTTTTTCCACGACAGCCCTCTCTGTCATTTTCGTTTCTCTTTTTCCAAAAACTAGCTCCTCATAGCATTCATCCATAATGTCCAATTGCAAAGAATTAGCCACGTTAGCTTGCTTGCTTACCGTGCTGTTCTCCCAAAAATATTAATCTGCACAGACTTTCATCAACGAGCTCTTTCCGTCACGTTGTCCACAGAAGCAGTCTCCACGAGTCTTGTCCTTTCAAATGTCCTTTCCACGTGGAGAAGAAGAAGGTTTTTCTGACTAAAATGTAGGTTTTCCAGCAAACATATCAGTTTCCACCAGAGCATATGGCTGACGCGTGTTGTCCAAAAACGAACTAAGAAAAAAGTGTGTCCTCCACGATAGTTGTTTTTACAGGTTTAATTAACCAAAGTACAAAAATAAAAATAAAAAGCATACATTTTCTGCGGGTCCATACACACTCCAGAATACGATTTTCAACACAATATTACGGTGGCCCTGAAGTGCAAAACACAACAGCAAATTCAAAAACACAATAGCAAATCAAATAACACAACAGCAAATTCAAAAACACAATAGCAAATCAAATAACACAATAGCAAATTCAAAAACACAATAGCAAATTCAAAAACACATTAGCAAATTCAAAAACACAATAGCAAATTCAAAAACACAATAGCAAATTCAAAAACACATTAGCAAATTCAAAAACACAATAGCAAATTTAAAAACACATTAGCAAATTCAAAAACACAATAGCAAATTCAAAAACACAATAGCAAATTCAAAAACACATTAGCAAATTCAAAAACACATTAGCAAATTCAAAACGGAAAGGGTAGGTACCCACGGGCGACATCAATCGTCGCTGATTGGACTGGTGGTCCTCTAAACCGGAAAGACATGGCTTACATGTTTTCAAAATATGAGCGCTGTTAGTGACAACGTACGCGCTGCTATTAAAGAATATTTTGATGCACGACATGGATACGTGTTACTACGGAAACGCATGATATTCACTGGATTAATTTTTTTTGGTTTTTGACACTTTATCTCGTAATTACGAGAAAAGATCTTGTAATTCCGAGATAAGGAAAGGTGCCTCATTGACCACTGCACTTCGGTAAAGTTAGGAAGATATTGGCACTTCCGGGATCAATAACTCTGTAGTGAAACGTTATTAAAACACAAAACACGCATATTTTCAACTGTAGTGAGACAGACAACGAGCTACAACCTAACGTTCATCACAACAAACCATCCTCGGAGCCACACTAACAACATTAGTGTTTACTAGGACTATTCATAATTTCTGGGAATTTTTATTAGGAATATGAATCAAATCAAATCAAATCAATTTTATTTGTATAGCCCAAAGTCACAAAATACATTTGCCTCAGAGGGCTTCACAATCTGTACAGGGAGTGACACCCTCTGTCCTTAGACCCTCGGTTCGAGTGAGGAAAAACTTGCCCACAAAAACCCTTTTAACAGGGAAAAAATGTGGAAGAAACCTCAGGAAGAGCCACAGAGGAGGGATCCCTCTCCCAGGACGGACAGACGTGCAATGAATGTCACGTGTACAGGACAATTCAACACAAACAAATTGTACAATGACTGATAAAATGAATCAATAACTTCAATATGATACAGTACTGCAGTAACGCTATCTACACTAGAAGTAGGTAGCTGGGAACATGTAGAACAAGAATTGTCAGAAAACAATTTGATTTGTTTATTTAATGACTTTTCTAAATCTGCATATCTTAGAAAAGAGATTATTATTTGAGTTCTGAGTTTCCGAGGTGCACTTTAAGGCATCATGAAGCACTCACACGCTTTACCGTACAAACCGATGTAGTCGTGCACTAGATTTTGAAGTGTAGATAGCATTACTGCAGTACTGTATCATATTGAAGTTATTGATTCATATTCCTAATAAAAATTCCAAGAAATTATGAATAGTCCTAGTAAACACTAATGTTGTTGGTGTGGCTCCGAGGATGGTTTGTTGTGATGAACATTAGGTTGTAGCTTGTGATGAACGTTAGGTTGTAGCTTGTTGTCTGTCTCACTACAGTTGAAAATATGCGTGTTTTGTGTTTTAACAACGTTTCACTTCAGAGTTATTGATCCCGGAAGTGCCAATATCTTCCTAACTTTACCGAAGTGCAGTGGTCAATGAGGCACCTTTCCTTATCTCGGAATTACAAGATCTTTTCTCGTAATTACGAGATAAAGTGTCAAAAACAAAAAAAAATTAATCCAGTGAATATCATGCGTTTCCGTAGTAACACGTATCCATGTCGTGCATCAAAATATTCTTTAATAGCAGCGCGTACGTTGTCACTAACAGCGCTCATATTTTGAAAACATGTAAGCCATGTCTTTCCGGTTTAGAGGACCACCAGTCCAATCAGCGACGGTTCATGTCGCCCGTGGGTACCTACCCTTTCCGTTTTGAATTTGCTAATGTGTTTTTGAATTTGCTAATGTGTTTTTGAATTTGCTAATGTGTTTTTGAATTTGCTATTGTGTTTTTGAATTTGCTAATGTGTTTTTGAATTTGCTATTGTGTTTTTGAATTTGCTAATGTGTTTTTGAATTTGCTATTGTGTTTTTGAATTTGCTAATGTGTTTTTGAATTTGCTATTGTGTTTTTGAATTTGCTAATGTGTTTTTGAATTTGCTATTGTGTTTTTGAATTTGCTATTGTGTTTTTGAATTTGCTATTGTGTTATTTGATTTGCTATTGTGTTTTTGAATTTGCTGTTGTGTTATTTGATTTGCTATTGTGTTTTTGAATTTGCTGTTGTGTTATTCGATTTGCTGTTGTGTTATTTGATTTGCTATTGTGTTTTTGGATTTGCTGTTGTGTTTTGCACTTCAGGGCCACCGTACAATATCAACACTTAGACACGTTCAACAAGGTCAGAAAAAACGTGTGCTCCTGTCACTCTCCCGTGATCCACTGACCTAGTTCCTAAACACCGTGCATTAACCGCTACTTTCTTAAAGATACAGGCACTTATTTATCTACTTCACTGAAACTAATAATCACATTAAACAAAGAACCATAAGAGTTTATGTTCAAATAATAACTAAATAACGATAATCATGACTTCAATTAACTTATTTTTAAATGCAATCAAATTATTAAACCGCCATGAAATCCAAATACATACTCCACAATGAACTGAAATTTACTATAAAAATTAATAAACAATACGGCACCTACAAATTTATTGCACTCACACCCACAAATCATTAACATGCAGATTTCAATTTTATCAGCTATCAGAACCAGCTGTGTGGGCTGTGTGGCGATTACAATGGAAATACCAAAGATGACTTCCGTAAACCAGATGGATCATTGACCAACAATGCCAATGACTTTGGAAGCAGCTGGAACACTGACCCAGAGTGAGTGGGATACATTGTTGTTTCTGCAAACATCCACATAGATACTTTCAAAACTTAATCTGACTTTTTAAATAGAATAAAAAGTGTTGAATAGATTATATATACTGTACATAATGCATGGAGAGCTTTTGTAACTGACTCCATGTCCACAGGTGTAATAAGAAACTTAACACCACTATCCCTGGGTGTGATGAAGATGAGCAGGAACTGTATGAGAGCTCTGGATACTGTGGCATCCTGCTGGACAAAAAGGGTCCCTTCGCTGTGTGCCACCCCAGAGTCAACCCCAATGTAAGTCACTACACTAATCCATCTTTGGACTAAAAAAAAGTGACAATATCCATTGCCTTTTTTAATATCCTTGGAAGAAGTCATAACTGAGTATTAGCAAAGTGGATCATCTCATTTGCCAACTCTGAAGAATATGTAGATATGTAGACTGCCTGCAGAAGTTTTGATAGACTGTTTATTGAGTTGACTCCGGGGACTTTAATACTAACCTGTAAAAATATGGGTAATGCACTTTGCTAGGTGGTTTTTGTGATTCCTAGTTTTGACTCATTTTTGTTCACCAGACAATACTTTAAAGCAGCTGACAGAATTAAGAATTGTAGCTCAACAAACTCTATGTGTGTCTTCAGAATTACTTCAAGGACTGTGTTTTTGATCTGTGTGAGCTGGATGGAGCCAAGCCTATTCTGTGTGAAGCCATTGAAGCCTATGTCAATGAATGCCAGGACCGTGGGGTCAACATTGGACCCTGGAGGAATGAAACCTTCTGCCGTGAGTGTTGAGTGAATGAATGAATGGATGCAGGATTCATAGATGGATGGAGGAATGTATACAAAAATTAAAGAAATCCAGGAAATGAATCCAATCCCCGCCAAAAAAGCTCTGTCACAAGAGTAGAGCAGCTTATTCCTCTTTGCCTGCTGTATCACTAACTTCAGCCTCCTATCCACCCCCTAGCTCTGAGATGCTCCCCGAACAGCCATTATGAGCCCTGTGCAGACCCCTGTCAGGAGACCTGTTCTGGGAAACCCCCATCTTGCAGTGGGCCCTGCTCAGAGGCTTGTGTGTGTGATCCTGGCTATGTCCTGAGTGCTGGCAAGTGCGTCAAGAAGAGTTCGTGTGGCTGCAACAGAAATGGCCAGTATTATGAGGTACTGATCTGATCTAGAAAGCACCATTTCAACATTTTGACATTTTTTGTGCAGTCCTCACTACTTAAAACAACTGTTTCAGACTTTAGTGCTGAAGATTTGGGTTAGACATTTAGTTGGAATGGTTGAAAAATGATGGGTCTGGAGAATGTATTATGTCAACGAGGATCCTTCTGCTAACACAGTTCAAATGTGTTTGTTTGTGTGTCAGCCTGGAGAGGAGTTTTATGTTGAGGACTGTCAGCTGAAGTGTAGGTGTGATGCTCCCTTCGTTACCTGTGTGGCCTCTGAATGCCCCCCAATGCACGAGTGTAAACTCCAGGGTGGAGAGCTGGGATGCTATCCCACAGGTAAGAATACACCCACCAAACAGCTGGTTATGAATTATACTGTACAGTGGCAACATCACAGAATGACTCCTTGCTACAGCTTGGCAGAAGATGTTGTCTTGTACAGATTCAAAATCATTTTAACTCACTTACAGTGAATTGTAAACAAATTGTAACATGTAGTAATCACTTCACCCTGACTCCAAAGACTCCAAATAACTTTTCCCTTTGGACCGAACTTGGTTATTTGTGTTATAAATAAAAGTAATTAAAAATTTCTGGAACAGAATCTGGAAGTTCTGCTACCAGAGAGTAAACTTTAAACAGCATCTCCCTAATGCAGTATTATATGGAATAACCAATCTTCTTCAAATGATGTAGTACTTCACAGAGGCGGTTTCACTTTAAATAATAGTTCAACCTTTGCAGAGACAAAGTCTTCTTATCTCCCTCAAATGTCTTTCCTAACACTGTTTCTTCTCATATAACTGTGAAGAAGTTCTGATTGTGATTGTGGAGATCATGGAAGTAATCTAAAGTTCTGTTAACTTACAGATGTGTCTGTCATGGAATGCTAGTGAAAGTCAAAACAAGAACTCAGCTTTTCTTCAGTCATTGTTTAACTGAGAGTTTTAGGTTCGGTCAGCTGCTTGTATTCAGTATTAGTGTGATGCTCTGGGTTGTTCATACTGCTTGTCCCTCTGTCTCAGGCTCTCAGGACTGTATTGTGTCTGGAGATCCTCACTACAACACATTCGACAAGAACTTCTACAGCTTCATGGGAACATGTACCTACACATTAGCCACAACCTGCAAGAACAACACAGGTAGGAACAGGGTTTAAAATATCTTTCATTTCATCAACTTCAATAACGGAAAGCTTTTTTTAAATGTCTTTACACCAGGAGATGGCACTGCAACTACATAATAAATGAAAACAACTGTTGTGGTCATTGGCCTAACTCATCCAGTTTTTTCAGAGTTCTTTATTTATAAAGCCATACTTCCATAAGAAACACAATTTTCATGGTGGAGCCTGGGCTCTGTTGGATTTTTAAGACTAATACTTGATAATAATTTGATATAACCACATGATAACCTTGGTTATGTATGCTGTTGCACTCCCTGTGCAGGTCCTTGGTTCTCAGTGGAGGGAAAGAATGAGGAGAGAGGAGTGTCAGGAATATCGTACCTGAGAAAACTCTATGTGACAGTGAATGGAGTCACTGTGACGCTGATGAAAGCCAGGAGGACGCTGGTCAGTATGGACAACATTCAGACCCATGCACCATGTATTCTGTGTCAATGGATAAGCTGTCACAGGAGGATGACTGAACAACACACACACCAGCTGTATCACTCCATATCAATCTTAATCTTCTGCTTCAGTGAAATTACAACTCAAAGCTGCTCCCTTGTTCTGTTCATCTTTTTATTTCATCTCATCCTCATTCCTATAATTCCTCATTCCTCAAGCCATAATCCCAGAAATCTGTCCACATTCCTCCTCATTGTCTCCTTTATTCATCTGTTTGATCTGTCCACAGATCAAACTGGTTTTCTCAGAGTCAATGCCTTCCCACCTTATCCCCCCAAACTGGACTATATTTAAATTCATGTGCACTGGCTTTTATCCATTATGATGAAAGTTGACAGGAAACTGTGAACATGAAACAAATATTAGCTCCTCATCTCTGTCATTTTTTCATCTTTTCATCTTTCCCTCCCAGGTGAATGGAAGGCGGGTGGCCCTCCCTCACTCCCCCTCTCCTCTCATCTCCCTCAGTCTTGCCGGTCAGTACATCACCCTGCAGACAACATTTGGTCTCCAAGTGCGATGGGATGGAAACCATTACGCCCAGATCACAGTTCCCAGGTTAGTAAAGGGGAGTTTTTTTAAGTATAGCAATCAGGTGGTGAAACCCACCTAAACAACAGAATTCCATGACCTTGGTGCCCAGAACAATCTACTAAACAATAATGACATTTTTCAAATGCAGCTCAGTAGTCTGTAGAAAATCTAAATCTAACTGCTGAAGGTCACAGTTGAGTTTCTAAAGAGCTACATTTCCTGAAAACAACTGTGTACGCTGTAGTTCAAAGGTCATTCAGATCTAAATCCTCCCAACATTCTTAATGCTGTGGTTATCTTCCATCGATGGTGTCCTAATTAATAGGAACAGATGAAAAGATTTCTGCATTCTGTTGCTTTGTTTCTAGAACTCAACAATAATCATCATCTTAAAACATTCCTCTTCATCTCTTATTCCTGTACTCTCGTTTGCTTTGTCACTCCAGTTCCTACCACAAACAGATGTGTGGTCTCTGTGGTAACTACGATGGGAGCCCAGACAATGACTTCACCCAACCAGATGGCACTCTGGTAGGAAATGCCAATGACTTCGGCAACAGCTGGCAGACAGAAGAGGATGAAGATGATGTGTGAGTTTATATGCATTCATCATTAATCAGCATAATCTGAGAATTTACATATTTTCTTCAAACTTTCTTAGAAATTCAAACATGTGACTGCAGTCCATGTGACTGACTCATGGACGCAGTCTGTGCATGCATTCAGTTACTAAGAGTTTGGGATGACAATAAAACATAAATAATGTAAACAACTGTGCATGTGTGGATTTAAACTTGTGTCTCGATTCTGAGCAGGACAAGATTTATTATACTTTGTCATGAAATTATTAATATTATGCAAAGATTAATTCATTTTGAGAATTTTCTCTGGTGTAATAGAATGGACTGTTGTGACCTTGTTGTGTTGTTGTGTTGATCAGGTGTTCCCAAGGCACCAAGCCTGAAGAATGTGACCCTAAATTTCAGGCTGAGATGGAGAAACCAGACAAATGTGGCAAAATCACAGACCCTGCTGGACCCTTCAGGTAATTGTTTCAACTGTTGAACTACGTGATGTCTGTCCTCATGATTGGTCGATCAATTCAGACAATTCAAATATTGCTGAAATAAGACTTAAATGGTAGCTACCATAGGTGACATGAAATGTATTCAACTTCAGGGTGGACAGCAGAGAAGAAGAAGAATTAGTACAGTGGTTCAAAACTTTTCTGTGCATGTAGAATTGTATAGATCTGAAAACCACAGCATCTCTGTTCACAATGTAACATGACTGTCATTCATTTGCTAAAAATTACATAAAGAACATGTTCCTCCAGCTTTGTTTTATAACCTTGTTTGTGAATTATTAAATGATCTTCATCAACATATCTATCTACAAATATTTCAGTAACATATCATATTTTATTTTTCTGTCTTAACCTCAATATCTGAAGCGTTATGGGAGCAGCCTCAGCACTGACTTATCTGACAGGGCGAGGGTGTATCAGATCACTTATTGTGGACAAAGGGTAGCTGGAGGATGTGATTGTAGATAGTCTGAATATGTTCAAATGATGGTTTATTGGTTAATTTTGTTACCTGACACTCAGTGGGATATTTTCAGGTGGCCAGTGGTCACTGGAGGAGAAATCATAAAATCATTCCATTACACGGTATCTTCACAAAGATTAGTCATTTATCTTATTTCAGATTACAGTTGTAGCTTGTTCTTGGAACTTCTCATGAACTCTGAACCACACTAAAGTGCGCGCACACACACACACACACACACACGTAAAAAAATATATACACACACACACACACACCTGAGGGTTAACTGTATCCTCCCCAAACTGAATGAGTGTTTTTTTTCCGCTGCAGGGAGTGCATCAGTGTAGTGAATCCCACTCCATTCTTCAAGAGCTGTGTGTTTGACATGTGTCAGTTCAATGGCCAACAGCAAGTACTGTGTGACCAGCTCCAAGCCTATACTGATGCCTGCCAGAGTGCCGGAGCAAAAGTCCACCCATGGAGGAATGCAGACTTCTGCCGTAAGTCTTCAGTGTTTTTATATGACCAAAGAGCATCCATGTCTCCTTTGCTTCTGGTTACGGCACTGGACATCCTGAGTACAGGCATCTTTGGGAGTGCTCACACTATGAATACAGTGTATGTGTCAGTCTAAATGTACTCTATATAGCCTATAACTTGGAAAATATGTATAGGGTTACGTCGGCCTGAAATTGGAAGTTGAGAGGGAGGTTAACCTGGGTATCATCTGCATAGCAGATGTTCTGATTTTTCCTGGTGGTGGACCTAAAGCTGAAATGATGTGGCTGCAATATTAAGCATTCTTCATACTGAAGTGTAGATCACCTCCTTTCCATGTAGCATACAGCTTAACCTGTAACTCAGCAGAGAATTATGTCTATGCACAAGGGTTCCAAAACTAGCTATTCATTTTTTCATCCTTGTCCCCATCTGCCTTCTATCTATCCTTGTTTCTTTCCTTCCCTCCTTATATGCCCCTCCTTACACATCCCCCTGTTTCTCCATGCAGCCCTGGCCTGTCCTCCCAACAGCTCCTACTCTCTGTGTGTGAGCTCGTGTCCTGAGACATGTCTAGGCGTGGTCGGACCGCCTGGCTGTGAGGATGTGTGTGTGGAGGGTTGTGAGTGTAACCCAGGCTTCATCCTCAGCGACAACAAGTGTGTGGCAATGAAGGACTGTGGCTGTGTGGACAGCAGTGGATCCTATCACCCTGTAAGTGGGAACAACCTCCAAGTGACTTCAGCCACATTCCACAAAAAACATGCTAATCACTTTGCTGTGAGACTGAAGTCAGAAAATAAAATGACTGTTGAGTATTGGAGGTATTACATAACATGACCGTATCAGAAGCAAAGAATAATAACAAGGTAATAGTGCATTCTAAGTGAAGGACAAAGCTGTCAATCATTGACTGCACAGCTGACATGACATTATCTGAAGCTAATTCCTGCTTAACCCGGATCCATACCTGTCACTGAACATTTCACTGCTCCAAACCAGTGAGGGTGAACATCACAGAGACGTGTCAGCAGAAAAGATGATAGTTAGTCAAAGTGTTCATGTCCTGCTGCCACTCACAGTCTAATTTTAATGAACTAACTCCACTCCAAAAGAAAGACAAAAAAAAAAAAAGAATTATGGATATTATATTGTGTTTTTTGTGCCTGTACAATGTATCATTTGTGTGTGTGTGTGTGTGTGTGTGTGTGTGTTGTCAGGTGGGTGATGACTGGTACTTGGAGGGTTGTGGACAGAAGTGTGTGTGTCAGAATGGAGGTTTGATCCAGTGTCACAATACCAGCTGTAAACCAACCACTGAGAGCTGCCAGCTCCACGACGGAGAATATGAATGTCGTCCTCTGGGTATGTTAAACACACACACACACACACACACACACACATGCACGCACTCACACACACACACCCACACACACACACACACACACAGATTTAAATCAATACAAATCTAATTTTATTGTTGGGAGAGGGGGGATGACCTGAGCCAGCCCTAACTATAAGCTTTATCAAAGAGGAAAGTCTTAAGTCTACTCTTAAAAGTGATGACTGTGTCTGCCTCCTGAACCCAGAATAGTAGTTTGTTCCACAGAAGAGGAGCCTGATAGCTGAAATCTCTGGCTCCCAATCTACTTTTGGAAACTATAGGAACCACAAGGA
Source organism: Larimichthys polyactis (assembly GCA_018985215.1). Lineage (NCBI taxonomy): Eukaryota > Metazoa > Chordata > Actinopteri > Sciaenidae > Larimichthys > Larimichthys polyactis. Next base: position 132,310 of record JAFMOB010000573.1, read on the forward strand.
ACCCAGCGTCCTGAGAACGCAGTGTTCTAGAGGGGTAGTAAGGTATAATGAGCTCTTTTAGATACGATGGTGCCTGACCATGAAGAGCTTTGTAAGTAAGGAGAAGAATTTAAATTCTATTCTAGATTTAATAGGTAGCCAATGCAAGGAAGCCAAAATGGGAGAGATGTGATCTCTGATCTTGGTTACTGTCAGAACACGTGCAGCAGCATTCTGAATTAACTGCAAAGTCCTAAGAGACTTATTGGAGCAGCCTGATAACAAAGAGTTACAATAGTCCAGCCTAGAAGTAACAAATGCGTGGACTAGTTTTTCTGCATCCGCTTGAGAGACAATGCGTCTGAAGCAAACAAAATAAATATAACACAATATACAGAGGGTTCTCCTTCATAATTATTATTGCATTATTGTTGATGATGTATGAGTCCTACCATGGCCATGCCTTGGGGCCTCAAAGAGTCTTATTTCTCACACAGCCATTCTGGTGCCATGTATTGTATTACTTGGTTTTGTGAACATGCACTGCTAAGACTGATCAACTTGATCTTGAGTTGCTGTCTTAGAAGGGCTTTGCGTCCTTTAAGATCTTGTTCAATTGGTTTTGTGCTTTATGTAATCAGCACAGTGTAAAGCTGGGGCCAGGCGTTATTCCAGCAGAGTGCATACTGTACACAATGCAGCAATGAGTGGGAGGAAGGGAATGTTTGTTTGGAAATGTTCTGTACTAATTTACAGTATCTTTGAACTAAATAATGCAGCAGAGGTATGTGAGGTATGTGAAGTTCATACACTGCAGAACACTTCACACAGTTTAGTTCAATTCTTCCCTCTCCTGTTCAGGAAACGGTGTCTGCTCAGTATCTGGTGATCCCCACTACACCACATTTGACAAACACACCCACCATTATATGGGAGCCTGCTCCTACACCCTGACCAAACCTTGTAACGTCTCCTCCAACTTGCCATACTTCACTGTGGACACCCAGAATGAACACAGGGGAAGTAATAAGAAGGTCTCCTATCTGAGAGCCGTGGTGATCAACGTGAGTGGAGTGACTGTCATTCTCGGCAAGGGCCGCACAGTCCAGGTATGTTACTGTGATGAATGTACCAGGTCAGACATGGAGGGAGAGCTGTAGAGCACCAAAGAGAACAGCTGCTTGTAGTATGAAAAGATAATTACATTGCAATGATTCTTGGACCTGACTCGTCATTAATATTCTTTGTTAGTGTTTTTGTGTGATAACAAATCAAAATATTGGCTTCAAAAAACTGAATCTGACTCATTTGGTGCATTAAACAGACAGAGTGCTCATGGTGACTGCTTCAAATGAATGCCTAACTCTTGCTGCATCATCAAAATGAACATGTCTGTGTTCTTCAGGTCAATGGAACGGTGGTCGTCCCACCTATCACCTCCATCAGTGGAGTTCAAATCTACTTGAGTGGAAAGTTTGTTGTCCTGGAGACATCCTTTGGCTTGAGGGTGCGTTTCAACGGTGACCACCATGCTGACGTCACCGTGCCAACCTCCTACAATGGCCTGCTCTGTGGCATGTGTGGTAAGAACCAGTAGCACTCCATTGCTCTTAAGACTATAATAATGAAACGTCATTTTAAAGCCAGAGACACTGAAAGTGTGTCACTCTGTGCTGAGCCCCCATATTTGTTGCCCCGGCAGGAAATTTCAATGGAAACTCCAAAGATGACAACTTGAAACCAGACAATATGCCAGCTGCAAACACCAATGAACTGGGAGACAGCTGGCAGGTTCCGGACCCACGGCCGGAGTGAGTCACATCATAGAACACACACAGAACTGCACTCTCCAATACCACGTAAACATAGACAAGCCAGCATTCTGCTGCTCTCACTTCATCTGCTCAAATCTCAGCCATCTGACCGACGTGACATTTGATATTATGATATATGATGTGTATCAGGACCAAAGTATAGGTTGTGCACATGCACGTGTTCAAACACACTACAGAATTCATCACTTTATTCTGTTCTAATGATGAACCTTTACTCCAGCTGTACCAACGGTGGAGGACAGGAAGACTGCGATAAAGAGGTGGAGGAGGAGGCCAAGAAACCCACCAGCTGTGGCATGATCACTGACCCCAATGGTATGACACACACTCACACACACACACACACACACACACACACACATTCAGTGTAACATACCTACCTACATAGTATCAGTGAAAAGATGCTGGATAGTTCAGCGCAACATCATTGTGAAAGTGAGCAAAACAAGTTTGTCTTACATTTACCTCCTCAACATCTCCGTGTCTTTGACCTCAGGTATCTTTAAGCCCTGCCACTCTGTGGTTCCCCCCGAGTCATTCTTTGAAAACTGTGTGTACGACATGTGTGCCACTGGAGGTCAGACCGTGGCTCTGTGCCAGGCCATAGAGAGCTACGCTGACATGTGTGCTGCTGCAGGAGTTCCCATTGCATGGAGAAACAACACCTTCTGTCGTAAGTCTGTGTGTGTGTGTGTGTGTGTGTGTGTCTGTGTGTGTGTGTGTGTGTGTGTGTCTGTGTGTGAGCACAGGTCTGACTTTGGCTACATTTACACATTTCAGACTACAGACCAGTTAACAGGGGAAACCTGATCTGAGAAGATGTATTAAAATGTCAATATTACAAATAAAAAGATTAATTAATAAGCAATAAAACACTTGATCAGTTGGGTGTTTCTGTTCCATACTTATTGCTCTGACACCAATAACTAAAGGAAACACAGCATCCTACTTTATGAAAGGGAAAGAAGTGTTTCCACAAACAATAGACAGATGCCCCTGGATAGACTGATGTCAGTTCAGTGAATATAAACAGCAAGATTTGAGTGTGACATGTACTACATATACTGTATGGAGATTTGGCTGCTTATTATTTGGACAAACTGCAGGATTTATGAAACTCTTTTCAGAGAGTATCAATTTAATCTTTACATTTGAAGAAAAAAACTATCAATATGTTTTTCATATTGATGAAAGCTGTATCATCGTACATCCAAATGTCCTCCGCCCTTTAGCTCTGAAGTGCCCCCCCAACAGTCATTACAACCCATGCAGCTCCGCCTGCCCTCAGCCCAGCTGTCAAAACCCTGCGGGCTCCGGTGGCTCCTGCCAGCAGCCTTGTGTGGAGGGATGCGTCTGTAACCCTGGCTTCGTCCTCAGTGGAGACAAATGTGTCCCGGTCAGCGAGTGTGGATGTACTGATGAAGATGGAAAATACCAGCCGGTGAGTGTGCTCAGGAGAAACGCTGGAGGGGGATGATATGTTTGCATCAAAATATGTTTGCATCAAAATCATTTTTGTGCACTATGTGTGTGTGTGTGTAGGTGGGAGACACTTGGTTCTCTGAGATGGACTGCTCTGAGCGCTGCAAGTGTAACAGCAACAACAATGTCACCTGTGAGCCTTGGCAGTGCAGCCCTGCACAGGAGTGTAAAGTGGTTGAAGGAGTGCTGGACTGTCACTCGACAGGTAACAACAGACTGGACAAAAGATGATAATCTGGTCATCTGGTCATTTTCCATCTTAAATAAGTTTGAAGAATAATTTGGATTTGTTGTCATTTCTCATGATTAAATATGTGCGTCCTCTCCCTCCTCAGGTAAAGGAGTGTGTCACGTGGCTGGAGATCCTCACTACTACACTTTTGATGGTGTGATGCATACGTTCATGGGTACCTGCACTTACACTCTGGTGGAGGTATGAGATGAATTTCAATTTGAATTTACACGTTTTTTTTTCAATTTGAGCTGCTGTTGTAAGTCATAAACAATGAAAGCACATTGTTTCAAGTTCTCTCTCTGCATACTCTAGGTGTGTAACACCACTAGGGTAGTTGACTTCAAGATCGTGGCTAAAAATGAGGAGCGTGGTCAACCGGAGGCCTCCTACGTTCGTTCTGTCAAAATCTACTTGCCTCATGACACCGTGGTTGAACTGCAGAAGAGCAGGAGAGTTCTGGTGAGGAGCATTATTCACTTCTTTCATGTTCAATGGATATTGGGTCATAACTGCAGAAAACAATAATGTGTGACGTGAAATGATGTGTTCTCTCTGTCTTGTCTTAGCTAAATGGACGGCGTGTGCGAACCCCAGTTTCCATTGATTTAGCCGGAGCCAAGGTGATAACCAGTGGATCGTACAGTCTGCTGGACACAAACTTTGGTCTGCGGGTGAAGTTTGACGGAGTCCATCACCTGGAAATCTCTGTTCCTGGAGAATACTTCAACAAGGTATGACGTATTGTAAGACCAAGCTTCATGTCCCTGCAGTCAGAAAACAAAGGTTTCATCATTCATGTCATTCAAAATGTAGCTAATTTGTTATTTTGAAGCAAGATGAAGAAAACCCAACTGGGTTCTTGAGATCCCTCCCTCCGGATAAAACACTGCAATAACACTGTTCCACCTCCATCCTTTCCAGCTGTGTGGCATGTGTGGGAACTACAACCACAATTCCTCAGATGACAACTTGATGCCCAACAAGAAACCAGCCAAGGACGTGATTGAACTGGGCAACAGCTGGAAGTCAGAAGGAGACAGTGATGCTGGGTCAGTGGGATGCACCAGCACAAAGGGTTCACATTCTGTCTGCATTTCTAAAGCACAACATACATCTTTAATTCAGTTCTAGTTATTTCTATTTTTCATATCAAGTAGAATCATTATGTTTCCAACTGCAGTTCATTAGTAAAATATCTTCTGTCTTCAGAGTCTGACTAAACCCTTCATCCAAACATTCTCTAGCTGTCAGCCAGACACTCGTCCAGACATCCACCCCAACTGCACTACAGAAGAAGAGAAGCAGTACGAGGCGCAGTGTGCCAGAGTCATCCTCTCTGACCACTTCAAACCCTGCCACTCTCTGGTGCCCCCCGAGGCCTTCCTGGGTAACTGCATCTACGACATGTGTGAGTACGATGGCATGCAGGCAACGCTCTGTGACAACGTGGAGGCGTATGCTCAGGCCTGTCAGAGTGCCGGAGTCACCATCAGCTGGAGGAACAACACCTTCTGCCGTAAGTTACACTAACACTGACTGACAGCTTCAGTAAAGACAAGCTTGTGGTTGAACTCTTCTCAAACCTAATCCTCTCCCTCCCTGCAGCCCTGCCCTGCCCTCCTAACAGCCACTACTCAGACTGCACCGCCCCATGCCCCCCCACCTGCTCCGACCTCTTCCCCATGTTCTGCCATCTCCCTCCAACCACATGTGTCGAGGGATGCCAGTGTGATGCTGGCTACGTACTCAGTGACAACAAGTGTGTTCCCCTGGCCAAGTGTGGCTGTCTGGACTCAGATAGAGAGTACCATGATGTGAGTGAAGTCCACACTGCTGCTGCCTGCCACCACCACATAGTCCAACTGAAACTGACACTTTTATGAATCTAAATAAGTCTGTCTGTGTGTGTGTGTGTGTGTGTGTGTGTGTGTGTGTGTGTGTGTAGGTTGGAGACTCGTGGCTCACAGATAAATGTGTTGAAACCTGTACCTGTAACCTGGGTGGCAAAATTATATGTAAGGACCACAGCTGTAACCCCAACTCAGTGTGTGCTCTGGACAAATATGGAGACTTCTACTGTAAACCGTCAAGTGAGTAAACCACCATGAACATCATCTGCTAGGCAGTGTACAGTTTAGAGACTTTAAAGTTTCAAAGTGTGAGTAAACTAGAGGAACTCCTCTGGTTTGTTCTGGTCATAACATTTCTTGTTTTTTTTATCATCCTCTCTAGAGTTTGATACGTGCACCATCTCCGGGGATCCTCATTACCGAACATTTGATGGTTTCACTCATCACTTCCAGGGTCCCTACACTTATGTCCTGACTCAGGGCCACAACCTGGAGAACTTCAACCTGTCGCCCCTGGTGGTAAGGGGGAAGAACATCAGACGTGGGGGGAACAGAAGAGTGTCATTCCTGGATCAGATGTACATTGATGTTTACGGTGTTAATGTTCGCTTCCTGCAGAAGAAGAGCATCCTGGTCAGTGGTTTGTCTGATGAAAGCAGCATTTATGTTTTCATTTTTGCTGTAAAACACTATAATCATAATGTATTTTTTCTAGGTGAATGGGGAGCGTGTTGCACCTCCTCTCAGTCCAGTTGATGGATTGATCATTACAATGAATTCCAGGCAGGTCCAGCTCACCACTGACTTTGGACTCACTGTACGATTTGATGGCAAAAGTCGCGGAGGTAAAAGAGGAAGACAGCTCTGCCCTCACTAACTGAGCCCTCCTCCGGTTTATTTACTATCTACTTACGTCCCTCCTCTGCCTCCCTGTTTGTGTGACAGAGATCGTACTGCCCAGCACCTATAGGCACTCTGTCAGAGGACTGTGTGGAAACTACGACGGCATCACCAGAAATGAGTACATGAAGCCGGACGGGACAGTGGTCAGGAATCTGAACGAATTTGGAGAAAGCTGGAGGGTCTCTGAACGACAGGCTGATGGACTGAAGATCTTCCAACTTCCTCACACAGTCCACTCCCACAGGTAGGATGACAAGGGAAACATTTGCCTCGGAGGGCTTTACAGGGAGTAACACCCTCTGTCCTTAGACCCTTGGTTCGAGTGAGGAAAAACTTGCCCACAAAAAACCTTTAACAGGGAAAAAAGGTGTATGAAACCTCTGGAAGAGCCACTGAGGAGGGATCCCTCTCCCAGGACGGACAGACGTGCAATGGATGTCACGTGTACAGGACAAATCAACACAAACATACTGTACAATTACAATGACTGATAAAATGACAATGAATTACAATGAATGATAAAATGACAATGAATTACAATGAATGATAAAATGACAATGAATTACAATGAATGATAAAATGACAATGAATTACAATGACTGATAAAATGACAATGAATTACAATGACTGATAAAATGACAATGAATTACAATGACTGATAAATGACAATGAATTACAATGAATGATAAAATGACAATGAATTACAATGACTGATAAAATGACAATGAATTACAATGACTGATAAAATGACAATGAATTACAATGACTGATAAAATGACAATGAATTACAATGCATGATAAAATGACAATGAATCACAATGAATGATAAAATGATTACAGTAGCAGTGGAACCTATGATAGAGATAGAGAGACACAGATACACAGCAGCAGCAAATCATAAACTAACTATAAACTGTAATGGAGATATGGTAGCAATAATGACAGTATTAATATATGTAGTGGACGTCATGCAGAACCACAGCAGCAGCCACGATCCATGTGAACCTGCTGGACGAAGTTTAGTTAGTAACATGCATTAATGAGACATGTATGTTTACAGATGGAGAGAGGGGGGGGGTTCAGTAAGGGAGATGTGACTGCATCTTCATAACCCTGAAAGAGACAGACAGAGAGAGAGAGAGTACAATTATCATTAATAATAATAATTATTTTTCACAAATATGCTGCTTTGTCTAATAACATTATAGATTCATATTAAAATGTTTTTCAGAATACATTGAAAATATATTGAAGTGTCCTTGAGTAAGATACTCAACCCCCTTGTATCTCTGCCTCTGCCATCAGAGTATGAATATGTGTGAATGTGTAACTATTAGTCCATCTGTTTAGCTCTAGCTGTTGGATATCTTAGAACTCCACTGTAGGGTTTAAACACATTTCCCATGAAAAGTATGGCCATGTTTCATATTGCTCTAACATCACAGCATGGTGAAATCGCATTCAGAATCAGACATCAGGGAAGACCCAGCTTCTCTTTAACAGAGCTCTGTTTCCTCTGTCCCTCACCCACTGTCTCTAGGCGAGAGGTGGAGACTGATCTAGATTCAGGATTCGAGACATCAGACTGCTCTCAGTCTCAGCTCAATGACTACAACAGTGTGGCTCAGTGTGGAGCACTGTCTGATTCCAAAGGGCCGTTTGCTCCCTGCCATGCAACTCTGCCACCTAAATCCTACCAGGAGTAAGTAGTCTGGGAGTGTGCAGTCCTCTGCACTTTTTATCTTTGCGTATACAATATATCACATGATACACCCCTCTTAATAAGTGTCTCTGTATGAAATAATGTCTTTGCTCATGCTTATCTGTGTGTGTGTGTGTGTGTGTGTGTGTGTGTGTGTGTGTGTGTTTGTCCCTAAGTGACTGTGTGTTTGACCTGTGTGCTGAGCGGGGCAGTGCAGAGCTGCGTTGTGCCAGTTATGAAACATACGCTGCCGCCTGTCAGGAAGCTGGAGTCAAACTGGGATCCTGGAGGCAGCTGCTGGGCTGTGGTAAGATACAAACTGCATCCACATCATGACCAGACCAGTCTGAGTGAAAACAAGAAGAGTTCAGCTCTGATTTTACACATCTGTCTCTCTTCCAGTCCTCCACTGTGATGCCAACAGCACCTATTCCTCCTGCATGTCACCTTGCCCCGCCTCCTGCGCTGACCTGGCAGCACCCTCCGAGTGTGACACCACTTCCTGTATGGAAGGATGCCAGTGTGCCACTGGCTTCGTCATGAGTGAGGGGATCTGTGTGCCATACACAGAGTGTGGCTGCAACTTCCTCAACAGATACTACCCTGTAAGAGGCCGTGTGGAACACTTAGAGCAGTGACAGTGTGCGATGATGGAATCTCATTCACCCTCTCCCTAAATCTCTCTCCCTCCATCCTGTAGCTGAAGGAGAAATTTGTGACTGAGGACTGTTCTCAGTCCTGTGAATGCATGAGCACAGGCGCTGTGTGCCAACCCAAGACCTGCCAGGACAACTACGTCTGCACCATCTACAACTTCAAACGGGACTGCTACAGAGGTGTGTGTTTTCACGTGTTCTCAAGAGTCATCTGCTTAGCAACAAATAGCTAAATCTGTGACCCATATGCAACATATTTCATTCTAGCATTAAAAAGATCATATTTATAGATACTTTGAGCACCTAAAAATATATCTGCAACGGCATTTCTGTATTCTTTCTTGTCTATTCATGATGTCTGTTTTGTGTTGCAGCGAGTCCGTGCCTCAGTACCCCCTGTCTGAATGGAGGAACATGTAAGGAGGGCAGCAACAACACATACACCTGTCAGTGTCCAGAGGGCTTCGAGGGCAAAGCCTGTGAGGTGGAGATAACACAGACTGAAGGACTGGGTATGACCTGCTCAAATATCTGTTACACACAGTACTCGAGTTGATTCTTCCATCCCTTATGGCATTTTATCAATGCATGTGAAAATTACTTATATTACCTATGTCAGCGGTTTTCAAAGTGTGAGGCGCGCCTCCCTTGTGGGGTGCCAGAGGACTTCAGGGGAGGCACGGCGGGGGAAAAAAAATAAATCTTACAAAGATATGTGTCTCATCACTGTGCGATGAAAACTCGGCGAGCTAGCCCCCAAAGAGTAGCAAAAAAAATCCACAAAACGACACAGTATGTCTTATCTTTGCTGTTTCGTGTCAAAAGTTCTATTCCAGCGCGAAGAAACGCTGCTATGTCTCCTGCTAATGTCTCCTGCTAATGTCTCCTGCTATGTCTCTGCTTTAGTTTGAATCAGTCATGAAGCTCCTGGTTGTTACATAAAGACAAAGAGGCTTTGACAGTGAAGTGTGACCTCTTGCTGCGATATACTACCTTTGGGTTTACTTCATTCTGGATCGCCAGTGGTGGGTCAAAGGTGAATGTGGGCGGTACTAATAGATTCTCCTGACTGATTGGTCAACAGGTGACAGGTGTCAATAATCCACACTCTGTAATGTTTTAGCCTTAGCAGCACCGCTAGCTGCTACCTGCTGCTTCATATTGTTTTAATACCGCTTGTTTCAAACATCGCGTCGTCTTAAAAACTCAAAGTCCTCTTTCCTCCTCCTTAAATTGTGTTTTTTTAAGTGAAGATATTTTTTTTAACAAAAATGTGTTTAAATGTATTTAAATATGTTTAAAAACACACAAAGATGTTAAAAACATACACAAAGTTGTGTTTAAAAAAATATTTGAGCACATTCACAAATAAAGATATTTAAAATGTTTTTACAAATATGTTTAAAAAAGATGTGAATGACATGATGTCCATAGTTAAGTGGTTATTGTTTCTTTCCGATAAATAGTATAGTCATGTGCAGGCCATGCAACTGAGAATGCAAGCTATGAATCAGATGGGATTTAGAATTTGCCATCTCTAGCCAGTCACCCTAAAATTGACTAGAATGCAGGAAATTGCATCTAAGAAATACAAAATTTTCTGGGGGAGGACCCTCAGACCCCCCTGCTGGAAAACATGTCACATAAATGAAAAATTTCACCATCCCCCCTGGTTTCGTTTTACAACTCGACTACTGATAAGATAAGACAAGGCTTTACTGAAGTTAGCAGCACAAAGACTCAAATAAATACAGACACAGTGAAAAGACATCACGAATAATTAGAGTCCATACAGCATACACATCAAGAGTGCAGTATGGTCTCAAACATGATATTCAATATGCATGCATCTCCTGTTTGTCTCCTTGCACACACACTTCTGTTACTCAATCTAAAGCTTGGCTTCATCAGTAAACAGGACCTTTTTTAAGTTCTCACTGGAAATGTTTGTTTCCTTTCTTATGAAGTGTTGTAGAAGCTGCTACTTGTCCTCTGAGACCACTACAAGACCACCTTCTTTTGACAGGCTGATTGGAGTCTTGAGTTCATTTAGAAAATTCTGTATCTGTGATGAAGTTTCTCGCTCTCTTGGAGAGATTCTTGATATATTGGTCTTCTGCCTGATCAGAATGTTTATACAACTGATCCAGTTTCTTTGCTTAGAAAAACAATTTGACTTGTGACACTTTCACTTACTTTGTGACTTCACACATCCTTTGGTGTTTCCTAAATTTGTTTTATCTATCAGACCTTATCTTTTCTCTATCTTCACTAACAGTCAGAGATGAGTCTTTGAATTGAATTGTCGTTGTTGTTGTCTGTTTCAGAAACCAAGTGGATCATCCTGATCGTGGTCCTGGTCGTGGTGGTCGTCGTCATCTTTGTGATCACCATTGTGTGTGTTTGCAAACACAGAAACAAGTGAGTCTCAACTGAATCTGTACTGTACACATATCAATATATATGTTTGTAGAAGTGTGTGTGTGTGTGTGTGTGTGTTCATGTTACCCAGCCTGAACACACTGTTCCTGCTGTCATCTACTAACCACAGACAGTCTGCTCTTCTTGAGGCACAATATTTTAAGCATGGTACAAACCCAGAAAAGCAGGGATATGTTTCCTTTTCATTCCAGGTCACACGTTTATGTAATTCAGAAGCTGCAGTCATCTCACAGTGGGTGAGAGAAAATTACAGATTCATGACCTCACTGTGGATTTCTGTGACCTCACTGTGGATTTCTGTGACCTCACTAGGGATTTCTATGACCTCACTACCTCACTGGGGATTTCTGGGAGCATGTTGTATCAGCAATGGGATGGGAAGGATTTGATTCACTGACCTTCACTCTTCCTTCACTATTCATAAATCCTGTGCAACTCACCTGCAGGCTGAAATGTGTTCAAGTGTATTGATCCTGGTCATGTTTAAGTTTCTCCCCTTGTTTCTTTCTCGCTGCAGGAAAAAGAAGAATGAGGAGAGAATCAGCATGAGATCATCAAGTAAGAAATGTCGATCTGCAATAAGTTTAAGCTGACAAAGGTCTTTTTATACACAAAACCTTCTGGCTTTGACCAGGTTCTACAGTGTGCATCGGCTCACACTATCTGCGTTGTTAGAAGTCTTCACCACCTGACCCAATTTATAAATACTGTTTATGAAATGACTTTAAACTAAACATAATTAAAACTCTAATAAATAAGAAAAACTTGTTGCTATTATCAGGGTGATATACTGATCACAGGTAAATTATATATGAAAACAGAAAAGGCTTCATTTGACCTGTTCATCTTAACTCAAGTACATTTAATAGATCTGTTTTTTTTTTTTTTCAAATGTATCATTCAGCGTCATTATTGATAGTTTGTCTTTGTTGAACTGTAACACTTCGCCTCGGCTGATTCCTTTTTCATGACTCTTTATTAATTACGTTTAGGTAAGTTGCCCAAAGAATATTTATATTTAAGTGCTTGGGCAACATTTTAAGCTATCTCCTAATAGCCCCAAATAATTCCCAGTTTGTAATCAGTCATTTATTGGCAGAATGATTCAATATCACAGCTGATCAATCAAATCAAATCAAATCAAATTTTACAGTAGCAGATATGGTAGCAATAATGACAGTGGTAATATGTGTAGTGGACGTCATGCAGGACCACAACAGCAGCCACAATCCATGAGAACCTGCTGGACGACAGAGCACAGAAACTCCGGGGAAGAAGTTTAGTTAGTTACAAGCATTAACATGAATAATGAGACATGTATGTTTACAGATGGAGAGAGAGAGAGAGAGAGAGAGAGAGAGAGAGAAGGGGGGGGGGGGGGGGGGGGGGGGTCGAAGTCTAATCCTATGGCAGCATAACTAAGGGATGACCAGAGCCAGCCCTAACTATAAGCTTTATCAAAAAGGAAAGTCTTCAGTCCGTCTTTTGACCGTGCCTGCCTCCCGAACCCAGAATGGTAGTTTGTTCCACAGAAGAGGGGCCTGATAGCTGAAAGCTTTGGCTCCCAATCTACTTTTGGAGACTATAGGAACCACAAGGAACCCAGCGTCCTGAGAGCGCAGTGTTCTAGTAGTAGTAAGGTATTATTAAGGTATTATGAACTCTTTTAGATAAGATGGTGCCTGACCATGAAGAGCTTTGTAAGTAAGGAGAAGAATTTTAAATTCTATTCTAGATTTAATAGGTAGCCAATGCAAGGAAGCCAAAATGGGAGAGATGTGATCTCTGATCCTGGTTCCTGTCAGAACACATGCAGCAGCATTCTGAATTAACTGCAAAGTCCTAAGAGACTTATTGGAGCAGCCTGATGACAAAGAGTTACAATAGTCCAGCCTAGAAGTAACAAATGCGTGGACTAGTTTTTCTGCATCCGCTTGAGACACGATGTGTCTGATTTTGGCGATGTTACTTAAGTGGAAGAATGAAGTCCTCGAAACTTGTTTTATGTGGACGTTAAAGGACAAATCCTGATCAAAAACAACTCCAAGATTCTTTACAGTGGAGCTGGAGGCCAGGGTGATCACATCTAAAGTAACTAAGTCTCTAGAAAGAGAGTTTCTGAGGTGTTTCGGTCCAATTACAAAAATTGTAGGTCATCCAACTTTTTATATCCTTAAGGCATGCTTGGAGTTTAGTTAACTGATTGGTTTCATCAGGCTTGATCGATAAATATAATTGGGTGTCGTCAGCGTAACAGTGAAAATTGATAGAGTGATTCCTAATAATGTTCCCTAAAGGAAGCATATATAAACTGAATAGAAGTGGTCCTAGTACAGAACCTTGTGGGACTCCATGACAAACTTTGGTATGCATGGAGAATTCCTCATTGACGTGAACAAACTGAGATCAATCTAAGAAATACGACTTAAACCAGCTTAGGGCGGTTCCTTTGATGCCAATTTGATGTTCCAGTCTCTGTAAAAGAATTTGATGGTCAATGGTGTGAAATGCAGCACTAAGATCTAACAGGACAAGTACAGAGATGAGTCCTTTGTCTGATGCCATTAGGACGTCACTTGTACCTTTGACTAATGCGGTCTCTGTGCTATGATGCACTCTAAATCCTGACTGAAAATCCTCAAATAGACTATTGTTGTGGAGAAAGTCACACAGCTGATTAGCTACAGCTTTCTCAAGTATCTTAGAGAGAAAGGGAAGGTTTGATATCGGTCTGTAGTTGGCTAAGACCTCTGGGTCTAGAGTGGGCTTTTTAAGAAGAGGTTTAATTACAGCTACCTTAAAGGACTGTGGTACATATCCTGATAATAAAGACAGATTAATCGTATCCAATAAAGAATGACTAACTAGAGGTAAAACATCCTTGAGCAGCCTGGTTGGGATGGGGTCTAAGAGACAGGTTGACGGCTTTTGAGATTATCTTGCCAGACTAGATGAGATTCTTCCAGTTTAGTGGCACGCCATTTGCATTCAGATTTACATGTCTCTTGCTTTAATTTACGAGTCTGCTGGCTATACCATGGTGCTAACCTCCTTTGTTGAATTGTCTTCTTTTTCAGAGGTGCAATAGAGTCTAGAGTTGTCTGTAATGAGCCTGTAGTACTATCAACAAGATGATCAATTTGTAAGGGGCTAAATGAAGCAGACAAGTCCTCTGTTACATTGAGACATGAATTCAGTGCTGAAGGAATCACTTCCTTAAATTTGGCTACAGCACTATCAGATAAACATCTGCTGTAGGCAGCGCCGGTTCTGGCTAACTTGATGAGCGGTATAGAAAATTGGCGAGATTTTTCTTCTTTTCGGGCACTCATGCGCCCTCACGGAGACAACTAGGCGCCCTGGGCGGTTGCCCACATTGCCCATAGCTAAAACCGGCCCTGGCTGTAGGAGTTTCTGCAAAAAGGCTTATAGTCCAGTAATATAAACTCAGATGTTATTAAAAAAATGGTCAGACAGAAGAGGATTCTGTGGAAAGACTATTAGATTATCAATTTCGATGCCATATGAGAGAACAAGATCAAGAGTGTGGTTCAGACAATGAGTCGGTTTATATACACTCTGACAGACGCCGATTGAATCTAATAAAGAGATAAACGCAGTACTAAGACTATCATTGTGGTTGTCCACATGAATGTTAAAATCACCTACAATAATTACTTTATCTGTTTTAAGGATCAAGCCTGATGCAAATTCTGCAAATTCAGATAAACATTCAGAATAAGGACCAGGAGCTCGATATACTGTAACAAATAAAATTGGCTGCGATGTTTTTACAGGTTGGGTGAGTGAGGCTAAGAACAAGACTTTCAAATGAATTATAATTTAGTTTAGGTTTAGGATTTATTAATAGACTTGAGTCAAATATGGCTCCAACTCCACCACCTCGACCAGTACTTCGAGGAATATGAGTATTACAATGACTCGGAGGAGTGGATTCATTTAAGCTAACATATTCATCCTCCTGCAGCCAGGTTTCAGTGAGACAGAACAAATCAATATCATAATCAGATATTAATTCATTGACTAAGACAGATTTAGATGACAAAGACCTGATATTCAGGAGTCCACATTTAATTCTCTTATTTTGAACTGTTTTTTTTTAAATTAAGTTATTACAACGAACTCCTCTTCTGTTTGTTTTCAATGACAAACATCTCCCTGAATATTTGTGCAGTTCTAACATCCAACCCTCTTTTCTCTTTCAGGTGTGAAATACAAAGACATGGATAAGGAAAAACCTGATAAAATGAGTTCTATGTGATGACCGTGTGATCTATGTGTTTACCTTAATGTACCCTGCCGTATGAGGCGGGCATACACAGTGTGTTCTGAACTTTATTCAGCAGACCTTCAAAGACAAATAAAACTGTAAGAAATGAAGAAAGTATTTTTGTCTTGTCAGTGATGTGAATATTATAGATGTGTTTTGCTTTCTTAACTTATGCTTTTGACGATGTACCTATAGTCAGATGTGAACATTTAATTAACAGAAAAGTACAAATCTCTCTGTGTGCCTGTAAGTGTATCTGTATGTTTGGAATGAAATGCATACAAAACTCATGTATTTAAAGTGTGTTTGTCTTTGTTAAAAAACAAACATCCATCACACACAGCAGGTACTGTGTTTTCATTTTTAGACTCACACTTTCACTTCTATTAACACTCAAACACTGATTATTTCATCCATACAAAAAATGTAAAACAAAACAAAAAACGATTGTGAGAAGAATAAACTGAATAAAGCCAAATGACATGCTGTATACCTGTAATTAATATTCAAGCACAATGCAAAGTCATAAAATTGATTCTGTTTTTCTGAGTATTCTATTCAGATAACTGTTGTGGAAAAATTGCTGAAGTCAAAGGTCAATGGTGAGGTCAGGAGAAGAAAGTGTTCAGGAGCCTCTGATGTCTTATGCTGTATTATTTATCGACGCTTGGCCAAGGAGAAATAGAGACACTCTTAAAGTACAGTACAATCAGAAGTGCCTGAGTCGATCTCACACTCTGCCCAACTCATCCTGGTGGATCGACTTTAAACTCCAAGATAACACCACAAATACTACACGCCCAGAATTAGTCAAAGAGAATGTCTTTACCCATGGAGGTGTTATTGTCAACATATTCTAGTCTGGAGACACAGATGTCTGTTAACACAGATTGGAACATCAACAGCAAGCTATCTATTATGTCTAGAAAGACAGCAATAGGTCTCTTCGACCCTGGCCACCACAGTGTTAAGATAGACTGGCACCTACTGTTCTCAATCAAAGCCAAACAATTAATACTGCTGAGGACCTCAAGGCCCACACGTGACCTTGTGTAACCTAAGGATAGACAATTCCATAACAATAACGGAGGTAGTGAAAATAAAAGAACCGATCAACTCTACTGAAATGTACCATTTAAAATAAAAACAAACTTATGACCAGCTTGGCTTGACATTCAGAGTTTAGGGGAACATTAGCAGATGTTTGATCAGAGAAATGTGTGACCACATAAAGACTTTTCACTGTGTTTTGTTGGAAAAATAGTCTATAACATTCATTGAAGGGGTTTGGAGATTTAACCAAGAGTCAGTAGGGCTCCTGAAGTTCTGTTGGTTCCTTCCTCTGACTTTAATACATACCTGCAACCATCACACCACAGCAGAACAATATGAGCATCTCCAAACTGAGAAAGATATGCCCATCTGTGACTCAGCTCAGCAACAAAGGCAAAGAAACCCTGAGAAGACACAGCTCTCCTAACTGTGACGGTGTTAGATCCACAACTGTATGTGATTGGTCCATGGGTGTGGGTTAAAAACCCTGTTTTATATGGATGTGCATAGAAAAAAAAACTTGAGAATCACTATTGTGATCCTCTTTATCTCTGACTGGATTTGAAGTTTGATCATCCAGCTAACACAAACAGAATCTGATAGAGGCCAACTTACTCTATAACTTTGACTTTGTTCATATCGCTGTGCTTCAGTTGTTGATTTGTAAATACTTATATAATAAAATACAATTAAACCTTCAAGTAAGAAGCAAACCCATCAACGTCTGTGCTCCAAACACTAACACTCCCCAGGTGCACAGTCTAGGCAGCCTGGCTAACAAACTGAGCTAACATTATCTAACAGCAGCTACAGCTGTCAGCAGTTTACTTCCTTGTCCTTTAGGAAACTCTGTAAATCACAGAGAGTTGAGGCGGAGCAGCCGGTGGACTTTAGAGAGAAAACCAGAAAACATTTTCTCCATAAAATATGATCAGTTTCACCAAAATCAGTCAACAATGTGGTGCTAGTTCAAGAGCGTTGACAAGCACGACTTCTGCATGTCTCCACCATGTTAGCGCTCCAAGACTTTGGATTGGTTCTGCAATCAGTTTAAAAGAAATATTTATTTTAAACTAATTTAAACTAGTGTTTCCACCTAGTTTCATAAATGGGAAAATTGTCCAATCCTCTTTCTCATTCTTCTTCTGGTTGTACAAAATGAGTGTGACCCTTTAGGCAATCACTCCCAACCAAAATGACTTTCAGCTCCTCCTAGTGCGCCTGAATTTTATGGAAGTAGTTGTCTTTGCTACTTCTGAATGACATGTAAATGTTTTGGCCCTTTGGGAGTTTAAAGTGTGAAACTTTGAAAGATGACAAGGGTAGTGATGAAACATTTGCTTTATTGTGTGCTGTCTGTGTGAACATACAGTCTGAGTTATGTGACATTCTAATCAGCATTTCCAGAGCTACATGATCAGCAGTCAGACACTTCACTATTTCAAGTTCAGGAGGATCCAAACAAACCAAATTAAACTCATTTTCAGTGAATAATCTTTTCATTCCACATTCCATTTCAAAAAGGAGATATATTCAAGTTACCCTTTTTTGGAATGTGTTCTTCCACTATTGAGTGTCAACATACACTATAAAACTAACTTTAGCCCCACAGAGCCACTGTGGACTAGCCTTGTTGCTCAAAGTTGATATGCTGCTGAAAATACATCGACTAACACAGGCCGACACCCAGCAATACTTTATTTATAAGCAGAAAAAGATCCCAAAACATGTTACACTGGGAAACTCAACAACTCACACAGAACAATTCTAATCCTGAGTCATATTGGGTGTGTGTGGAAGACATATGACTCCATACATTGTGCTATTAGAATTCCCATGAATAAACAGTGTCAGCTACATTCCTCACAGTTTAAGGCCTTAATTCAAGATTTCTGTGTTGAGTATGAACATTGTCCTGATACATCAGACGTGTGGCTGCTTCAACACTATGGTGGTGCAAACATACTGTAGCTCAACAAGTTTTGTTAAAATATTCATGGTTCTCACAGGAAGGTTCCTATAACTTCAATGAGCCTTTACCTTGGCTCCAGATTACCTTGAACTAAAGCCTTGGTCCAGATTAACACAGTATTTGTTGTGGACTGTTCTTCCGACATTTGCACTTGTATACATCAAAGTCATCATCTGATGAGCAGAATAATCACAGTGACATTCACAGGGCACATCCATGCTTCCAGAGGATGAACCCTTCCAACACTTTCCATAAGATACTGTACTGATCGTGGCATGTCATACCTTCTCTTTCTCCCCATGTTTCCTATCTTCCTATTAAACTGTCCAATAATTGAGACAGAAATACCCCCAAAATAATCAGATATGTAGACAGTGTGGCCCAGCTTTAATGCTAGTTTTTTCACTGACCACAACAGAACACTTTAGAGAAAACATGACATGGAGAGTTTAAGTCTGTGAAATTGGATGAAATATATTCACCTGCCTTTCACAGCTCATGAACTCACTAAACACTACCTGAGGAAGTGATCATTTCATTAATCAGGCACTTCAAAGGTTCCTATAATATCAATGTTAAGAATCTCACACAGTAAACCTTAAAATACTCTAAATGTGTATTTTAGAAACAGAAAAGAAATGGAATGTCAACACAAAGCACTGGATCTAAACAGCAGTAATTCAACAACAATCTCTCAGACCAGTTGGACCATGTTTCCTCGACAGGAACATGAGGCTCATGTTACCCGTGCGGGTAAATGTCAGCTTGTATGTAACATATGCTAGACTTCTGGTTTGAATTATGGGACAATGAAATGTGGAGACTACACTGTAAAAAGTGCTAGTACACTGGAGTGTGTGTGAGGGGTCAAATAAAAGACAAAAACATCAGTTTAACGCTTGACTCTACAGAACAAACATTCAAAATAAATAGATAATTAGACTGAAATCAATCAGCCAGTGTAAAGACTAATGTAGTAGGCTGCATCACTCACATTCAAATAGACTTAATAGACTTTTTCCAGTGTGTCAGGAATGCAAACCACTTCCTATAAGAATGGAGTAAGGCAACACAGCTGTCACCCAGAGAGAACCCAGAACATTTTGTACCACAAAAAAACATTTGATTTGTGTAACCTTTAATCCATCACCAATCACCAATCATCTTTACATTTGAACAGAGACAGCTTCAGATATTCATACTAAAATATGTGACAGGATGTGACGTTGAACAGTAAGGTAACCTACAGAGCAGCATCTGTCCCGCTTTATTTAAAGGAGTAGTCTGACATTTTGGGACAGTATTGCTATATTACAGCATAGAAAGAGTTCAGAACACATTTAGCTTAGCTTAGCTTAGCACAAAGACTGGAAGCAGAGGGAAACTGCTAGCCTAGCTCTGTCAAGAGACAAAAATGTACCATCCACCAACCCTAAAGCTGTCTGTTAACATGTTGTATCTTGTCCATGGAACTGTTACTGTTGGAACTATTTGCTAATCAACAATCGTGACAGTTTTGTCTTCCTTAAACACCTCCACACTTTTTGTAGTTTTTCTGCCAGATGTCAGAACCTGCATATATTTGTTCTCACTTAGGTTGGGCTCAGTCTGTGTTCCAGTTCATCCCAAAGGGGTTGGATGAGGTCAGGTATGTGCAGGCCAGTTAAGTTCTTCCAAGGGCATTGCTCATGGTGGAACCTGTTGTGTCTCGGTAAAGATTATGATGTGGACCTGCTATATATATATATATATATATATATATATATATATATATATATATATATAAAAGTATCCTGAGATAGACTTTTGTTATAATTTAGTGCTCTATAAATAAACTTGAATTGAATTGTTACACTGAAACAGGAGAGGGCTGTGTCATGTGGAGGGTGGAAACTGTTTGACAGTCTATGTTTTCAGATTTTTTAGACTTATCTGACAGCCAAACAAATGTATTTAACAAAATGTTGGACTGTAACTATCAAGCACAAAACCAACCACTATCAGCTTATAATTTGTGCTCCCAGACCTGACAGAAGCATGCGAACTGGGAATTTGTGAATTTATCCCACAAGAAGAGAAGAGAAACAACAAGAAAAAAAAAAAAAATGAGCAGAGGAAGGCAACAAAATGAGCCCTTTGTGGAATGAAACGAAGGCTTGAAGGAAAGTAAAGAAGTGCAAATAAAAAATGAATAAAATCAGATAACGAAACTTGAAACAAACTTCTGATCTGAGGGAGCATGAAATGATAAACCGTAAAATGATAAACCAAAGAGAGTTTTTCCAGTCATCATCTCAGAGATCCTCTCCACCCCATTCAGCTGCCATCACTCCATCCCGGTCTGTTGACTCCACCACATTGTTTCTCTCTGAATGTGTCCTCATCACTGAACACTGATGTTTGTGTCTTCCTCTGCAGGTCATCTGACAGAAGAAACAGAGTGAAGAACACCAGCATGTGTTGGTTATTCAACAAATAGAAATTGATAGTTGCTCTAACTACGTTCCAGTACAGACGTGAAGGCGTTATCTATGATATAACACACATGGTGTAAGTATTTTCCTCACAGTCACCAGACTGAACAAACCACTTTCACATAGAGTATTTCCAGCATGATGGACTATTCCATGTGTGCATGTATATGTGCACATCACCTCATCACGGAGAATGGCACCAAATCCCATTAAGCACTGTGTAGATTCACTACAAGAGGGAACTGTTTGTTCATGTTTGCTCCCCTTTCTTTCTAAAAAACCATTTTATCAATAAAGACCCAAACAGTAGACCTGAAATGAATGCCTGATGAACTGCTTTTGCCATATTATAATATGGCAGAAGAGTCCCAGTCTTCATGGTTTCTGAAATCAAGTCTGAATGAGAACATCTAGTGAGAGCCACTGAACCTTTAGTCACATTTAGATGCTACATTTTTAACAAAAACAACCATTATTTTATTAGCGTTTCACCCTGAACTCACTACATTTAAAGAACTCCACTTCTGACTGCTTTAATTGTTCATAAGATAAAAAGAAACATGGATGGAGTCATCACTGAGAGCTCTTGTCTTACCTGCTGTGTGCCTCTTGGATTGGTTCCAGCACTAACACCTTACACTCTCTCTTGGCTATTTTGTCCAGTGGAATGACGGTGTGCTCAGGGGGCAGGTAGAGGTTTCTACCCATTGGAGAACCTACAGGAGGGGTGATGGTCCGGTTCTCCATCATGCTGCCTGACCTGGAGTCAGCAGAGACACTGTGTCGTGGACATGCTGATAGAATGTGCTGGACTGTTTGTATTAACTCTTCTGTCATGGCCGTGCGTTCACTTAATCCCATCTGGCACAGCATTTGTATGAACTCAAAGACGAGTGACATCATCAGTTTTTTGTAAGGACGAGTAGACCTCTGGATGGAGGAGCTTTGCAACCTGCCTCCACCCCATCTCCACCTTTTAATGCTCTATCTAAATTAGTCAATGTGATTTCTGTTCATGTCACAGAGAAATAGCACCAAATAAAGTTTCTTTGACAGACCTGGTCCTGACTCATTATACATCAAGAAGCTGCTACATCAGAGGCTTATTTAATGACAAAATATATCTAATACGGTAACTATGAACACTAGTCTTTTGCTGTAGACTGGTCCTGCTTACCTGATGTGGTGTGACCTGGTTGGGTGTTGGTGGGAGAAGCTCTGAGATCGTCCCGGGCTGCGTCTTTCCAGCAGCTCTCTGGCTGAAGATGATGGAGAGTTCCTCAGTGGTGATCGAGGTTCCATGGAAGGAGTAGACACAGAGGCTGTAAACTGCAGCTTCAGTTTCATATGCTGGCTCAACTATGGTGTAATTACAAAGCAGGGGAGGGGTGGACAAGATGGAAGAGCACTCTGAGTAATACTGTAAGTAGTAGTGTTTATGTGTTTAAGTGAGAGAGGGTGAATAAGTACAGTAAGTAAAGAAAGGAAAGATACACTGACACAATGTTTACCTCAAAGAGTCCAGTCTTAAGGATTTGGAAGGCCACGGTGAAGGAGATGGTGGAGCCCTTCCTACACTGTCCCAGGTGGTTGAGGGAAGATTGGCACAACACTGCCCCCGCCCTGGAGTCCTGCTGACCTTCTCTATGAGCTGATGAACAGATGGGTGGATGCAGGTTGGGACCAGTTGGCAGAGGAGAGCACATGAAGGAGAAAGAAAATGTAGGTTAAGACAGAGAGCTGCTTGACTCAAGTTATACTGATGAATGAACAAACACATACATTCCAATCACTCCCACTGTGCTGTTTGTGTTTGCTCAGCTAAGCCAAGGGGAGGTGCTATTTTTGTGAAACATCTGCGTAGGAAGAATGAAAAAAACAAACAAAAAACCCCAAAAAACAGAAGTGATTGGAAATGATTAACGAATGAGACTCTTTGTAGCAGGTTCTCACATTCACGTTCTCACAGCAGAAATAAACATGTTTACAGCCTGGTACAAAAAACTGTTGACAACTGTACTGAGGGTGAATTTATATACAACACTTTGATTGACAGGTGGATGCCATCACATTTGGCTTGATTGAGCAACCAGGCTTCTTTCAGCCTGCCTCAGCTCCACCCAAGATCTGCCTCTTTGACCACGCCTGTCCCTGCAGAGGCAGGAGAGCCAAGACAGAGACGATAAGAGCTACCACACTGAGCTTCACAGCAGCTCTTCAGAAACCTGTAGGTGAAGTCACGGATCCTACATCCAATCACCATGTTTGTACAGGAGCACAGAACAGACAAACTAAACAAATAATCTAGCTTCCTAACATTAGCACTGATTCCATTTATGTTTGTGTTATGTCATCATGGCAGCTTCTTCACACTATTCATGCCACACTGTAAAATGGAAAAGATCTAGTTAACATCTGTCACTCATGTGAGCTTTGGCCAGACTGTTACTAGCACTCTGTACGTTACTCTGTGTTTTTAATTACAACCTGATGAGCAGCTGGCACCATGGCAGCTAATGCCATCAGTGTGTGGATGTGCGTGAATGTGTGAATGAGAGTTATAAAAATTAGGAGTATACTGGGTCCAGATGTTTTAACTCATATGTGTGTATCCTGTCTTTTGCATGTCTCGTGCACTTCCCTTATTTGATATGTGATTTACTGAGGCTGGCAGGGAGAGATAATTATAAATCAATAGTACAGGGTTAGGAGAGACAGGCTAGGGCAGTACCATTTGGATATGAATCACAATGCTCATTACTGAGCAGAAACCAAAAAAGAACGTTATGATGTTGTCTGTATCAGGTGGGAGGTGTCCGAGACAGCCCATTTTAAAAAATGTATAAGAACCAACTGTTAGAGCTCCTCAGGGAGCCTTTTCTCTGTATCTTTGAATCCAGTCATCCTTATTCAAGGGTTTTTCTTTTAAAAATCCTATAACATATATAAGTACAGTCCATTTACCATTTACCATACAGTAACGATGGCCAACAACAGCAGGTTCCCAGCAGGTTAACTACCTGTGTGTCTCTGAAATCATTTAAAAAATTGTCCTTGGTCTCCACAGATGTGTTCAAACACTGACACATTTATGTACTTCACTGTAATGTTGGATCTCATCATAGCTGGACACACCCAGTAAACACATCTCAAAGCCTGACTCCAAAATGTAGCCTGCACAAAGATTACACCACGAAACGATGGCCCGGTCATGGTCACAGCTGGATGAGGGTAGCTGACTAAAACAGCCTATCACTCCCAGTTATCATGGATTTCACACCCCTGGGATTATTACACTGTGATTTGTCAAATAACATACTGCATACTTCATTTGTGTATTACATATTAAACCATGTACGTCACATGTATTTTTGAGGCACACCTACGCCTGCTTTGTTGAGCAAGAAAACTTAACATCTGCTGCATCGACATTGGGACATTGGGTCATTGGGTCTGCATGTCTTCGACATGCAGAGTGGAGGAGCCAGGGATGAAACCGCTGATCACCTGATTAGTGGACGAGCTGCTGAGACACAATATCTCTATAATGACCTCTAAGAGACATGGACATTGTGTAGGACTAGCCTGTGAGACTGTGATGGTGAAGACTGCTTCTCACCTTCAGAATTCCAGATCAGACGGACAGCCAGGAAGTCCTGTAAGTTGTTCAGCAGGGTATATTTTACCCAGAAGTGCTCCAGAGGCCTGACAGCACTGGGACAGGAAGCTGTCATCACCAGCTGAGGACGATCCAAGCGGATACTGGGCAATGAGTAACAGCTAGAGATATATCTGGGAAGGAAGCAGACTAGACTTTTATTTTAGAGCACTGATGATGACTGTTCCAACAACGCATGTCCAAATAAGCCATGACAGTCAGGCAGTAAGCAAGGTGCCAGGACTCTATAGTCATTTTACTGTCACTTCCACATGTGCTATGACATGCTCATAAAATCAGTGATTATTCCATTGTTTTCACAGCACTCTGCACAACATTACACTTAATGGCTGCATGTTAAACAGAAGAACAGTTACCGTGTGAAAGGGAGTGTTGGAGTGTACCACTGCAACACAGCCACCAACGGAACCTCCAAACCCTACACAAACATATACATTACACTTATCAGGACACAGGATTTCATGTACAGTAATTAGATCAGTTCAAACTGTGTGGCTTTTCTCCATTCTTTGATACTTGTCATGATTTTGCTTTAGCAGAATGACAAAAATCATACTAAACGTTGATTGAAGGGATTGGAATAATTTGTTAAACAGGATGTGTAGACTGGCTTCTACATAATAATTGAGAGCAGCCAATCAGACAATCAGGGTGTCACAACAACCTCTCTGTAGGCCTGAAGAGATGTAAACTATCCTCAGCCTTCTGTTTTTTTTCTGTTTTTTTCTTTGTTTTTAACTGGGTTACCTGCATCACAGCTGCTAAAATCAGCTGTGATGCAGGTAACCCAGTTAAGCTGTTGGTGTTTTTGCTCGTCTAACGAAGGCAGGAGGCAGAGCTCACCTCTGGCGGTAACTTTACACTAAGATCACAAAACCTGTGTGTGTTAAAACTCCTTTCAGAGTGTTATAGTTGACACAGTCTGTAGCTCATTAGTATTCACAGCAGTGTACTGAGGTGATTCTCTGTCATCTGAACGAGCTGCTGACCTCAGTGAGAACAACTGACTGAACAGCGGAGAAGTGAAGGAAGCCGGCACAGTCGTCATCATGTCTCCTCACCTCACTAGAGTCCTCCTCTGCTTTGTCTTGCAGCTGCAACTGGAACAGGAAGTTCAGTTCCTCCAGGGCGCTGAGCATGCTGGGTAAACGTGATGATTCGCTGTCTATCCGATAAAATGAAGCCATGGTGACCTCAGCTGATTGGTGGCTTTAATGGGAAGTGGAAACAAATGAGTGTTTGTTAGAACACACAGCTCTCTGATAAGGATATGCCTGACTTCCATCAACCCAACTGTTTGCACCACTAACACTCTGGATCACTGCTACAGAGCAGAATCTCTGCCAGCATTTAGGGAGAAACACCATGAATCTATGTTGCCTAGGGTGAAATATAAAAATAAACTTTGACGCATGCCCTGGGTGACGAGAGGTCACGAAACAACCAGATGCCGCCTTGCTGTCTGAACTGCAAGACACAAACTGGACAAGATCCAAGATATAACAATGTCACTGCGGACATCGATCATGAGTCTGTGGTGGAATTAACAACTGTTACAGATGAATACAAACTAAACAAATTAACAACAAAGAAACACAAAACAGTTCAATCATTCAACAACCAGAAATTAACCATCCAGGATGCTCCTACCACAGAGTTTTTCTGCTTTCTCATCTCGCAGCTTCTCGTGGATTGTGGCTACGCCTAGATCTGGGATTCTCTTGAAAGTGACATGAGATAACTTCTGTTATGATTTGGTGCTATATGAATAAAATTGAATTAATTTCAATCATCAAAAAGAAAATAGGGAGTGTCCAAGTGGTTTGCCTGGTGTAGTGTAATTTATACAATATTATTAGCAGAGACTCAAAAAAACGTCCTGGGCAGAAAACCTCGAGCAGAACCCGGCTCATGGTGGGTGCCCATCTGCCAGGAATGGTTTGAATTTAGAGAGATACGCAACAGCAATATTAGTAATGATGACTATACATTTTAGTGGAGATATGACTAACAGTAGTAATAATGATAAAAATAATGATAGTATTTGTAGTGGACGTCAAGCAGGATGAAAGCTCTGGCTCCCAATCTACTTTTGGAGACTACAGGAACCACAAAGATCCCTACATTCTGAGAGCACAGTGTTCTAGAGGGGTAATAAGGTACTACGAGCTCTTTAAGATATGATGGTGCCTGGGGTGTCGATTAGCTCAGTTGGTAGAGCATCCACCTCATGTATGAAGGCTCAGCAGCGACCCAGAGTTCGAATCCGACCTGTGGCCCTTTGCTGCATGTCGTTCCTCATCTCTTTCTCCCCACATTCCTGTCACTCTTCAGCTGTCTCTGTCAAATAAAGCTTAAAAAGGCCAAACAAATATATCGTAAAAAATAAAAAGTATAATGGTGCCTGACCATGAAGAGCTTTGTAGGTAAGCAGTAGGATTTTAAATTCTATTCTGGATTTACAGGCGGCCAATGCATTGAAGCCAAAATAAGAGAAATATTATCTCTATTGGAGCAGCCTGATGATAAGGAGCTGCAAAAATCCAGCCAAGAAAATGTCAGTTCCCTCTGACGTGTCTCTGTCTGCCAGACATTTCCAGTACATCAGCCCAGCTTGTTGAGTAAACACACAATGAGTTTGACCATGTACTTACCAGACATTGTCGACTATGAGAACTGAACCATCCGGCATGATTGGAAGAAAGGATGAGTTATAGTTAGGAAGGATCTTCATGTCTCTGACACACACCTCCTCCTGGGAGCTGCAGTTCAACACTGAGGAAAGAGCAGACTCATCAGCTGTTTACTGATAATAATAACTAACACTAATGATGGGCCTTTTTAACTGAGACTGTGTCGGTGGGTGTATGTATTTCACTCAATGAGTTTGAAGGTACAGATTTGATTGGCTGAATTGTATCATGTGAGATGACTTACAACGAATACAACTGGGCAGATAAACACCCTCACATTGCTTCCTGTATTAAAGCATTATTACTGGGCAGCAAACGTGGGCAACAGGGCTTCCCTGATAATGACCGGTCTGATGTTAGAAACTGAATCCTCGACAGTCATGGGAACTTCTTTGCCATATATAGTCATATATAGATTACATTGTTCTAAAACCAAACTCAGCAAAATATTGAAATCGTTGAAATCTCTGTGTGACAGATGTGGCACAGCAGGAGGACCACTATCACATTTATTTTGGCACTGTCAAATACTAAAGAACTTCTGAGATGACAGATTTAACTGTTTACCTAAACATTCAGCCAGACTGCACACTGGCTGCTCTGACAGCACACAGGTGCTCATCTTTCATCAACACATTCTCAAACTAGGTATGGTTGCAGAAAAAAAGAAATAAAAATTACTCAACTGGAAATTTCATCTGCCCCCGTGTTTCAAGAGCTGGTTTAATGAAATGCTTTTGATCGCAAGGATGGAGAAAGTTTGTTTCAATAAATAATAACAATAATAATTGTTTTACACTTTCAGAGAACCTGGAAAACTTTTTGGCATTGCTAGCTGAGATTTAACAGTCTCACTGTGTGTTTTGGTGCTTGGCTATGCCCTGCATTTGAAGCATTATTGTGCTCATCTTATTTGGATGTTTGTTTGTTTTGTTGTCGGTCTTTGTTGCTTTGTCTCCGTTTTGTCCATTGTATATGTTTTTTGTACTTTGAGGAAAACTGAGTGTGAAAGTGTGAGTTGCTGGTTTACCTTTGAGGACAGTCAGGTGTTTTCCAGAGACTGTCATCTGCTGACACTGGACTCTGGGAGGTGGAAGAACATTCAGAATGGTGCTGACTGAGAAGAGAAACAAGACACAGACACAGAGTTAAACAGAGGAACTTCACATGTTGAAAAGGAGGGCTCTAAAAACTTTTTAGCACCGTCTCAAAGAGACTCCAAATTCTTTTTTCATGTTAGAGTTATTCGGCGCATGACATCTCTTTGGTGTAAGTACTTTTTGCTGCATTTCTAGAATGAAATGTTAGTGCCAGTGACATCACAAAGACAAAATCACTTTAATAGGTACACAGCTGTCCATCCCAAATTAGTTTTTTAAAATCATCCCTGATCAGTTTTTTTCTGTCCCCTTAAATCAGCTCTGACTACATGACTTTGACCACATTAGATGTATAATCCATTGGGGCTGATTTTGTATCTGTCCCCCTGAATTCTGTAGTTCTACACATGACAATTTACAGGTATTCAAACTCTGGCATCACTGAGCTGTCTGGCGTTGAGAGGCACAGAGTGTGTGTACCTTGCGTCTTGAAGGTGCTGAGGTCCTGTCTGAAGGTCTGTGCTGGACTCCTGAGCTGCAGAAGAGTCAGGTAGCCGTGCTCCCTCGCCTCCACGCTCTCCTCC
The DNA here is from genome assembly GCA_018985215.1 of Larimichthys polyactis. NCBI lineage: Eukaryota > Metazoa > Chordata > Actinopteri > Sciaenidae > Larimichthys > Larimichthys polyactis. The sequence goes on from JAFMOB010000573.1 coordinate 161,240, forward strand.
TCCTGCTTCCACACAGTGACTATGATCTGACATCAGAAAGGCATGCAAACACACAACGGGACATAAGTTAGGAGATAAGTTAGTATGACTGCTCGTGTTTCTTGACCTGTCAGACTTTAAAAGCACAGATAAAGATAGTTTCAATCTAAGCTGGTTGTTTTTTTAACATATATTTTATATTTTCTCCAGTACAATAAATGATTCAAATACTTTGATGGAAGTGAAGTCCAGCATGTTAAAGATATACACTACTCACTGAAATTTTATCTGAAAGCTGAATATCCTAAACTTTTTGTTAGTAGTGTATGTACATATGTCATTTGTAATCAGGGCTCTAAATTAACTTTTTTGATCACCAGCCAATGTGGCTGGTAAGTTTCTGAAGTTACCAGCCAATCAGAATTTCCACTAGCCACATTTTTTCCTGTGCAAAAAAGACAGTTTATCAGAGCAACTGAAGTCATTTGATCATTTTATTAACTAAAGCTTTAAATTAATCTTACAATGTAGTTGGGAACTTAAGTACATACAAAAATTATCCCAACATTTCATTACTCATTAACCCTTACATACTATTCAGGGTCTAATATGACCCATTTTTTGTACATAACAATAAAATAAAGCAAAACTAATGCACGTTCATACGTACGCTGTAAGTGCACACTATATGTTATCCACGGCGCTTATTCTGCTTATTATTGAGTATGCCTGAAAGCGCACACTATATGTTATCCACCGCGCTTATTAAGGTGTGCGTGCAAGGCGCACACTATATGTTATCCACCGCGCTTATTTTTATTATGCTATGTCTTTTCTAAGAGTTTCGGCAAACGGTTTTGCCAAAAATCCAGAAAGGGCACGCGATGCCCCCAGTTATGTCGGTTCAATGATTGGAAATACGGTTTTGGTCAGAAATCCTTCCTGTTCGAGAGGGGTTCTCAGCATTTTCTCTCAGTCTCTAAGTGACATTCTAAAAGGTGCAGTAACTCCTCCACTGATTACAGTTGGTCCTGGTTGCTTGGCAACCTCAGCCTGCGTGAAGGAGGAGAGGGGGGAGGGGCCAGCAGAACCTGAGCGACGGCCATTTTAGTAGTTCTTGGCACTTAATTTGAACCTGTCTGTGTAAAATGGCAGACAGAGACAGCAGAGCGTTAGCGCAAGCTGTAAAGACATGCTATTTGCAAACATTAGCGACCAATGCTAAAATTTGTGCTAATTAACATTAGCCACTAGGAATTAAATACATGTTGATTAGTAAAATGCTAATGGTAACACGCTAATGCTAACATGCTAACGCTAACATGCTAACGCTAACTTGCTAACTGCTAGCGCATCAGCGTTATCATGCTAATGTTAACATGCTAATGGTAACATGCTAATGCTAACATGGTAATGGTAACTGCTAGCGCATCAATGTTAACATGCTAATGTTAACATGCTAATGCTAACATGCTAATGTTAACTGCTAGCGCATCAGTGTTAACATGCTAATGTTAACATGCTAATGTTAACATGCTAATGTTAATTTCTAGCATGTAAACGCTAGCTGCTCCTGTGTCTAAATAAACATGTTAAAAATGACTTTTTGAGGTGTGCTTTTTGGATACAGACCCCCAGCAACAGCCCACTCGTCACTCTCAAAATGTCTTTTCTAGTACTGAATTTGCTGAGCAGTGTCAGTAATAATGCATGGGGACGACGGGGCCAGAGTCACGCACACTCAAAATTTCTTTAGAAATGTTCTAGTTAGAAATGTTCCAGAGTTTTTGTCGCACATACACAAAACGGGTATCAAAACGACCGGCTCGGCCGGGACATGTGTGCTATGTCTTTTCTAAGAGTTTCGGCAAACGGTTTTGCCAAAAATCGACAATTACGAAGCCAAAAAAATCGACAATTACGAAGCCAAAAAATGAATGGGTGTGTATTGCGAGAACTTTCCAGAGCTAGAGTGAGTGATGTCATCGCTAGAGAGGAGAGGGGAGAGAACGATCAGTGAAAAAATAAAACGGATTTGACTACCCTGGACTCAAATGCCCCACTACAGACACGATTTATACATAGAAACGTAGCAAAATTTGTTGTATCACTCACATTCGCCTGCCAAAGCTGTCAGACATATAGTTTTGGCTCCTGACGCGCTAATTGATCGACTACTCCCCCCAACAGCCTCATATACTCCCATGTTAAAAAAGGAGGGAAATCTTCTGGATGAAGGCAGAAGTAACGTTTCTCTCTCTTGCTCCTGAGGGCACATTACTTCATTTATCGACACAAAACGCCTATTTAAAACGATCAGGAAGGTCTCATGGTGCCTCAGGTTAAGCCGGTTCAATGATTGGAATTACGGTTTGGTCAGAAGTCCTTCCTTTTCGAGAGGAGTTCTCAGCATTTTCTCTCAGTCTCTAAGTGACATTCTAACAGGTGCAGTAACTCCTCCATTGATTACAGTTGGTCCTGGTTGCTTGGCAACCTCAGGCTGCTTGAAGGAAAAGGGGGGGGAGGGGCCACCAGAAGCCGAGCGGCAGCCATTTTAGTAGTTCTTGGCACTTAATTTGAACTTGTCAGTCTAAAATGGCAGACAGAGACAGCAGAGCAGCTAGCTCGTTAACATGCTAATGATAATTACCATTAGCCACTAGGAATTAAATACATGCTAATGTTAACATGGTAATGCCAACATGGTAATGTTAATTGCTAGTGCATCAGCGTTAACATGCTAATGTTAACATGTTAATGTTATCATGCTAATGTTAACTGCTAGCGCATCAGCGTTAACATGCTAATGCTAACATGCTAATGGTTAACTGCTAGCGCATCAGTGTTAACATGTTAATGCTAACATGGTAATGCTAACATGCTAATGCTAACTGCTAGTGCTTCAGCGTTAAAATGCCAATGCTAACATGCTAATGTTAACATGTTAATGCTAACAAACTAATGCTAACATGCTAGCGCATTAGCGCTAAAATGCTAATGGTAACATGCTAATGTTAACATGCTAATGTTAAAATGCTAATGTCAAAATGCTAATGTTACCTGCTAGCCCATCAATGTTAACATGTTAATGCTAACATGCTAATGTTAACATTCTAATGGTAACTGCTAGAGCATCAGCGTTAACATGTTAATGTTAACATGCTAATGTTAACATGCTAATGCTAACTGCTTGCCCATCAATGTTAAAATGCTAATGCTAACATGCTAATGCTAACATGCTAATGTTAACATGCTAATGCTAACTGCTAGAGCATCAGCGTTAAAATGCTAATGCTAACATGCTAATGTTAACATGCTAATGCTAACTGGTAGCCCATCAGCGCTAACATGTTAATGCTAACATGCTAATGCTAACTGCTAGTCCATCATCGTTAACATGCTAATGCTAAAATGCTAATGCTAACATGCTAATGCTAACTAAAAATGCTAATGTTAATTGCTAGCACGTAAACGCTAGCTGCTCCTGTGTCTAAATAAACATGTTAAAAATGACTATTTGAGATGTGCTTTTTGAATACAGACCCCCCAGTAACACTCTCAAAATTTCTTTTCTAGTACTGAATTTGCTGAGCAGTGTCAGTAATAATGCATGGGGACGACGGGGCCAGAGTCAGGCACACTCAAAATTGCTTTAGAAATTTTTCTAGTTGAGTGTGCCTGAAAGCGCACACTATATGTTATCCACCACGATTATTCTTATTATTGAGTGTGCGTGCAAGGCGCACACTATATGTTATCCACCGCGCTTATTATTGAGTGTGGGTGCAAGGCGCACACTATATGTTATCCACTGCGCTTATTATTATTTGTTAACATGTTAATGTTAACCTGCTAATGTTAATTAGCATTAGCCACTAGGGATGTAACGATGCATCGTGACACGATTAAAATCGGTACAAATGCGTGACGACTTGCATCTGTTGACAGAAAAAATTAATCGCGATTCTTGGCGAATGCGAGAGAAGTAGGATATGTTGTTTTTCGTCTTTTTTTTAATTAGAAATAGGTTACGTTGTGGCTGCAGCTTCCACTGCCGCGTCTGCCTCTCTTTGTCTCACACACACACACACACACACACACACACACACACTCTCTCTCTCTCTCTCTCTCTCTCTCTCTCTCTCTCTCTCTCTCTCTCTCACTCACACACAAACACACACACACACACACACCCCTACACACATGCGCAGTAGTGGTAATCGGCGTAGGCCTGACTGTACTGTAAATGATACCATAACACAGATCCTCCAGGAATTCACGATGTTGCAATTTGCAACTTCAACGCAACTTCAGTGAATCCCCGTGAATTCAGGGGTGTTGCAATCTTAACCAATCACCGCAACTTCCGCGCTGTCTGCACAGGGGATTAAACTCGGGTCAGGGACGGCCGCACCGGGAGGATCCCTTCGTGGGACCTCTCCCTGGCGCTCGCTGGCCCCCGCCGGGCACATTTCCTCCGAGGTGGTGCGCCGCGCCCGGACCTCGCCGTTTCCCGGGGCCGTGGACTCTCATTAAAGGGTAAATGAGCTATCATCTTGTTGTTTTTTATTTTCAGTTAGCTCATACTTCAAGCTGAAAGGTAATGGTCAGATCAGCTGCTTGCTGGCAGCCCTAATAAGAACACAAACTGTTTGAGAGTTTCTGGAAAAAGAGATTTTTTTCCTACAAATAAAAAGATAATTTTATTTGGTCATAATTTGTCTGTAGCTTATTTTGATTTTAAATAAATTGTGAAAAAATCGTATCGTGAACAAAAAATCGTGACTCGAATCGAGTCGTGAGTTGAGTGTATCGTTACATCTCTATTAGCCCTTAAGAATTAAATACATGATCATTGTTAACATGTTAATGTTAACCTGCTAAAGCTAATTAGTATTAGCCACTAGGAATTAAATACCTGTTAATGTTAACATGCTAATGTTAATTGCTAGCACGTCAATGCTAGTCGCTCATTTTTAGTCATTAAGAATACATGCTAATGTTAACATGTAATGTCAGCGCTAGCAATTAGCCTTAGCCACGAATAACCAAATACATGCTACTTGCTAATATGCTAATGCTAACATGCTAATGTTAATTAGCACTAGCCACAAAGAATTAAATACATGCTAATTCTACCATGTTAATGTTAATTGTTAGCCATCTGCGCTAGCAATGAGCATTAGCCACGAAGAATTAAATACATGATCATTGCTAACATGTTAATGTTAATTAACATTAGCCACTAGGAATTAAGTACATGCTCATGTTAACATGCTAAAGCTAACCTGCTAATGATAATTGCTAGCGCATTGTCTGTCTAAAATGACAGACAATGACAGCAGAGCAGCTAGCGTGTTAACGTTTAGCATTAGCCATTAAGTATTAAATAAATGCTAATGTTAAAATAAGGTAGGAGCATTTCATTATTTGGTTTTAACTTACAGAATTTTATTTTTTAAGTTGATGATCAAATATTTACTCAATGCTGTGAAACATGTAACTGACTCATATCTTTTATCAATATCTTTAAAATCTGGGTAAAATAAGGGAAAGATTAAGATCCAGGCAGAACACCTCAAGAGGACCCCAGCAGATTTCCAGAGCACTCCACTGAGGATGCAACAACCCTGCAGACAATGAGTGAGCAACACTTTCCCATAAGTTTTAATGACCATACAGTCCCTGACAAAAGTCTTGTCGCTTGGGTACAAGTTGACCTTAAGTGCCCCATAAATATATTTTGAATCAATTTTTTTTTTTACAAGAAATGGCTAATTTCAATCCCAACAGCTTTTGAAATAATGTTTTGGTGCCAAACGACTGAACTGAAAAGCATTCTAACGTCCACAGCTTGGTAAAGCCCACTGAGTCAGTTTTTGCAAAGACAAAAGTCTTGTCGCCTTGTCATATGATGCACCCAATCCTAGATTACAGCCTTACCTGTGATCAATAAATGATCAGTCAGTTAGTGGGTGTGTATTAAAAGAACCCCAGCACACCAGACCTTCACATCAACTGCAACTTGACCTCTGACAACATTCCTAAGATTCACCCTGAGGCCAAAGCGTTGATTATCAAGAGGCTGAAGACCAGATTCACTGCTGAGATGGCTGACACCTTCAATGTGTCTCAGCGTCAAGTACAAAGAATAAGAAAAAGATTTGAAAAGACTGGAGATGTTTTTGACAAGCCCAGGTCCGGCAGACCCCGCAAGACAACTGCTCGGGAGGACCGTTTGTTGGCTGGCAGAGCTCCACCAGGCCTGGTCACCTCAAGTCCCCGTGTCAACCAGAACAGTTTGTAGAGTTCTGTCTCGAAATGGCCTCCATGGTCAAATCAGTGCCCAGAAACCAGCACTAAACAAAAGGCAATTGAAAAAACGTGTGGCATTTGCCAAGGCCCACAGCCTGCTAAAAGGATGGACGCTGGAAAAGTGGCAGAAGGTGGATTTTTCAGATGAATCTTCTGTTTAATTACATCACAGCCGCCGCAAATATTGCAGGAGACCTACTGGAACCCGCATGGACCCAAGATTCACCCAGAAAACAGTTAAGTTTGGTGGCGGAAAAATCATGGTCTGGGGTTACATCCAGTATGGGGGTGTGCGAGAGATTTGCAGGGTGGAAGGCGATATCAATAGCCTAAAATATCAAGAAGTATTAGCTACCTCTTACATTCCCAACCAGAAAAGGGGTCAAATTTTGCAGCAGGATGGTGCTCCATCGCATACTTCCATCTCTACATCAAAGTTCCTCAAGGCGACGAAGATCAAGGTGCTTCAGGACCAGCCAGCCCAGTTACCAGACATGAACATCATAGCATGTCTGGGGTAGAATGAAAGAGGAAGCATGGACGACGAAACCAAATAATCTTGATGAACTCTGGCATGTAAGGCATGTAAGACTGCTTTCTTTGCTATTCCTGATGACTTCATCAATAAATTGTATGAATCATTGCCGAACCGCATGAATGCAGTCCTTCAAGCTCATAGAAGTCATACAAGATATTAAATATGGATCTCACAGCACCACTACTTAATTAGTGACGAGTGCCTACGACACTCGTCAACTACTCACAGAGCTAGCAAGCTCTGGGAGTAGTTGAGCCTACGGCACTCGTCAACTATTGTTCTTCTGCGTGTTTCATGGCATTATTATTCATTTTCCGCCCTTTTTCGAACATGAATGCGGCCCGCAGCGGTGAGAGGACCCCAACAAATTATATATCAAAACGTGCGTCTTGATCCCGAATCGAGTGCTATTACTTTTCTAAGAGATTCGCGTGTTTTTCGCGAATTTATTCTGGAAAAACTGCGAAACATTTTCACATAGGGAATGACTGGGGAGGCCTGAAAAAAAGTACATTTCAACAGACATTTTCAACAATGAACTGCTCTGGCATACTTTAACCGAGAGACTGCATTTGAACTTTAAAACGGAGGTATGCTTCCCTTATCTTCAGGGATTCACGACACTCATCGACAGCTTTTACCGTTTTTAAACTATCAAGGCTCAAATTTGAGCAGGTTTTTTAGTCAAATTTCTGGGTCTATAATGGGTGTGTATGTGGTGGAATGTTTGTGCTAGAGTGGGTGACATCATCAGCTAGAGTGAGGAGCAGGGAGAAAAATCAGTGAAAAAATAAAACGGATTCGACTACCCTGGCCTCAAATGCCCCACTACAGACACGATTTCTACATAGAAACGTAGCAAAATTTGTTGTATCACTCACATTCGCCTGCCAAAGCTGTCAGACATATAGTTTTGGCTCCTGACGGGCTCTATGATCGACTACTCCCGCCAACAGCCTCATATATTCCCATTTTAAAAAAAAGGAGGAAAATTTTCTGGATGAAGGCAGAAGTAACGTTTCTCTCTCTTGCTCATACGGGCACATTTCTTCATTTATCGACACAAAACGAATATGTAAAACGATCAGGAAGGTCTGATCGTGCCTCAGGTTAAGCCGGTTCAATGATTGGAAATACGGTTTTGGTCAGAAGTCCTTCCTGTTCGAGAGGAGGTCTCAGCATTTTCTCTCAGTCTCTAACTGACATTCTAACAGGTGCAAACTTCTCCCTGATTACAGTTGGTCCTGGTTGCTTGGCAACCTCAGGCTGCTTGAAGGAAGAGAGGGGGGAGGGGCCACTAGAAGCCGAGGGGCAGCCATTTTAGTAGTTCTTGGCACTAATTCCACACATTTCAACAGGATCTTGTACTATTACACTTTTATTCAACTTTTTTTTTTAGATTCAACTCATTTAGAACATTTCTACAGACACAAGCATGCACACACACACACACACACACACACACACACACACACACACACAGTAACACAGACACACAGACAGACACACACACAGACACACGCACACACACACAGAGACACTGAGCAGACGCTCAGTAAACAGATCGACATTATCGTGTTCAAACAATAAAAATCTGCTGATCTACGATCAATACAGGCTAAGCTGCACACCTGGACAGGTGAGTCTCAGGACAGTCTCAGGACAGTCTCTACAATCCTTCTACACTTTAAAATACTTCTCCTTTACTACAGACCTCAGTTAAACTACACAGTTCACCAAGATCTTGTACTATTATTTTACTAAATTCTACTATTAATATTCTACAAAATATTAAACCTTTTCTACAAATATTTTACCATTTCAAATCCATTATACAAACTTCAAATCTATATAGAGACCTACAATTTAAACTACCTCTCCTTCTACTACAGAGTTCAGTCAAACTACACAGTTCACCAAGATCTTGTACTATTACTATTACTCTCTACAATTCTACCTTTTCATCTGACTTTCTACAGTGTTACACAACATTGTATCACTTCATACTATTCTACTCTTTTCAACCAATTTCAACATTTTTAAGATATATCCCTTATGGCCTTTTCAAGCTTAATAGTATAGAGACAGCTGAAGAGCGACAGGAATGTGAGGGAGAGAGAGAGAGTGAAAGAGACAGGGAAAAGACATGCAGAAAAAGGTCAGCAGGTGGGCCTCTGGGGCCGGCGGCAGCAGAGGGCACCCACACCGCACTTTCCGCAGGAAATGCAGTTTTCTAGTTGGTGTGGGTGCCTGAAGGGCTTCTTCCGTACGTTTTTTGTCCCGCTACTACTCCTACAAATTTTGTCCCACAAAAATAAAAATTATACTACTAGATTCAGCTCATTCATGCCACTGCTGCTATTACTTTTCTCAATTCTACTATTAATATTCTACAAATTATTCAACTTTTTCTGCAAATATTTTCCTATTTAAAATGCATTACACAAACTTCAAATCATTCTACAAAACTTCTACAAACATTCTACAATTTCAACAAGTTCTACTACTACTACAGACTTCATTCAAATTTCAAATTGTACACAAATTCTTCAATTATTAAACTCGTATTTAACTTTTTTCAAAATCTTTTACCATTTTTAAACTATCAAGGCTCAAATTTGAGCAGGTTTTTAGTCAAATTTCAAATTTTCTCTACAATCCTTCTACACTTTAAAATACTTCTTTACTACAGACCTCAGTTAAACTACACAGTTCAGCAAGATCTTGTACTATTATTTTATTAAATTCTACTATTAATATTCTACAAATTATTAAACTTTTTCTACAAATATTTTACCATTTCAAATCCATTATACAAACTTCAAATCTTTATACAGACCTACAATTTAAATGACTTCTACTTTACTACAGACTTAATTCAAACTACACATTTCAACAGGATCTTGTACTATTACACTTTTATTCAACATTTTTTTTAGATTCAACTCATTTAGAACATTTCTACAGACACAAGCATGCACACACACACATTTTTTTAGATTCAACTCATTTAGAACATTTCTACAGACACAAGCATGCACACACACACACACACACACACACAGTAACACAGACAAACACACACACAGACACACGCACACACACACAGAGACACTGAACAGACGCTCAGTAAACAGATCGACATCATCGTGTTCAAACAATAAAAATCTGCTGATCTACGTTCAATACAGGCTGAGCTGCACACCTGGACAGGTGAGTCTCAGGACAGTCTCAGGACAGTCTCTACAATCCTTCTACACTTTAAACTACTTCTCCTTTACTACAGACCTCAGTTAAACTACACAGTTCACCAAGATCTTGTACTATTATTTTACTAAATTCTACTATTAATATTCTACAAATTATTAAACTTGTTCTACAAATATTTTACCATTTCAAATCCATTATACAAACTTCAAATCTATATACAGACCTACAATTTAAACTACCTCTCCTTCTACTACAGAGTTCAGTCAAACTACACAGTTCACCAAGATCTTGTACTATTACTATTACTCTCTACAATTCTACCTTTTCATCTGACTTTCTACAGTGTTACACAACATTGTATCACTTCATACTATTCTACTCTTTTCAACCAATTTCAACATTTTTAAGATATATCCCTTATGGCCTTTTCAAGCTTTATAGTATAGAGACAGCTGAAGAGCGACAGGAATGTGAGGGAGAGAGAGAGTGAAAGAGACAGGGAAAAGACATGCAGAAACTACTCACAGAGCTAGCAAGCTCTGGGAGTAGTTGACGAGTGCCTACGGCACTCGTCAACTATTGTTCTTCTGCGTGTTTCATGGCATTATTATTCATTTTCCGCCCTTTTTCGAACATGAATGCGGCCCGCAGCGGTGAGAGGACCCCAACAAATTATATATCAAAACGTGCGTCTTGATCCCGAATCGAGCGCTATTACTTTTCTAAGAGATTCGCGTGTTTTTCGCGAATTTATTCTGGAAAAACTGCGAAAAATTTCCCATAGGGAATGACTGGGGAGGCCTGAAAAAAAGTACATTTCAACAGACATTTTCAACAATGAACTGCTCTGGCATACTTTAACCGAGAGACTGCATTTGAACTTTAAAATGGAGGTATGCTTCCCTTATCTTCAGGGATTCACGACACTCATCGACAGCTTTTACCGTTTTTAAACTATCAAGGCTCAAAGTTGAGCAGGTTTTTAGTCAAATTTCTGGGTTTATAATGGGTGTGTATGTGGCGGAATGTTTGTGCTAGAGTGGATGACATCATCAGCTAGAGTGAGGAGCAGGGAGAAAAATCTGTGAAAAAATAAAACGGATTTGACTTCGTGGCCTCAAATGCCCCACTACAGACATGATTATCCCCTCAAATGTAGGAAAATTCGAGGTGATCGCAGCGATAACACTGTTGAAGCTGTCTCTTTTATAGTTTTGGCTCCATACAGGCCAACTGATCGAGTACTCACATCCACAGCCTCATTCACTGCCATGTTAAAATAGGAGGGACATTTTCTTAAGGAAGGCAGAAGTAACGTTTCTCTCTCTTGCTCTTGAGGACACATTTCTTCATTTATCGACACAAAATAACTATGTACAACGATCAGGAAGGGCACGCGATGTCCCCAGTTATGTCGGTTCAATGATTGGAATTACGGTTTGGCCATAGAGCCCTCCTCTTCGAGGACTGGTCTCAGCATTTTCCCTCTCTCTCTCTGTCAGGATTTTCAACTGGCGTTCCAACTGACAACAGTTGCAGCAGCCCAGGGGCCATTTGAGCAGTTATTGGCTTCATTTGAACTTGTCTGTGTAAAATGGCCGACAGAGACAGCAGAGCAGCTAGCACATTAGCGTTAGCTGTAAAGACATGCTAACTGCTAACATTAGCAGCCAATGCTAAAATTAGTGCAAATAGTAATTGCTAGCACATTAGCCACTAATAACCAAATACATGCTACTTGTTAATATGCTAATGTTAATTAACATTAGCCACTAAGAATTAAATACATGATCTTTGTCAACATGTTAATGTTAACCTGCTAATGTTAATTAGCATTAGCCACTAGGGATGTAACGATGCATCATGACACGATTAAAATCGGTACAAATGTGTGACGACTCGCATCTGTTGACAAAAAAATTAATCGCGATTCTTGGCGAATGCGAGAGAAGTAGGATATGTTCTTTTTCGTCTTTTTTTTATTAGAAATAGGTTACGTTGTGGCTGCAGCTTCCACTGCGGCGTCTGCCTTTCTGTGTCTCACACACACACACACACACATACACACACACACACACACACACACAGTCTCTCTCTCTCTCTCTCTCTCACTCACACACAAACACACACACACACAAACACAAACACAGTCTCTCTCTCTCTCTCTCTCTCTCTCTCTCTCTCTCTCTCACTCACACACAAACACACACACACACAAACACAGTCTCTCTCTCTCTCTCTCTCTCTCTCTCTCTCTATCTCTCTCACTCACACACAAACACACACACACACACACACACACACACACACACAGACACAGTCTCTCTCTCTCTCTCTCTCTCTCTCTCTCTCACTCACACACACACACACACACACACACACACATCCCTTCGTGGGACCTCTCCCGTCTGCTAACTGCTAACATTAGCAGCCAATGCTAAAATTAGTGCAAATAGTAATTGCTAGCATAGCGATAGCTATATCGATAGTGAGCATATATCGATAGTGAGCGCCGGAGTGAGCAGCCGCTTGTTACAGCAGCTCCGAACTTTCTACCTCTTTTTAGTTTTTTTATTTGTTGTGTTTTTACCTCATCGACACTTTAAGCAAGTGGGCAGCTATGGATGTTCACATTGTGACATTCGTGGTCTGCTCCTTGCTGTTTTCGGCACTTTTTGATGTGGCTGTAGGAAATACATTGAACCACAACTCCATTGTTTACACTCGGGATCAGCTGTTAGGCTTGCGACACACACCCCTTCACTGAGCGGAGCGGCCGGAGATCCCCAGAGAGTTACGGAGGAAGAGAAGAGGATGCAGAGCGGAGGTGAAGCGCAGGGAGAAGAAAAGACGGTATAAACCATGTTTAGCTCACTGAACTTTCTCCGGACTCGCGAAAGTCCAGAGATCGGTAAGAAGAAGGGAGGGGGGATCTCTGTGTTTGTGAACGATAGATGGTGCCACCCGGGACACATCAGGGTGAAGGAGCAACTCTGCACCAGAGACTTGGAGCTGCTAGCGGTCAGCATGCGGCCATACTACCTCCCGAGGGAGTTTTCACAGGTCATTGCCCGCTGGGTCGCTCTGATCACAACCTCGTTCACCTCATCACAGACTACACCCCTGTGGTGAATAAACAACCACCTGTGAACCACTAAGAATTAAATACATGATCATTGCTAACATGTTAATGTTAACCTGCTAAAGCTAATTAGTATTAGCCACTAAGAATTAAATACATGCTCATTGCCAACATGGTAATGTTAACATGCTAATGTTAATTGCTAGCACGTTAGTGCTAGCCACTCATTTTCAGTCACTAAGAATACATGCTAATGTTAACATGCTAATGTTAACATGCTAATGTTGACATGCTAATGTTAAGTGCTAGCACGTTAGTGCTAGCCACTCATTTTTAGTCACTAAGAATACATGCTAATGTTAATATGGTAATATTAATTGTTAGTGCGCCAAAGACAGCAGAGCAGCTAGCGCGTTAGCACTAGCTGTAAAGAAATGCCAACTGCTAACATTAGTGGCCAAAGCTAAAATTACTGCAAATGGTAATTGCTAGCGCGTCAACACTAGCAATTAGCATTAGCCACTAAGAATTTATTACATGACAACTGTTAACATGCTAAGCTATTTGCTAGCACGTCAACGCTAGCAATTAGCCTTAGCCACGAATAACCAAATACATGCTACTTGCTAAAATGCTAATGCTAGCATGCTAATGTTAATTAGCACTAGCCACAAAGAATTAAATACATGCTAATTCTAACATGTTAATGTTAATTGTTAGCCGTCTGCGCTAGCAATGAGCATTAGCCACGAAGAATTAAATGCATGATCATTGCTAACATGTTAATGTTAACATGCTAATGTTAATTAACATTAGCCACTAGGAATTAAGTACATGCTCATGTTAACATGCTAAAGCTAACCTGCTAATGATAATTGCTAGCACGTTGTCTGTCTAAAATGACAGACAATGACAGCAGAGCAGCTAGCGTGTTAACGATTAGCATTAGCCATTAAGTATTAAATAAATGCTAATGTTAACATGCTAATGCTAACCTGGTAATGGTAACCTGCTAATGCGTATTGATTACTATTAGCCACTAAGAATTAAATACATGCTCATTGATAACATGTTAATGCTAGCATGCTAATGTTAACTGCTAGCACATTAATGCTAGCCACTCATTTTCAGTCAGTAAGAATACATGTTAATGTTAACATGCTAATATTAATTGTTAGCGTGTCAGAGACAGCAGAGAAGCTAGCGCGTTAGTGCTAGCTGTAAAGACATGCTAACTGGTAACATTAGCGGCCAATGCTAGAATTAATGCAAATGCTAATATACCAATTAACATTAGCCACTAAAAATTAAAGACATGGTAATTGCTAACATGACGCGCTAGCAATTATCATTAGCATGTTGGCAAATTGCCATGTTTTTAATTTTTAGTGGCTTAGTGGCAAATGTTGATTTAGTGGATAATTAACCACTAAGCCACTAAAAGTTAAAGACATGCTAATGTGCTCCAGTGTCTAAATAAACATGTTAATAATGACTATTTGAGGTGTGCTTTTTGACTACAGACCCCCGGCAACAGCCCACTCGTCACTCTCAAAATTTCTGCGGGAATTTTCTAGTTATTGGTGTGGGTGCCTGAAGGGCAACCACACTATTGTTATCCTACATCTTTATTATTGGTGTGGGTGCCTGAAGGGCAACCACACTATTGTTATCCTACATCTTTATTATTATTTTTCTTCTTCCGTACGTTTTTTGTCCCGCTACTACTCCTACAAATTTTGTCCCACAAAAATAAAAATTATACCACTAGATTCAGCTCATTCATGCCACAGCTGCTATTACTTTTCTCAATTCTACTATTAATATTCTACAAATTATTCAACTTTTTCTGCAAATATTTTCCTATTTAAAATGCATTACACAAACTTCAAATCATTCTACAAAACTTCTACAAACATTCTACAATTTCAACAAGTTCTACTACTACTACAGACTTCATTCAAATTTCAAACTGTACACAAATTCTTCAAATATTAAACCCGTATTTAACTTTTTTCAAAATCTTTTACCGTTTTTAAACTATCAAGGCTCAAAGTTGAGCAGGTTTTTAGTCAAATTTCTGGGTTTATAATGGGTGTGTATGTGGCGGAATGTTTGTGCTAGAGTGGATGACATCATCAGCTAGAGTGAGGAGCAGGGAGAAAAATCTGTGAAAAAATAAAACGGATTTGACTTCGTGGCCTCAAATGCCCCACTACAGACATGATTATCCCCTCAAATGTAGGAAAATTCGAGGTGATCGCAGCGATAACACTGTTGAAGCTGTCTCTTTTATAGTTTTGGCTCCATACAGGCCAACTGATCGAGTACTCACATCCACAGCCTCATTCACTGCCATGTTAAAATAGGAGGGACATTTTCTTAAGGAAGGCAGAAGTAACGTTTCTCTCTCTTGCTCTTGAGGACACATTTCTTCATTTATCGACACAAAATAACTATGTACAACGATCAGGAAGGGCATGCGATGTCCCCAGTTATGTCGGTTCAATGATTGGAATTACGGTTTGGCCATAGAGCCCTCCTCTTCGAGGACTGGTCTCAGCATTTTCCCTCTCTCTCTCTGTCAGGATTTTCAACTGGCGTTCCAACTGACAACAGTTGCAGCAGCCCAGTGGCCATTTGAGCAGTTATTGGCTTCATTTGAACTTGTCTGTGTAAAATGGCCGACAGAGACAGCAGAGCAGCTAGCACATTAGCGCTAGCTGTAAAGACATGCTAACTGCTAACATTAGCAGCCAATGCTAAAATTAGTGCAAATAGTAATTGCTAGCACATTAGCCACTAATAACCAAATACATGCTACTTGTTAATATGCTAATGTTAATTAACATTAGCCACTAAGAATTAAATACATGATCTTTGTCAACATGTTAATGTTAACCTGCTAATGTTAATTAGCATTAGCCACTAGGGATGTAACGATGCATCATGACACGATTAAAATCGGTACAAATGTGTGACGACTCGCATCTGTTGACAAAAAAATGAATCGCGATTCTTGGCGAATGCGAGATTTGACTACCGTGGCCTCAAATGCCCCACTACAGACACGATTTCTACATAGAAACGTAGCAAAAATTTGTTGTATCATTCACATTCGCCTGCCAAAGCTGTCAGACATATAGTTTTGGCTCCTGACGGGCTCTATGATCGACTACTCCCGCCAACAGCCTCATATACTCCCATGTTATAAAAGGGGAGAAATTTCCTGGAGAAAGGCAGAAGTAACGTTTCTCTCTCTTGCTCCTGAGGGCACATTTCTTCATTTATCGAGACAAAACGAATATGTAAAACGGACAGGAAGGTCTCATCGTGCCTTAGGTTAAGCCGGTTCAATGATTGGAAATACGGTTTTGGTCAGAAGTCCTTCCTTTTCGAGAGGAGGTCTCAGCATTTTCTCTCAGTCTCTAACTGACATTCTAACAGGTGCAAACTTCTCCCCTGATTACAGTTGGTCCTGGTTGCTTGGCAACCTCAGGCCGCTTGAAGGAAGAGAGGGGGGAGGGGCCAGCAGAAGCCGAGCGGCAGCCATTTTAGTAGTTCTTGGCACTTAATTTGAACTCGTCTGTGTAAAATGGCAGACACACACACACACACACACACACACAAACACACACACACAGTAACACACACTCTAAACTAATAGTTCCTTCAAAATAAAAGACTTAAAACTCTTCTTAACAGCTCTCACCTACTTCCACAAATTTTGTATTACAGAAATAAAAATTATATAACGACATTCAGCTCATTTTACTTCTACACTAACCTTTTACAATCCTTCTACAGACCTACAATTTAAACTACCTGTCCTTCTACTACAGACTTAATTTAAACTACACTTTTCAACAGGATCTTGTACTATTACACTTTTATTCAACATTTTTTTAGATTCAACTCATTTAGAACATTTCTACAGACACAAGCATGCACACACACACACACACACACACACACACACACACACACAGACACACAGACAGACACACACACAGACACACACACACACACACACAGAGACACTGAACAGACGCTCAGTAAACAGATCGACATCATCGTGTTCAAACAATAAAAATCTGCTGATCTACGATCAATACAGGCTGAGCTGCACACCTGGACAGGTGAGTCTCAGGACAGTCTCTACAATCATTCTACACTTTAAAATACTTCTCCTTTACTACAGACCTCAGTTAAACTACACAGTTCACCAAGATCTTGTACTATTATTTTACTAAATTCTACTATTAATATTCTACAAATTATTAAACTTTTTCTACAAATATTTTACCATTTCAAATACATTATACAAACTTCAAATCTATATACAGACCTACAATTTAAACTAACTCTCCTTCTACTACAGAGTTAAGTCAAACTACACAGTTCACCAAGATCTTGTACTATTATTTTACTAAATTCTACTATTAATATTCTACAAATTATTCAACTTTTTCTACAAATATTTTACCATTTCAAATCCATTATACAAACTTCAAATCTTTATACAGACCTACAATTTAAATGACTTCTACTTTACTACAGACTTAATTCAAACTACACATTTCAACAGGATCTTGTACTATTACTATTATTCTCTACAATTCTACCTTTTCATCTGAATTTCTACAGTGTTACACAACATTGTATCACTTCATACTATTCTACTCTTTTCAACCTAATTTCAACATTTTTAAGATATATCCCTTATGTCCTTTTCAAGCTTTATAGTATAGAGACAGCTGAAGAGCGACAGGAATGTGAGGGAGAGAGAGAGTGAAAGAGACAGGGAAAAGACATGCAGAAAAAGGTCAGCAGGTGGGCCTCTGGGGCCGGCGGCAGCAGAGGGCACCCACACCGCACTTTCCGCAGGAAATGCAGTTTTCTAGTTATTTTTCTTCTTCCGTACGTTTTTTGTCCCGCTACTACTCCTACAAATTTTGTCCCACAAAATAAAAATTATACCACTAGATTCAGCTCATTCATGCCACAGCTGCTATTTCTTTTCTCAATTCTACTATTAATATTGCTACAAATTATTCAACTTTTTCTGCAAATATTTTCCTATTTAAAATGCATTATACAAACTTCAAATCATTCTACAAAACTTCTACAAACATTCTACAATTTCAACAAGTTCTACTACTACTACAGACTTCATTCAAATTTCAAATTGTACACAAATTCTTCAAACTATTAAACTCGTATTTAACTTTTTTCAAAATCTTTTACCGTTTTTAAACTATCAAGGCTCAAAGTTGAGCAGGTTTTTAGTCAAATTTCTGGGTTTATAATGGGTGTGTATGTGGCGGAATGTTTGTGCTAGAGTGGGTGACATCATCAGCTAGAGTGAGGAGCAGGGAGAAAAATCAGTGAAAAAATAAAACGGATTCGACTACCCTGGCCTCAAATGCCCCACTACAGACACGATTTCTACATAAAAACGTAGCAAAATTTGTTGTATCACTCACATTCGCCTGCCAAAGCTGTCATGACATATAGTTTTGGCTCCTGACGGGCTCTATGATCGACTACTCCCGCCAACAGCCTCATATACTCCCATTTTAAAAAAGGAGGAAATCTTCTGGATGAAGGCAGAAGTAACGTTTCTCTCTCTTGCTCCTACGGGCACATTTCTTCATTTATCGACACAAAACGAATATGTAAAACGATCAGGAAGGTCTCATCGTGCCTCAGGTTAAGCCGGTTCAATGATTGGAATTACGGTTTTGGTCAGAAGTCCTTCCTTTTCGAGAGGAGGTCTCAGCATTTTCTCTCAGTCTCTAACTGACATTCTAACAGGTGCAAACTTCTCCCCTGATTACAGTTGGTCCTGGTTGCTTGGCAACCTCAGGCTGCTTGAAGTAAGAGAGGGGGGAGGGGCCACTAGAAGCCGAGGGGGCAGCCATTTTAGTAGTTCTTGGCACTAATTCAACACATTTCAACAGGATCTTGTACTATTACACTTATATTCAACTTTTTGTTTTAGATTCAACTCATTTAGAACATTTCTACAGACACAAGCATGCACACACACACACACACACACACCAGTAACACAGACACACAGACGACACACACACAGACACACGCACACACACACAGAGACACTGAACAGACGCTCAGTAAACAGATCGACATTATAGTGTTCAAACAATAAAAATCTGCTGATCTACGATCAATACAGGCTAAGCTGCCACCTGGGACAGGTGAGTCTCAGGACAGTCCTCAGGACAGTCTCTACAATCCTTCTACACTTTAAAATACTTCTCCTTTACTACAGACCTCAGTTAAACTACACAGTTCACCAAGATCTTGTACTATTATTTTACTAAATTCTACTATTAATATTCTACAAATTATTAAACTTTTTCTACAAATATTTTACCATTTCAAATCCATTATACAAACTTCAAATCTTTATAACAGACCTACAATTTAAATGACTTCTACTTACTACAGACTTAATTCAAACTACACATTCAACAGGATCTTTACTATTACACTTTTATTCAACTTTTTTTTTTGATTCAACTTATTTAGAACATTTCTATCAGACCCAAGCATGCACACACAACACACACACACACAGTAACACAGGACAGACACACACACAGACACGCGCACACACACCGAGACACTGAACAGACGCTCAGCTAAAAAACAGATCGACCATCATCGTGTTCAAACAATAAAAATCTGCTGATCTACTTTCAATACAGGCTGAGCTGCACACCTGGACAGGTGAGGTTCAGGACAGTCTCTACAATCATTCTACACTTTAAACTACTTCCTTTCCCCTTTTACTACAGACCTCAGTTAAACTACACAGTTCACCAAGATCTTGTACTATTATTTACTAAATTCTACTATTAATATTCTACAAATTATTCAACTTTTTCTACAAATATTTACCATTTCAAATACATTATACAAACTTCAAATCTATATACAGACCTACAATTTAAACTACCTCTCCTTCTACTACAGTGTTCAGATCAAACTACACAGTTCACCAAGATCTTGTACTATTACTATTACTCTCTACAATTCTACCTTTTCATCTGACTTTCTACAGTGTTACACAACATTGTATCACTTCATACTATTCTACTCTTTTCAACCAATTTCAACATTTTTAAGATATATCCCTTATGGCCTTTTCAAGCTTTATAGTATATAAGACAGCTGAAGAGCGACAGGAATGTGAGGGGGAGAGAGAGTGAAAGAGACAGGGAAAAGACATGCAGAAAAAGGGCAGCAGGTGGGCCGCTGGGGCCGGCGGCAGCAGAGGGCACCCACACCACACTTTCCGCAGGAAATCAGTTTTTCTAGTTAAACTTATTCTTACGCCCTTTTTTGGTTCGCCTACTTCTCCCAGGGTTTTGTCGCACATACACAAAATGGGTATCAAACGTGCGGCTCGGCCGGGACATGTGCGCTTTGACTTTTCTAAGAGTTCCGGCAAACCGCTTGCCAAAATCACGGCAATACAAAGCCAAAAATTAATGGGTGGTATGCGAGAACTTTCCAGAGCTAGAGTGAGTGATGTCATCGCTAGGGTGACAGGGAGAGAAAAAGTCGTCGAAAAATAAATTTGGAAACTGCGACTGTGGCCGCAAATGCACAGCTACAGACATGATTATACATAGAAACGTAGGAAAATTTCGAGGCGGTCGCAGTGATAACACTGTTGAAGCTGTCTCTGTTATAGTTTTGGCTCACTACGCACTAATTGATCGACTACTCCCCCCCACAGCTTCATAGACTCCATGTTATTTGAGCAGAGAATTTTCCGGAAGGAGCAGGGAACACCTGGGCTTCTCGGTCTCTTGAGGCCAACGTTTATAACAATTTTTGCCCTGAAACTTGGTAAAACATGCTCCACGAGACGAGCATTTCTTCTGGTCATTTGGATTTTGGTTTGAGGCACACCTTATAGGTTGTTTTTTGGCCACTTTGAGGGGGATCATTCAGACATATACTGTGTATCTCAGTGGGACAGACACAGTGCATGCAGCACCTGTGACTAATTACTCTGACCTGCAGCTCACCCTGGTTTGCTTGGCAACCTCAAGCATGCCTTTGACTAACTTTTTTTAGTCTGTGTATGATATCAGACTATCAAGACTACATTTTTAATGTTGTGGCCATTTTATCCTTGTCTCTCGCAGACACAAACACAGACATATAGATAGAGAGACAGACACACCACACACAGGCAGACAGACAGGCAGACACACACACACACAACAAGACAAGTTTTTCAAAATAAGAGTCCCTTCAAAATAAGAGCCCAGTGAAAGAGGCAATGATGACACAGCTTGTTGTATTAATACTGAATTTGCTGAGCAGTGTCAGTAATAATGTATGGGGGCGATGGGGCCAGAGTCAGGCAAACTCAAGAGTTTTTGTCGCACGTACACAAAACGGGTATCAAAACGACCGGATCGGCCGGGAATCGATTGCTATGACTTTTCTAAGAGTTTCGGCAAACGGTTTTGCCAAAAATCATTGCAAGAACTTTCCAGAACTAAAGTGTGTGATGTCATCACTACAGTGGAGAGGGAGAGAAAAAGTAGTTGAACATTTTTTTTTGTAAATTGCGACTGTGGTCGCAAATGTGAAGCTATTTTCTCTCGGTTTTAGGATTTCTAACTGACATTTTAACAGGTGCAGATTATCCACCCTGATTAGGTGCTGGTTGCTTGGCAACCTCAGCCTGCTTTAAGGAGAGGGGGGGAGGGGCCAGCAGGCAGAAGCCTAGCGGCGGCCATTTTAGTAGTTCTTGGCACTTAATTTGAACTTGTCTGTCTAAAATGGCAGACAGAGACAGCAGAGCAGCAGCTGTAAAGATATGCTATTTGCTAACATTAGCGACCATACTAAAATTACTGCTACTTAACATTAGCCACTAGGATTTGAGTACATGTTAATGTAAACATGCTAATGCCAACATGCTAATGTTAATTGCTAGCGCGTCAGCGCATCAGCATTAACATGCTAATGTTAACATGCTAATGTTAATTGCTAGCACGTCAGCGCATCAGCGCTAACATGCTAATGTTAACATGTTAATGCTAACATGCTTATGCTAACATGCTTATGTTAACATGCTAATGTTAATTGCTAGCGCATCAGCATTAACATGTCAATGCTAACATGCTAATGTTAACTGCTAGCGCATCAGCCTTAACATTTTAATGCTAACATGATAATGCTAACTGCTAGCGCATCACCGCTAACATGTTAATGTTAATTGCTAACATGTTAAATGCTATGCTAATGTTAATTGCTAGCGCATCAGCGCTAACATGCTAATGCTAAAATGCTAACATTAACACGCTAATGTTAAAATGCTAATATTAAAATGCTAATGGTAACATGCTAATGTTAACTGCTAGCGCATCAGCCTTAACATGTTAATGGTAAAATGGTAATGCTAACATGATAATGGTAACTGCTAGCGCACCAGCGTTAACATGTTAATGTTAACATGATAATGTTAAAATGCTAATTGTAACATGCTAATGGTAATTGCTAGCGCATCAGCGCTAACAACGCTAATGATAACATGTTAATGCTAACATGCTAATGTGAACTGCTAGCGCATCAGCGCTAACATGATAATGCTAATTGCTAACATGTTAACATGATAATGCTAACATGCTGATATTAATTGCTAGCACATCAGCGTTAACATGCTAAGATAACATGCTAATGTCAACAAGCTTATGTTAACATGCTAACGCTAATTGCTAGCGCATAAGCGCTAGCTGCTCCTGTGTCTAAATAAACATGTTAAAAATTACTATTTGAGGTGTGCTTTTTGAATACAGACCCCCAGCAACAGCCCACTCGTCAGTCTCAAAATTTCTTTCTAGTACTGAATTGCTGAGCAGTGTCAGTAATAATGCATGGGTACGACAGCACCAGAGTCAGGCACTCAAAATTTCTTTAGAAATTTTCTAGTTCTTATTCTTCGTCTTCCGTGGTTTTTTCGGTTCGCTACTCCTCCCGGAGTTTTTGTCACACACACACAAAACGGGTATCAAAACGACCGGCTCGGCCGGGAATCAATTGCTATGACTTTTCTAAGAGTTTCGGCAAACCGTTTTGCCAAAAATCGCCAAAAACCACGCCAAAAGAATGAATGGGTGTGTATTGTGAGAACTTTTGAGAGCTAGAGTGAGTGATGTCATCGCTAGAGTGGAGGGGATAGAAAAAGTCGTCGAAAAATAAATTTGTAAACTGCGACTGGTGGCCGCAAATGTGAAGCTACAGAAATCATTTATAGCTAAAAACGTAGGAAAATTTGAGGCGGGCGCAGTGATAACACCGTTGAAGCTGTCAGATTTAGTTTTGGCTCGAGATGCAAATAGCGGCAGCACCTCCCATCCTCAGCCTCATATACTCCCATGTTAAAAATTTTCTGGAGGAAAGCAGAAGTAACGTTTCTCTCTCTTGCTCCTAAGGGCACATTTCTTCATTTATCGACACAAAACGACTATGTAAAACGATCAGGAAGGGCTCATCCTGCTTGTGGTTAAGCCGGTTCAATGATTGGAAATACGGTTTGGTCAAAAATCCTTCCTTTTCGAGGGAAGGTCTCAGCATTTTCTCTCAGTCTGTGTCAGGATTTGTAACTGACATTTTAACAGGTGCAGATCAGCTGCTGCTGATTAGGTCCTGGTTGCTTGGCAACCTCAGCCTGCTTGAAGGAGGAGAGGGGGGGGCCAGCAGGCAGAAACCTAGCAGCAGCCATTTTTGTAGTTCTTGGCACTTAATTTGAACCTGTCTGTGTAAAATGGCAACAGAGACAGCAGAGCAGCATGTAAAGACATGCTTAACTAATGTTAATTGCTAGCACGTGAGCGCATCAGCGCTAACATGCTAATGTTAACATGCTAATGTTAATTAACATTAGCCACTAAGAATTAAATACATGCTACTTGTTAACATGCTAATGCTAACATGCTAATGTTAATTGTTAGCGTGTAAGCGCTAGCTGCTCCTGTGTCTAAATAAACCTGTTAAAAATGACTATTTGAGGTGTGCGGGAATTTTCTAGTACTGAATTGCTGAGCAGTGTCAGTAATAATGTATGGGGGCGACGGGGCCAGAGTCAGGCACACTCAAAATTTGTTTACAATTTTCTAGTTTATTTTCTATGTATGCTGGATGTGTTTAAATAATAATAATCATAATAAAAATCCTCATTGAATCCACTTGATGGCAGTGTTGCCTCATAAGCACCCAGCCAGCTGCCAGGCTGAGTGCAGGCTTTCATGTTAAAACTGAAAAACTGTGTAATCCACAGACACACAGTTCTTGATATTCTTGTGGTGGGACCAAATATCAGGTCCATATTGAAGACTAGTTTGGTTTTGGAGGGATTTGATTTTTTTATTACTATATATATTTTATTTTTTCTTTTTTTTTTACCAGCCACCAGCCTTTTCTTTTTGGTTTTTAAGTACCGTCGTGTCTCCTTTTCAACATTGTTGTCCACAGTCTGAGAGTTTAAGTTTCTTCTTTGGTGGGGTAACAAATACAAAATCACCTTACAATCTAATGCATACACAAAAAAAGATTAATATAGAAATATTTAACAATTAGTATAAAACAAGGTGATAGGTCTAATTTAAGTGAAACATTTAACTTGAACCTCTTAAAAAATATGTAAAAAATAAAATCAAGATATAAGATATCAAAAATGAGGACACTGCATCTTTTTTTTCTTTTCTGGGACTGGGAACATGCCAGATGGGTGCCTACATTTAATA
>JAFMOB010000368.1:0-36087 GCA_018985215.1 Larimichthys polyactis
GAGCTTTATATTGGGTAGAGAAAATGTATCAATGTTTTCAAATGATATGTGCTATTTCTGCAAAGATACTGGTTGGTGTTTTCTTTTTCCCTTAGAACAACAGTGGGGGAGGACCACCATGGGGGTGGTTGATGATTCATGGATCCCAAGCTGATGAAGGGATTCAGAGACTCCCAATAAGGACAATCAAAAAGGACAAATAACCCTGGACTCTGGACAAGGACATTGTGAGAATGTCCAGAGTAAACATCATCACCACTTGGAAATCAACCATGCTTTAATCAACACTGTGGAGGAACTGTGAGCCCGATGAATGACAAAGAAGAACAGAAATGGAACGGAAATGCATGTAGATAATGTCAATGTAGCGGGGTTCTTCTGCTAACCTCGTTCTTTTGTTCCAAAAATCCAGGCTAAGTCGGAAGGTGATGTTTTCGATGTTTATTCTCCACCTCACCAGGTGCAATATGTACAGTGCCAAATATGTACAAACCAAAAAAACAAAGCCAATGAACCAAAAATGTTCAATATATAAGTTCAGAAAACAAAAACCAAAAGAAAGGAAAAACAAACAAGAAAACGAAAAAACGAGTTCTTCAATAACTCAGCTTACTAACCACAAATCGACCACTGTTACCTCCTTTGCAACCAACCACACACTCTCCTCGATTAGGACCCAGGCAGCCCCTTTTATAGTGGTAGCCCCTCCCACTCGGACTACTACATTTCTAAAAACAACCTAAACATCTTTTCCCCCATTATGACGGCCATTTCATATACAGTGATACTGACAATAATTGTATAAAAATTATATCTGTATTTTCACTGGTTGTCTTCCATAGAAGACTGCCGGGTACTCCGATAATATAAACATTATTAAAAACACATAGTTCTCCGCATCACATGGTGTCTAATTATGCGCGTCATCCTCCTATATAATGACGGTGATACGTACGCCCTGTTTCTCCGCCGGAAGCGGACAGGTAAGCGGTGGCGGCGTATTTCCACACAACCCCGTAAGTTCTCATCTGTACGTGTATGAATATATTGAATTAGCGCTGCCAAGTGTGCACCCTTGGCTGTGCTTTTGTCCGGTGAGGGGAAGAGGGATGTGTGTCTTGTCATGTTCTGTTTAGCACGGAGCAGAAGGGAATGGGGAAGATGTGGTGGTTGTGTTTGTGTGTGTGTCTGTGTGTGTGCGCTGCGCGTGTGTGCGCTGGCCGCAGTCAGTGACGGCGCTGCTCCGTCACATTATCCCCCTCCTCCCGGAGGTTGGCGATGTGCGGCAACCTAGACAGGTAGTCTGCCACCACGTTGGCCTTGCCTGCTCTGTGCCGGATAGTGAACCGGTATGGCTGAAGTGAAAGGTACCATCTAGTCAGGCGGCTGTTGTGGTCCTTCATGGAGTTGATCCATGTGAGAGCTCTGTGGTCTGTCTCAAGATCAAACTCCCTTCCAAGCAGGTAGTACCGCAAACTCTCCAATGCCCACTTGATGGCCAGGCCCTCTTTTTCCACAGTGGAATACCTGGTTTCACGTGGCTGCATCTTGCGGCTCAGGTACAGGATAGGTTGTTCCTCTCCCAGATCTCCTTGGGCCAGGACGGCCCCAAGGCCCACTGCAGAGGCGTCCACCTGGACCAGAAACCTTCTGCTGAAGTCCGGACTCTGGAGGACAGGCGAGGAACACAGGTAGGTCTTAAGGGTGTCGAAGGCTGTTTCACAGTCATTGGACCAGGTTACTGGATTTCGCTGGTCCTTGCTGGTCAGTGCTGTGAGCGGGGCTGCAATGGTGGCAAATTGAGGCACGAACCGCCTGTACCAACCAGCCAAACCCAGGAAGGACCGAACCTCCTTCTTGGTGCGAGGCTGCGGGCAGTTTCGGATAGCTTCAACCTTATCCACTTGTGGCCGCACCTGCCCTCGCCCCAGTTGGTATCCCAGGTATTGTGTCTCTTGCCGGGCCCACTCACACTTAGAGGGGTTAAGGGTCAACCCCGCTTCCTGGATCTTTCCCAGGACTAGGGACACATGTTCCAGATGTTCCTTCCAGGTGTTACTGAAGATCACCACGTCATCCAGGTAGGCGGCACTGCAGTGGTCGCAACCCCGGAGGACTCGGTCCATCAGTCGCTGGAAGGTGGCGGGTGCTCCATGTAATCCAAATGGCATTACGGTGAACTGGAAAAGCCCCGCTGGTGTTTGGAAGGCTGTGTATGGCCGGGATGACTCCTCCAGGGGCACCTGCCAGTATCCCTTACATAGATCCAGGGTGGTGATGTATCTGGCTGCTCCAATCTTTTCCAATAGATCGTCGATCCTGGGCATGGGGTACGCATCAAACTCAGAGATGGAATTGAGTTTTCTGAAGTCGATGCAGATCCGAAGGGAGCCATCCTTCTTGAAAACGATGACCACAGGACTGCACCACTCCGAGTTGGAAGGCTCAATTACCCCAAGCTTCAGCATCTCTTCTATCTCCTGCTTCAATTTATCCACCAGCTGTTGTGGGACACGGTAGGGACGTTGGCGTACTGGTTGGTTGTCCTTTAGACGCACAACATGTTCGACCAGAGTGGTCTTTCCTGGCGAAGCCGCGAAGAGGGAAGGGACCTTCTGGAAGAGCCCGATCAGTTGTGCGGCTAGCTGCGGTTCCAGATGTCCCAGCACGGGAGCTGCAGGAACCGTTAGCGCCTCTGGTTCCATCTCCGCCTCATCTTCCAGGTTCACCTCCCTCACCAGCAGAGCCTTTTCTGGAACCGGGACACCACGCTCCTTCCACTCTTTCAGCAGGTTGACATGATAGGTCTGTTTAGCCTTTTTTTTGTCTGGGTGATGTACCTCATAGGTCACAGGGCCCATCTTGCGGGTGATGCTGTATGGCCCCTGCCATTTCGCCAGAAGCTTGCTGTTGCAGGAAGGGAGCAGCAACAGGATTTTTTGGCCAGGCTGGAACTCACGGTGTCGGGCGTGTTGATCATACCAGGCCTTCTGGTTTTTCTGGGCCTCCTGAAGATTGACCATGGCCTCCTCCTGGTACCTCTCCAGTCGGTCCCTCATCTCCAGCACGAACTGCACCACCCCTCTGTCGCTTGCCGCCGTGGAAGGGCCTTCCCAGCTCTTTCGGAGCAGGTCCAAGGGTCCCTGTACCTCCCAGCCGTACAGCAGTTCAAATGGTGAGAAACCGGTTGAGGCCTGGGGAACTTCCCGGTAGGCAAACAGCAGAAAGGGCAGCCAACGGTCCCAGTCTTTGCCCGTATCATCCACAAACTTCTGCAGCATCTTCTTCAGTGTCTGGTTGAATCTTTCAACGAGACCATCCGTCTGTGGATGGTATGGTGTGGTTTTAATGGCTGTGATGCCCAGTTGCTTCTGAAAAAGCTGCATCAGCCGTGACGTAAAGTTAGTTCCTTGATCAGTTAGGATTTCATCTGGTATTCCCACTCTGGAGAATAGTTGTACCAATGCCCGCAGTACTGTGGGAGCAGTGATGGTCCGCAGGGGAAAAGCCTCAGGGAAACGCGTGGCATAGTCACACACTACCAGGATATACTGGTGACCCCCACTACTTTTCACCAAGGGCCCGACAATGTCCATAGCAATTCTGCGGAATGGAGTGGAGATGACTGGAAGCGGGTGTAGAAGCGCTCTGTCAGACTTGCGGCCAGGACATGTTTTCTGACATGTGGGGCATGTGGGGCAATACTTCTGGATGTCTGTGTACATGGACGGCCAATAGAACCGTGAACTGATGCGTATGTATGTTTTGTTACGGCCAAGGTGACCAGCCCATGGAAGTGTGTGTGCCAGGTGCATAATCAGTGGTCTACAACTAGCAGGGATAACCAAGCGTCTTTGTTCATTATCCATAGCATACAACACGTCATTTTCCACAATGAACCTTTCCCTCCCCACACAACCTCCATTTGCCTCTTCCCCCACCTTAGCAAACAATGGCTGCAGGGTTGCATCTTCCCTCTGTAGCTCAGCCACATTTTGCGGCACATCCCACATGTTTTTAACCATACCTTCTAACTCAGGATCAGTTTGCCTTAGCTGCTTCTCAAAGCGGCGTTGGCGACGAGATTTCTTAGGCCCTTTAGTGCCACCTTCACACAGACTACTGTCCAAGTCTGGGAGTGGTTGGACACCTTTCGCTTGGGCTCGGGTGATCACAGGACATGAAACATTTACATTGCCCTCCCCACAATCTGTTTTTGCTGGCACTTCTTTTTCATGCAGCAAGTTTATCAACACAGGTAAGTCCCATCCAAGAACTATTTCTACAGGTAAGTTCTCAACCACCCCAACAGTCAACAGGTAAGGCTGTTCATCAATGGTAATTGTCACTTCAGCTTTGGGATAAGGATGCTTATCCCCATGCACGCACACAATGTCTGTTTGTCGGCTGTAGTCCACACAGCCCACTGGCACCAAGCTGTGCTTAACCAAGGACGTGAAGCTCCCAGTGTCCAAGAGAGCAGTAACCTGCTGCCCATTTATACTGACAGTTTTATGATGGTGGATTTGACCTGTTCTTTTTTCAACGGGGCCCACCTCTGGACGTGGTGCATAGCAGGCGCCAGTGACCTTTGCCTTCCGTATGGGACAAACGGATGCTTTGTGGCCTGGCTGCTGGCAATAAAAACACACAAAATCCTTACCAGAGGCTTGTTGGTTTGGGGCAGTGCTGGTACCTGGAACTTCCTGTCTGTATTCTCTTCTCCCGGGCCGTGGCTGCAGTGGCTGGACCGTTGGTCGGGATGCTGCGCTGGTGAAGCGTGAAGCTGGGCCCCCTCTCCGAGCGTTGATATACTGCAGCGCGAGCCTGGCAGCTGTGAGCCCCTCCACTGGCTCATGCTCCTTCACCCAGGTTCTTACTTCCGGCGGCAGTACTCGCAGTAGCTGCTCCAAGATGATGGTCTCACCGATCTGCTCCTTGGTGTGCTGCTCTGGCCGTGTCCAGCGCCGGTAGAGGCCCTTCAGGCGGTGATACGTCTCAGTCGGGTTCTCGCCGGGTGGTATCGTCATGGACCTGAACTGCTGCCGGTAGGTTTCTGGGGAGATGTCGAATTTCGCCAGAAGCGCCATCTTCAGGTCTGGATACCAGTGGGCCCGCTCCTCGTCCATCGCTGTGTAGGCCTCCAGTGCCTTCCCTGCCAACAATGGGACTAGGCGGCATGCCCACTCATTCTCTGGCCAGTGCCATGTTTTTGCCATACGCTCAAAGCGTAGTAAGTAGTTCTCAATGTCCTCCCCCGTTTGATATTGGGGTATCCTGGGCTCGCTATAGGGTCTCCAGTCTGGTCTTGGCTGGTCGGCCCTACTGCTTGCCTCTGGGAACTGGATGGATGGTGCTGGTGACGCCTCCAGTGGTGTGTCCCTCCGAATACGCCGGGGTGCTGGGGTGGGCAGTTCTAGTCTGGGACTGCTGGCTGTTGCTGTGCTGGGTGTGGCAACTGGCAGATTCAGCACAGGTAATGGCTGGGCAGATGGAAGAGAGGCCCTCAGCCCCCTGATCTCTGCCAGCAGGCCCTCCTCTCTCCTTTGCTGTGCTGCCAAAAAGTCCCGCATCATGCCGACCAGCTCTCCCCCCGATTCACCTGTGGATGCTGGAGCTGCAGGAGCTGCAGGGACTGCAGGAGCAGCTGGGCCCCACCAGGGGTCCTCCTCATCCTCTTTGTCAGTCTCCCACTCTTGGTCGATACCAGCGGTCGCCATTTCCTCTGGCTGCTCTCGCCGCTGGGAACGCAGGCCAGTGCGCCTGGGATGGATGGGTTTTTTCCGACTTGCCATCCCACCTCTGACACCATATGTAGCGGGGTTCTTCTGCTAACCTCGTTCTTTTGTTCCAAAAATCCAGGCTAAGTCGGAAGGTGATGTTTTCGATGTTTATTCTCCACCTCACCAGGTGCAATATGTACAGTGCCAAATATGTACAAACCAAAAAAACAAAGCCAATGAACCAAAAATGTTCAATATATAAGTTCAGAAAACAAAAACCAAAAGAAAGGAAAAACAAACAAGAAAACGAAAAAACGAGTTCTTCAATAACTCAGCTTACTAACCACAAATCGACCACTGTTACCTCCTTTGCAACCAACCACACACTCTCCTCGATTAGGGCCCAGGCAGCCCCTTTTATAGTGGTAGCCCCTCCCACTCGGACTACTACATTTCTAAAAACAACCTAAACATCTTTTCCCCCATTATGACGGCCATTTCATATACAGTGATACTGACAATAATTGTATAAAAATTATATCTGTATTTTCACTGGTTGTCTTCCATAGAAGACTGCCGGGTACTCCGATAATATAAACATTATTAAAAACACATAGTTCTCCGCATCACATGGTGTCTAATTATGCGCGTCATCCTCCTATATAATGACGGTGATACGTACGCCCTGTTTCTCCGCCGGAAGCGGACAGGTAAGCGGTGGCGGCGTATTTCCACACACCCCGTAAGTTCTCATCTGTACGTGTATGAATATATTGAATTAGCGCTGCCAAGTGTGCACCCTTGGCTGTGCTTTTGTCCGGTGAGGGGAAGAGGGATGTGTGTCTTGTCATGTTCTGTTTAGCACGGAGCAGAAGGGAATGGGGAAGATGTGGTGGTTGTGTTTGTGTGTGTGTCTGTGTGTGTGCGCTGCGTGTGTGTGCGCTGGCCGCAGTCAGTGACGGCGCTGCTCCGTCACAGTCAATCTGAATGTTAATCTGTACCATTTAGTATGTTAAATTGTATTCAATTTGTGGCTAATATGTTGGAACCTCAGTTGTTATGTTTATTTTTCGGTCCGTCAGGGACAGTGGGAATAGGCAGGGTCAGGTCCATTGGAAGGTGCGATGGGTTGACTAGCCTGAAGGTGGATATTTCTCCATATGTATTTGCTTTAATTGATATCAATATATAATGAGTAAAATTCTTGGATTGGAGTACTATATGTGGCCGCCTGAGGCAGAGGGGCCGTGAAAGAATTTTCCTGTCTAGATTGATGGACGGATATTTCGGAAAGATGGCTGCCAGACAGGTTTTTCGCTTTCACACTCCATTAAAAATACTTTATGGTTAAGATTATTCTGTGAGGGGTTATCATTGTAAACACGTATATTTTGTTATCGGGACTCTGTGTAGTCCCGAAGGGGGGAATATGAGGTGTCTGCACATAGATGCATAGTTACCTACTAACATTAGTATTTTTGACTACATATGGTTTACATGAAGATACTTGGTTTGTCACAGTAGCTGTTATCTTAAGGCCATCTGGACTTTGAGGTAATTTAGATAGAAAGGTACTCCGGGTCCCAAATGGTGTTTTTTTCCTGTGTCTATCTCCGTTTACGAGGTTGAGATCAGGTCAAGAGATCAAAGAGCCATTTGTTGGGATATCCTGGGAGAGGAGTCTCTTCCTCTTTCTCGGGCCTTTATGACACCAGGGCCATTTGTTGGGGCATCCCAGGAGAGGAGTCTCTCTCTCTTTCTCTGGCCTTTTATGACACAAGAGTTATAAACATTGTTTATTTGGAATGCATGTTCTGGAAGCTCCTCCATGGTATATAAGAGCTTGCCCTGTATAGTTCGGGAGAGTCTCTCATCATTCCGCCAGGAGCTCTCCAAGTAGTTTCTACTTGTTACGATACTGAACTTGTTGTAATAAACTTGTTATACAACTAAGACGGTGTCGGCGGAACTTCTCTTCAAACAGCATCAGCATCACCACTGAAAATACACTACACAGAGAAATAAGAGAAAAGAATCATAGTTAAAACAATTCACTGACTATACAGAAATAAATGTCAAACACAGATCTCATTAATATCACACCTATATGACATAAGTCCATAAATTGGCTGGTAATAAAATACCTACAGCGTGTAGGTATAGTGTTGACCAAAATGGTAGTTTGTTCCACGGAAGGAGCTTGAAAGCTGAAAGCTCTGGCTCCCAATCTACTTTTGGAGACTATAGGAACCACAAAGAACTCAGCATTCTGAGAGCGCAGTGTTCTAGAGGTTTAGATATGATGGTGCCTGACCATAAAGAGCTTTGTATGTGAGGAGTAGAATTTAAATTCTATTCTAGATTTAACAGGTAGCCAATGCAAGGAAGCCAAAATGGATGAGATGTGATCTCTGATCTTGGTTCCTGTCAGAACAGGTGTTACAGTTTTTCTCAATTGCTAAAACACAATTTCTGAAACCATGCTCCATTTTCTGAAAACATTAAACACAAAACCTCAGCTTCAAGCACTATTTACAAAAACTATTACTCAAAATCAAAACTCGCCTCAAAACTAGGGATGTAACGATGCATCAAGACACGATTAAAAATCCGTAGAAATGCGTGACAACTCGCATCGGTTGACAGAAAAAAATGAATCGCAAGTTGCTCGCAGGTTTTAATGTTTTTATTTTATTGTTATGTACAAAAATGGGTCATATTAGACCCTGAATAGTATGTTAGGGTTAATGAGTAATGAAATGTAAGGATAATTTTTGTATGTACTTAAGTTCCCAACTTTATTGTAAGATTAATTTAAAGCTTTAGTTAATAAAATGATCAAATTAATTCAGTTGCTCTCATAAACTTTTTTGCACAGGAAAAAATGTGGCTAGTGGAAATTCTGATTCGCTGGTAACTTTAGAAAATTACCAGCCACATTGGCTGGTGATCAAAAAAGTTAATTTAGAGCCCTGGTTACACCACCTTGTGAGCTGAAAACTGCACATCACACCAGTTAACAGCAGTTTACCGCGATATAGCGTGGGACAACTGTACACCTAGGCAGGAATACAGGAATACACCCAGGGAGACAGAGATACAGACATAAATCCAGACAGAGACACAGACAGACATGTAGGCAGACAGAGATACAGACATAAACCCAGACAGAGACACATACAGACACCTAGGCAGACAGACTACCAGGCACAAAGAGACACAGACAGACTACCAGACAGAAAGAGACACAGACAGTGGCACAGGAAGACATCCAAAGAAAGATACAGACAGCCAGACAGACACCAAGACAGACATATACCAAGATAGACAGATAAACAGCCAGGCAGACTGAGATACAGGAATCTCAGGAATACAGGAATACAGACAGGCAGGAATACGGAAATACAGGAATACACTCAGGCAGGAATACAGGAATACACTCAGGCAGACAGAGATACAGACATAAACCCAGGCAGAGACACAGACAGACACCTAGGCAGACAGAGATACAAACATAAACACAGACAGACACCTAAGCAGGCAGACTCCCAGACAGAAAGAGACACAGGCAGACAGTGACACAGGAAGACATCCAGAGAAAGATACAAGTTCAAGTTTCAAGTTTTTATTGTCAAAACTGCAAATGTACAAGACATACACAGAATTGAAATTATGTTTCTCTCTGTCCAAACGTAAAGATGTAAACATATATATAAAATAAAATAAAATAAAATAGAATAGAATATAATAAATAAAATATGAAATAAAAATATAAAATAAAGATAAAGATAAAAATATATACAATATATAAAAACAGAGTATTTTTGAGTCTGTAAAGTGGCTGGTGCCTTTTGGGGGGGGGGGGTCAGCAGTGTCCAGAGTTTGTGGGGGCAGCGGGCGGAGAAGTAAGGAGGGGCAGTACTGGGAGGGAGTTCAGCATCCTGATGGCCTGGTGCATGAAGCTGTCTCTCAGTCTGCTAGTTCTCGCCCGAAGGCTCCTCATTCTCCTCCCGGAAGGCAGGAGGCTGAAGAAGTGGTGGTTGGGGTGGGTGGGGTCGCCCACAATGCTGATTGCTTTGCGGGCCAGGCATGTGCTGTAAATGTCCTGGAGGGAGGGGAGGGGGGCACCGATGATCCTCTCAGCTGCTCTCACTATGCGCTGCAGGGTCTTCTTGCAGGATGCAGTGCAGCTGCCGTACCACACAGTGATGCAGCTGGTCAGGATGCTCTCGGTGGTTCCACGGTAGAAAGTCTGTAGGATGGGGACTGGAGCTCTGGCTCTTCTCAGTCTGCGGAGGAAATAGAGGCACTGCTGGGCTTTCCTGGTCAGTGATGCGGTGTTGCTGCTCCAGGAGAGGTCCTCAGTGATGAGCACACCCAGGAACCTGGTGCTGCTCACTCTCTCCACTGCAGCACCATTGATGGTTAGTGGGTGGTGCTGGGTGGGGGCTCTCCGGAAGTCGACAACAATCTCCTTCGTCTTCTCCACATTCAGAGAGAGATTGTTGTCTCTGCACCACTTGGCCAGTCGGCTCACCTCATCCCTGTAATTTGACTCATCGTTTTTGTTGATGAGCCCCCACCACAGTGTCGTCCGCAAACTTGACGAAGAGGTTGGTGTTGTGTGTTGGTGAGCAGTCGTGGGTCAGCAGGGTGAACAGTAAGGGGCTGAGCACGCATCCTTGGGGCGCCCCTGTGTTCAGCGTGATGGTGCTAGATGCGTTGCTGCCGACCCGTACTGCCTGTGGTCTTCCGGTCAGGAAGTCCAGCAACCAGTTGCAGAGTGAGATGTTTAGTCCTAAAGAGTCCAGTTTTTGTATCAGCTGCTGGGGGATAATGGTGTTGAAGGCTGAACTGAAATCTAAGAACAACATCCTCACATATGAGTCCTTAGAGTCCAGGTGGGTGAGAGCTGAGTGGAGAGCGGTGGTGATTGCATCATCAGTGGACCGGTTGGCCCGATATGCAAACTGATAGGGGTCCAGGGACGGAGGGAGGATGGATTTGATGTGCTGCATGACTAACCGCTCGAAGCACTTCATGATGATGGGGGTCAGTGCCACGGGGCGGTAGTCGTTGAAGCAGGAGAGAGAAGCCTTCTTTGGAACCGGGATGATGGTGGTGTACTTGAAGCAGGTGGGGACAACAGCTTGGCTCAGGGAGGTGTTGAAGATGTCTGTGAGGACATCTGTGAGCTCCTCTGCACAGTCCTTCAGCACACGACCAGGAATGTTGTCAGGTCCTGCAGCTTTGCGAGTGTTGATCCTGGAGAGGGATCTCCTCACGCTTGCCGGAGACAGGGACAGCACCTGGTCATCTGGAGGGGGTGTTGTCTTCAGTGCAGGGGTGCTGTTGTCAGACAGCCAGACAGACACCAAGACAGACAAAAGCCGGGCTCTCAGTGCGCGCTGCAATGTAAATTAGTCTAACTAACGGAGCATTACTCCTCTGTTTTACCGTAGTTTTACCGGGAGAGGCTGAGAATAAGTTTACCGTAAATTTTCTCATAAAGCACCATGTATTCATTCATTCCATTGAAATTTTACACACTATTTTGGATACTCACGGTAATATGGGACAAAGTGCGTCCCTTTTCAGCTCAATACGGGAGGCGTACTTTTGTTTCTGAATACGGGACGATTCCGTTTTTCAAGTGACGGTTGGCAACCCTAAGAGTACTTAAGCTGCGTCAGTAAGCTGACGTCATTTCACCATAAAATAACAACGTCAAGCTGGTTATTTAGTTGGTTTTAAGTTACGTTGGCAAGCAACCAACATCCAACGCCTAGTCGAAAATGTAAACCCAATATTCAAATCCATATTATAATCTTGTAGTTTATATTTGGGTTATTTTGGTTGTTATATTTTGTTTGTTTTGTTGTTGTTATTTTTGATGTCATAGTAACTGGGTCACGGGAATAGGGGCGGTAACATATAGTTAATGTTGTGGAGAAATTGCTGAAGTCAAAGGTCAATGTTGAGGTCAGGAGGGAAGAAAGTGTTCAGGAGCCTCTGATGTCTTATGCTGTATTATTTATTGATGCTTGGCCAAGGAGAACTAGAGACACTCTCAAAGTACACCTGAAGTGCTTGAGTCGGTCTCGCATTCTGACGAACTCGTGATGGTGGATAAACTTTAAACCCAAAGATCACACCCCAAATACTATACGCCCCAGAATTAGTCAAAGAGAATGTCTTTACTCTTGGAGGTGTTATTGTCAACATATTCTAGTCTGGAGACACAGATGTCTGTTTACGCAGATTGGAATGGCAATAACAAGCTATCTATTATGACTAGGAAGGCAGCAACAGGCCTCTTCGACCCTGGCCACCACAGTGTTGAGATATGGTGGCACCTAGTCAAAGACAAACAATTAGTACTGCCGAGGACCACAAGGCTCACACGTGACCTCAAGTAATCTAAGGATAGAATATTCCATAACAGTTAATATATTCACCTGTGCTTTGGCACGGCGGGGAGTAGGAACAAAGAGAGAGAGGGTGAGTGATTGGGAGGCCGTATTTTTTGTTGAACGCTGTTTTCCTTTGGATTGCTGTGATTGATTTTTCCATACTTGAAGCTTGTTATACAAAGTTGTGTTTTTTCTTCTTTAATACAATCGTTAAATGCATTTTTTGATCTCAGCAGATATTTTGTTGGTACAGTGTGTAGCCCAGGCTATAAAGTGACATTATTTTGTTGAAACTATCCCTTTAAAATAATTCCTTTTATTGGTGACAGAAACAATTTATTGAAAAAAGACATTAAAAATTCTAAAAAGCAGTTTATTTTATTTTGGAGTAAATAAATGTTTCATAAATAGTTAATTTTATTTTGAAATATATTGTTAATCTGTTAAAATTAATTCATATGCACCAATAACTGTTAAAACCTGGGGTAAAAGTGGATAAAATAGAGAAAAGGAGAAATAAAGAGAAAAAAGGAAAAAATAGAGTTGCTGCGGAGGGCTACGTGGAGTGACCCAATCAGTGAACCCCTGTGGGCTCAGGTGACTGACCTCGTAGGGTCACGTCCGCTCTTCTCGTCCGGTTTTGCGGTCATGGTTACCTCTGCTGTTTCATGTGCTACCTGATGCAAACCGCAAGCAAACCTGTTGCCATCCACGGGAGCTCTGTGAGACCGGATGATTTCCGCCGATCTGGCACGGCTAAATCCTGAAACAATGCTCCTAGCTTGATCACTCGGTCAGGTTTTTTTTCCTGTGACATCATTAGATGATCCACATCCCACCGTCCAGAGGAGAGATCCAGCTGGTTTCGTGTGAAGTTCGAGAGATCCAGAGAGTGGTTCCAGAACCAGATTAGAACTAGATTCCCAGCGTGAGCTGGGTGGCGAGCCGCATTGAACTACTGATACTGAACTGAGAGTGGAGAAGAATTCCTTCATTCCCCCTTCCTCACGGACTGTGTGGTAGGACAGAACAAACATACACTGATACACTGACACTTGACCCGGATCCGAAGAAATAAGGGCCCCAACGGTAACTTTGGGACAAAAAGGGTTTTCATTTTTGCCGGCTTTATTATTTTGGTTTGTTATTTTCCATTGAATGCCTTGCAACAACTGTTGTATTTTCATTGTGTTATTGGTTAATAAGTGGCCACACAAAAACAAAAGGAAAAAAACTTCAAATCATTGACTGTGTCTTTTCATTTCTCAACAACAATGGCTCTCTCTAGCTTATAGTCTTCTGTACTGGTCCATCTCTTAACATTGAGTATTACTTACCTGTGCTCATGTTATAACACCATAATAAGGGTTACAGATTTGGCGAGCCAGGCAGGAGGGCCCTGTTGAGTGTGAAATTTTCAATTTTATTTTGTGTGTACAAGTTTTTACAATTAAAGGTACATTTAAAAAATAAATAAATAAATTGGAAAAAATTAGGCACAGCAAAATGGAAATAGTAATGCAGGAATCCGTTGAAATCCCTTGTGCCGTAGTGGTTAGTGGGTTAACTGACACAGATAGTGATAATGAAGTATCCACTTACCTTCAGAAATATGGTTCCATCAAACGCTTTCTCCGCATAGATGATCCTAAATCAGATTTCCACGGACACATCATTGTGGAATTCACACAAAGCACTGCTATGGAAGCCTTAGAGCCCTTGTTGCCCCTTAAGCTTCAAAGTCCCACCCAGACCAGCACTGTGTATGAAGTGAAAAGTTTGGCAAGTGTTTACACACTAGATGCTCGAAGCAAGGCTACCAGAACATACATGGAACAACTGTGTGATATTGCCAAGCTAAGTGGAACTTCTTTAGAGCAGATGCTGAAAGAAGAGCTGACACATATTGCCTTGTCTACAGCTAGCACACAGTCCTCTTCTCCTCAGCCTAACCCAAAACCCTCATCTGAGCAGAGCCCACTCTCCCAAAAGGAACCATCTGACCAGGAGAGTGTCTCATCCTCTCCGCGCCCTTCTTTCGTCGACTCCTCTGATCCTGCAGGTAGGAAACCTTCTCACGATGAGGTTCAGCCTCATACCCCTTCGATCCTTACAAAAAACCTGACTGAGTTAACATCGTCGCCAACTCCCCCAGTTGTCATTGGTGACCCGACCCAACCCACCATCGATGTGAATCCCCCAAGTATTCAACGAGTGGTGGTTGAACATGTGGTCCGCAACAGTGAAGGCCCATCACACCTTTCTACACCAGGTAGGCTTCGAGCGTTCTCAGGAAAATGTCCACGTCCTAGTAACGAAGCGGATTACGACACGTGGCGTACCAGTGTTGAGGTTCTCATGAAGGATCCCTCTGTTTCTGATTCACACTGCACTCATCGCATCCTTGATAGTCTCCTCCCTCCTGCTTCGGAGATGACTAAGCATCTTGGCCCACAGGCTAAACCCTTGGCCTATCTTGAACTACTGGACTCTGCCTATGGAGCAGTTGAAGATGGCGATGAACTGTATGCCAGATTCATGAGTACACTTCAAAATGATGGTGAGAAGCCATCTGCTTTTTTGCAGAGGTTGCATGTGGCACTGAGCGCAACTATGAGACGTGGTGGTGTGCCTTCTCACGACTTTGACCAGCAACTTTTAAAGCAATTCTGCCGCGGTTGCTGGGAAAATTCCTTGATAGTCGACCTTCAGCTTGAACAAAGGAAGAGGAATCCGCCATCCTTTGCAGAACTGTTACTGCTGTTAAGGACAGAAGAGGATAAACAGGCAGCGAAAATGAGTCGTATGAAGCAACATCTGGGCAGCACCAAGCCTGCTTATAGTGCCAGCAAGCAACGTGTTATGTCTCATCTACAAACGGCACATGCCACAACTGAGTCTGATCATTGCACTGAAGTCGAGATGTTGAGGAAACAAATAGCAGACATTAGTGCCCAACTTAACAGCATGACAGTAGAGAGTCAAAAACAGAAACTGCCTAAACAGAAAGCAAAGTCGCTTGCCTCCAGTGCCAAAGCCGATACTCACCTCATGAAAAGGAAAGGAAGTCAGCAGAGCCCCTCCGTCAAACTGAGCAGCAAGCCACGCCCTTGGTACTGTTTCCAGTGTGGGGAGGATGGTCATGTGGTCTCGGCTTGTGACAATGAGCCAAACCCTTCCCTCGTTGCAGCAAAGAAAAAACAGCTCAGAGAAAGGCAGGCTGCATGGGAGTCCTCTAACTCCCTTGGTGATCAGGCACATTTAAACTAAAGTCCGCTCCCATAGAGGGACATATGGGAGTGAAACCTGGCAAATCCAGTCCCACAATTGAGAAAAATGTCTGGAGGAGAGCTCAGAATAAGAAGAGGCCCAGTACACTTCCTCGTGGCCTTGTGGGAACCAAAACCACAGCTCAGGTAACCATTGCGGGAAAAGACACTACTTGCCTTCTAGATACAGGTTCGCAGGTGACCACGGTGCCCCAGTCTTTTTATGAGCAGCACCTGCCAGATCTGACCATTCATCCCTTAGGCGATCTTCTTGACGTTGAGGGCGCCAACGGCCAATTAGTCCCCTACTTAGGATACATTGAGCTTTCTGTTACATTTCCTAAAGACTTCGTAGGGGCGGACATGGAAGTCCACACTTTGGCATTGGTTATCCCCCACATCCGATCAGCAGTCCATGAGCAGGTACTCATTGGCACCAATACTCTTGACGCCTTGTATGCTGACCTTCAAGAGGACCCGAATCATTCCACCTTTCAGCCATTGCCTTATGGCTACAGGGCCGTCCTCAGAATCCTCCAACAGCGTCAGACAAGCTCCACCAGTAGTAGCCTTGGCTGGGCGAAGATGGTTGGTAAGACACCTGAGGTTGTTCCAGCAGGACAGACAGTCATCCTCCAATGCATGACTAATGCATCTAGTGCTCATTCTGAAAAGTATGTCATCATTGAACAACCATCAGCCTCTTCTCTACCCAGCGGCCTCCTGGTCACAGCTAGCTTGGTCAGCTTGCCAACGAAACAACCTTGCCACCTACCTGTTGTTTTGAAAAATGAAACAGAACATGACATTACAATTCCGTCCAAGACAATATTGGCAGATGTTAATGCAGTTGTGAGAGTGTTACACAAAGAGCAAACAGTTAAGGAACCGAACCCACCTGACACGCAAAGGGAGTCCCCTCAGACCACAAAACTGAGTTTTGATTTTGGAGACTCACCTTTGCCACCCGAATGGAAGGAGCGGGTAACACGCCTGTTAAATTCCATGCCAGACGTCTTTTCCAATCACGACCTGGATTTTGGACGTACAGACAAAGTCAAACACCGTATCAAACTCAGTGATGAAACACCTTTCAAGTTCCGACCACGTCCAATACACCCCCATGATGTAGATGCAGTGAGGAGGCACCTACAGGAGCTCCTTGATTCAGGGGTTATTCAAGAGTCTGAGTCCCCGTTCGCATCTCCAATCGTAGTTGTCAGGAAGAAGGATGGTTCGGTTCGTCTTTGTATAGACTTCAGGAAGTTAAACCTTCAGACAATTAAAGATGCGTATGCTCTTCCGAAGCTCGAAGACGCCTTCTCTGCTCTGGCTGGATCGAAATGGTTCTCTGTTTTAGATCTTAAATCAGGGTACTATCAAATCGAAATGGAAGAATCAGACAAGCAGAAGACAGCGTTTGTTTGCCCCCTAGGATTTTGGGAGTTCAATAGAATGCCCCAGGGTATTACAAATGCGCCATTGTTAGATCCCGAGTTAACCCCTTTACAGGTGGTACCGGTCCAGCTCTCCGTCTCACGGGTCCGATCCTCAAGCCCGTGGGTCTTACCCTATCGGGACGGTTTTAGAGGACTGTTTAAGCTGGTGGCGAGGAGATTCGACCTAGCTTCTAACTGCCTTCATCCGCACGTCTACCCTGCTTACTCTAGCATAGCACCTGACCGAATAGCCCCTGTGGGCCAAATACTACACTAGCCGCGTACGTTCACGGCAGCTCTCCTCTCATTGATCTGTGCACTTGGTATGGTGCTAGGATATTTTTTAGTGGCTCGGACAGTGAGCCCCAAGGGTCTGTTAATTTCAGTGGGCTAGAGTAACCTATTAGAACCTTATTTGATGTTGAAACACACTATACCTCAAGATTACACCCTGTAGGAGATGTCATAAATGTGAGGTCCACAACTTAATCTTTAACTGCAGTGGATATATTTATTGCAAAGTTTAGCAAGGGCGAGCATACAGTTTAATTCATTCAGATTTGATTAATCCTATCCTCTAAAATCACTATCCTTATACTAATAAATTTGATAACCTGATACAAAGGCTGTTGCTGAGTTACTGAGGTTGGTCCAATTTGGAGAGAGGGATGGAAAGGGTGAAGCGGTGATCAGTCGATCCAATCCTTTCACGACTGCCAAACTGCTGGATTTCAACGAGAGTCCCTGGCTTTGTCCAAAGCCCAGAAAGTCCCCGACCTCCACAGTCCCTCCTCGGCAGGATGAACACGAAAAGAACTCTGGTTGGTCCAGTCGAGACCCACAG
This sequence comes from Larimichthys polyactis, assembly GCA_018985215.1. Classification (NCBI taxonomy): domain Eukaryota; kingdom Metazoa; phylum Chordata; class Actinopteri; family Sciaenidae; genus Larimichthys; species Larimichthys polyactis. The sequence continues at coordinate 17,689 of JAFMOB010000368.1, forward strand.
CCGGGTTGGGATGGTTAATCCTCCTTCGCTCGGCTCCCTCTTGCCAGCTGTGGCTCCCCAGATTCTTCTCTCGCGATGTTGGGCTGTTCGTCTGTTCCTTCTCTGTGATTTAGAGTTTAAGTCCGTAGATTCAATGCTCCCGTTTTGGTCTGTCGTCCAGCATGTCTCGAACTTGGGTGCCGGCTGACGAGGATAACCACGATCTCCGTTGTGCAGCAGTTCTTATACTCCCTGCTCGTTGGATTTCCCCCTATCAGGCTACGATGAGTCATTTGCCGGAGTCCAACCATATTAGGTGGTAGTTCGTCCTCCCTGTTCATCCCTCCAGATGTTTCCTGTTTGCTTCACTTGTCCTTTTCCTCTTGCTCAACATTTCCTGGCCCAACCTCTCAGCCTGATTTTGTTATGGTTACTTACTTAGCTACTAGCTGTCGCAATGATTTCACAATTTCCAGTAGTCAGAATCTAAACACAGTTATAATCACAATCTTTTCTCATGGTTATACCCATTTCAACAGTTCATTCTTACATTATTCAATACAGAATCATCATTAATCATATTTCAGTTTAGCTCATTTTTCTCTTTACGTATTACTCACACTTAAACAGAAAGTCCCCAATTGTTTCGCTCAGAGGTGGAAAGTCCCAAAATGTCCAGCTCAGAGGTGGAAAGTCCCAAAATGACCGAAGGCCTACGCCGTTACTAGTCATACTAGAAAGTCCCCACGACCATCACATTAACTCCTTCGTTGTGTCTGCGGATTGGGGATCTCAACTTACTTGACACCATCAACATTCCAACGATTAATGGAAAAGTGCGTTGGAGAGATGAACCTTAAAGAGGTTTTGGTGTTCATCGACGACCTGATTATTTTTTCATCTTCCCTGGAGGAGCACGAACAACGCCTGAAGCGTGTCTTACAGCGGCTAAAAGAATACGGGCTGAAGTTAGCGCCAGGGAAGTGTACATTTTTTCAGACTTCTGTCAGGTATCTCGGTCATGTCGTTACAGAGAAGGGTGTAGAGACAGACCCGGAGAAAGTAAAAGCCCTGACTACGTGGCCTGTTCCCACCAACCTAAAGGAACTCCAGTCCTTTTTAGGCTTCGCAGGGTATTACAGACGGTTCATTCAGGGGTATTCCCATGTCATCAGGCCCCTAACCGAGCTAACCTCCGGTTATCCACCCCTTAGGAAGGGAAACAAAAAACCTAAGAAACCCACAGACCGAGAGTATTACAACCCAAAAGAGCCCTTTCATCAAAGATGGACACTCCAGTGTCAGGAAGCCTTCAAACTGATAATCCAGAAGTTGACATCAGCTCCGGTGTTGGGTTTCGCAGACCCCCAGCTTCCGTATGTCTTACATACAGCGAAAAGCGAACGGAAGTACCCTGCCCATAAACTTGAATTTCTGGCCCTAAAGTGGGCGGTTACAGAAAAGTTCTCGGATTATCTTTACGGCACGGACTTCACAGTGGTTACTGATAGTAACCCGTTGACCTACCTGTTAACCTCGGCGAAGCTTGACGCCACAGGCTACCGGTGGCTGTCCAGCCTGTCGACTTTTTCCTTCCAACTGCAGTACAGGGCCGGCAAGCGAAACTTGGACGCCGACGCCTTGTCCCGCCGTTCTCATGGCCCACCGGAGGATGACCCTGTGTCACAAAAAGAAAGTGAGAGGATCCGGCAATTTGCTTTGTACCATCTGAGTGATGCTGACGCACCTCACAATGTTCCTCAGGAAGTGATTCAAGCCATATGTGATCGGCACATGGTCACCAGTGTTGGAGGTGCCAAGGCTGAAGGCTCCAGCCCTGCGTTGACTCTGGTTGAATCCCTTGCTCTTCAGCCCACAGCCATTCCAGACTGTTTTCAAGAAGAGCAAGTGGAAGGTTTTCCTTTTGTGCCCTCATTTTCTGAAGAGGAACTAAGGAAAAAACAGAGATTGGATCCTGCAATCAATGAAGTGATTGTTCAAATGGAGACGGGTAAAACCCCACCCCCGACCCTCAAAGCAGAGTTGCCTGAGCTCCCTCTGCTACTGCATGAGCTCAATAGATTGGAGCTACGGAATGGAGTGCTCTATCGCCAGCGGCAAGACGGACCCGATATCACCTTCCAGTTGGTGCTCCCTGAGGAGTTAAGAGCAACAACCCTGCAGAGCCTCCACAATGGAATGGGTCATCTTGGAGTCAAGCGGACAGACGATCTAGTAAGAGCTAGATTCTACTGGCCAAAGTTGTATAGGGCCGTTGAAGAACTGATCAAGACCTGCGAGCGATGCGTCCGCCGCAAAACTCTCCCGGAGAGAGCTGCTCCGCTGGTCAACATAAAGACTTGTCGGCCTCTGGAACTCTTATGTATTGACTTCTTATCCTTGGAGCCAGATCGGTCCAACACGAAGGATGTATTAGTCATTACCGATCACTTCACAAAGTATGCGCTAGCCATACCAACTCCAAACCAGCGAGCCCGGACAGTAGCAAAATGCCTTTGGGATAATTTCATAGCGCATTACGGCTTCCCGGAGCGAATAATCAGCGATCAGGGCCCAGACTTTGAGTCGCACACAATAAGGGAGCTCTGTGAACTCGCTAGGATAAAGAAAGTGCATACTACACCATACCATCCCAGAGGAAATCCGGTTGAGAGGTTCAATCGTACGCTCCTCCAAATGCTCGGGACGTTAAGTCAACCTGACAAACTGCATTGGAAAGACTTTGTGAAACCTCTCGTGCATGCTTATAATTGCACCATAAATGACACGATCGGATTTCCCCCCTATGAATTGATGTTTGGGAGACGACCCAGGCTTCCCATCGACCTAGCCTTTGGGCTGCCCACCAACAACAATAAGGTCTCTCATTCCCAGTACGTCAAAGACCTAAAATGTCGCTTGGAGCAGAGTTACAGGATTGCAACTTCCAATGCACAAAAGAATGCTGATCGAAATAAGACCCGGTTTGACAGACAAGTTGTAGACTCATCCTTGGAAGTTGGTGATAGGATCCTTGTTCGTAATGTCAAGCTGCGCGGAAAACATAAACTAGCAAACAAGTGGGAGGATGATGTCTACATTGTTCTCAGGAAAGCTGGTGACATGCCTGTTTATACAGTCAAGCCGGAGGGCAAAGATGGGCCAGTGCGCACCCTGCATCGCGACCTGCTCCTCCCTTGTGGCTTTCTGTCTGCAGCTGTAACGAATGAACCTGTCAAACAGCCCTCGGTCAGAAGACCTAGGACCAGACAGTTTCCCACCGCTGAAAGCGAGGAAGAGGAAGGAAGCTCTGACTCGGAAATTGGAGACACTCGGATGTTTTTCTCTTTCCAAACACCAGAGCCAAATGTCACTGAGACTTACATGTTGAGGAATCCTCCATGTGCGATCAGACAGTCAAATAAACTGGATGTGTCATCTGCTCCAGTTCTCTTTGATTCTCCGGCATCCGAGCCCCCTGCCGAGGACAGAGATGAGCTATCCATGCAGAACCTACCTGAACATGTCAACGAAACCGAACTAGTCCACCTACCTGAACGTGTCAACAACACCGAACTAGTCAACCTACCCGAACAAGTCAACTCACCTTAACGAATACCTGAAACAGACCATACTGAAAGCGACTTACCTGACAATGTATGCCCTGTAGAAAAAAAGAACTTACCTGAGGATAATGTCATCCAGCCATGTCGTGTCCACGATGAACAGCTTCCGGCGCTCCCTGATGTGTCAAGGAGTGAAGAGGAGATAGATATGGCTGGAAATGGAGAATCTGAGGAGAAAAGGAAGGATGAGTTGGATCAAATGGAAACAGAAAATGAAGAGGAGACTGAGAGAGAGACAGGAATGGATACCTCTGTCAGGAGATCAGACAGGACACGACATCCGCCAAAACGACTTGACTATGCTGAACTTGGGAATCCCTTCGTCACGGTGGTTAAATCGTTCTTTCATGGATTAACCACAGCACTGGCCGATGCTCTAAGTGAAGAAGAAAACCCTCCATACCCCCTTGACCTGCCCACTCAGATAAACTACATTTGACTGCTACCATGTACAGAGACGTACATAAGATCAGGAGGGGAGGGTGTAGCCCAGGCTATAAAGTGACATTATTTGGTTGAAACTATCCCTTTTAAAATAATTCCTTTTATTGGTGACAGAAACAATTTATTGAAAAAAGACATTAAAAATTCTAAAAAGCAGTTTATTTTATTTTGGAGTAAATAAATGTTTCATAAATAGTTAATTTTATTTTGAAATATATTGTTAATCTGTTAAAATTAATTCATATGCACCAATAACTGTTAAAACCTGGGGTAAAAGTGGTTAAAATGGAGAAAAGGAGAAATAAAGAGAAAAAAGGAAAAAATAGAGTTGCTGCGGAGGGCTACGTGGAGTGACCCAATCAGTGAACCCCTGTGGGCTCAGGTGACTGACCTCGTAGGGTCACGTCCGGTCTTCTCGTCCGGTTTTGCGGTCATGGTTACCTCTGCTGTTTCATGTGCTACCTGATGCAAACCGCAAGCAAACCTGTTGCCATCCACGGGAGCTCTGTGAGACCAGATGATTTCCGCCGATCTGGCACGGCTAAATCCTGAAACAGTGCTCTAGCTTGATCACTCGGTCAGGTTTTTTTTCCTGTGACATCATTAGATGACCCACATCCCACCGTCCAGAGGAGAGATCCAGCTGGTTTCGTGTGAAGTTCGAGAGATCCAGAGAGTGGTTCCAGAACCAGATTAGAACTAGATTCCCAGCGTGAGCTGGGTGGCGAGCCGCATTGAACTACTGATACTGAACTGAGAGTGGAGAAGAATTCCTTCATTCCCCCTTCCTCACGGACTGTGTGGTAGGACAGAACAAACATACACTGATACACTGACACTTGACCCGGATCCGAAGAAATAAGGGCCCCAACGGTAACTTTGGGACAAAAAGGGTTTTCATTTTTGGCGGCTTTATTATTTTAGTTTGTTATTTTCCATTGAATGCCTTGCAACAACTGTTGTATTTTCATTGTGTTATTGGTTAATAAGTGGCCACACAAAAACAAAAGGAAAAAAACTTCAAATCATTGACTGTGTCTTTTCATTTCTCAACAACAATGGCTCTCTCTAGCTTATACTCTTCTGTACTGGTCCATCTCTTAACATTGACTATTACTTACCTGTGCTCATGTTATAACACCATAATAAGGGTTACAAGTGCATCAGACAATTAGCAACATCCCATGCTTAGCCTTTCAGCGACTGCTTTGGTTTTTAGACACTACACCAATAGTAATTCAACGTTGTACACGTTGGTGGCTCTTTCTACTATTTTGGTGTCATGAATGCACTTTGCAAAACTTTTGAGCAAATGTCAAGCAGTCCAAGATAGACACGTGTTCAAATTACAGCTGAACATTGATGGTCTACCACTTTTTAAAAGCTCCTCTGTGAAGATCTGGCGCATCTTGGGCATGTTACAACACGACTGTATAAAAAGACCTATATTGATTGCGTTGTTCTGTGGTGTATCCAAACCAACTTCTTTGTCTGAGTACCTGGGTGCTCTTGTAAATGAGCTTAAACAGCTGGGAGATGGATTTCTCATAGGTGCAAAGACTTTTTTTGTGAAAGTGAGTTCAGTTGTATGTGATGCTTCAGCTAGATCTTACATCAAAGCCATTAAGTCTCACACAGGGTATTCTGGATGTGATAAATGCATTCAGTCAGGTCTTTACATAAACCATAGTATGACTTTCCCAGATATGAATGCTGCTCCTAGGACTGATGAGCTTTTTAAATGTCATAGTGATGAAGATCATCATGTGGGGCACTCACCTTTTACTGACTTGAATATTGGCATGGTGAGCTGTTTCCCCCATGACAATAGGCATTTGGTATGTCTTGGTGTAGTACGCAGAGTTCAAGTTGTTCTAACATGGTGTAGATAGGAAGAGAAATGGAGTAGGAGTCATGTTGAAGGAGGAGTTTGTTAGGAGTGTACTGGAGGTAAAAAGAGTGTCAGATAGAGTGATGAGTCTGAAGCTAGAAATCGAAGGTGTGACATTCAATGTTGTTAGTAGGTATGCTCCACAGGTAGGATGTGAGCTGGAGGAGAAGGAGAAATTCTGGTTGGACCTTGATGAAGTGATGCAGAGAATCCCTAGAAGTGAGAGAGTTGTCATTAGTGCAGACTTTAATGGACATGTTGGTGCAGGAAACAGAGATGATGAGGAGGTGATGGGCAGGTTTGGTATCCAGGAGAGGAACGCAGAAGGACAGATGGTGGTTGATTTTGCAAAAAGGATAGAAATGGCTGTAGTAAATACTTTCATTCAGAAGAGGCAGGAACATAGGATGACCTATAAGAGTGGAGGTAGGAGCACACAGGTAGACTACATCTTGTGTGTAATCTGAAGGAGATCAGTGACTGCAAAGTAGTGGTTGGTGAGAGTGTAGCCAGACAGCATAGGATGGTGGTGTGTAGGATTGACACTGGTGATGAGGAAGATGAAGAGGGCAAAGGCAGAGCAGAGGACGAAAAGGTAGAAGCTGAAAAAGGAAGAGTGTTGCATGACTTTTAGGAAGGAGGTGCTTCCAAATGACTGGACAACTACAGCTAATGTGATCAAGGAGACAGGTAGGAGTGTACTTGGTGTGTCATCTGGAAGGAAAGTAGATAAGGAGACTTGGTGGTGGAATGAGGAGGTGAAGGAGTGTGTACGGAGAAAGAGGTTAGCTAAAAAGAAGTGGGACACTGAGAGGACTGAAGAGAGTAGACAGGAGTACAGGGAGATGCAGCATAAGGTGAGAGTTGAAGTGGCAAAGGCCAAACAAGGAGCTTACGATGACTTGTATGCTAGGTTGGACAGTAAGGAGGGTGAGACTGATCTATACAGGTTGGCAAGGCAGAGAGATAGAGATGGGAAGGACGTGCAGTACTCTAGGATAATTAAGGATAAGGATGGAAGTGTACTGACAGGTACCAGTTTTCAGAGCAGAAGAGGTGACTGTTGTGGACAAGGAAGTAGCAAAGATTAGTGAGGATGAAGTGAGGAGGGCATTGAAGAGGATGAAGAGTGGAAAGGCATTCGGCCCTGATGATATACCTGTGGAGGTATGGAAGTGTCTAGGAGAGATGGCAGTACATTTTTTGACTGGGTTGTTCAACAGGATCTTAGATAGTGAGAAGATGCTAGAGGAATGGAGGATAAGTGTGATGGTGCCCATTTTTAAGAACAAGGGAGATGTGCAGAGTTGTGGCAACTACAGAGGAATAAAGCTGATGAGCCATACAATGAAGTTATGGGAAAGAGTAGTAGAAGCTAGACTACCGGCAGAAGTGAGCATTTGTGAGCAGCAGTATGGTTTCATGCCAAAAAAGACTACTACAGATGCAGTATTTGCTTTGAGGATGTTCATAGAGAAGTACAGAGAAGGTCAGAGGGAGCTGCACTGTGTCTTTGTAGATCTGGAGAAAGCTTGTGACAGGACAGGGTAGCCCAGAGAGGAACTGTGGTACTGTATGAGGAAGTCTGGAGTGACAGAGAAGTATGTTAGAGCGGTGCAGGACATGTATGAGGGCTGTAAGACAGTGGTGAGGTGTGCTGTAGGTGTGACAGAAGAGTTCAAGGTGGAGGTGGGACTGCATCAGGGATCAGCTCTGAGCCCCTCTTGTTCGCTATGGTGATGGACAGGATGACAGACGAGGTTAGACAGGAATCTCCATGGACTATGATGTTTGCAGATGACATTGTGATCTGAAAGGAAAGGTGTACAAAACTCTGGTGAGACCAGTGATGTTGTTTGGTCTAAAGACAGTGCCACTGAGGAAAAGACAGGAGGCAGAGCTGGAGGTAGCAGAGATGAAGATGCTGAGGTTCTCTTTGGGAGTGACCAAGATGGATAGGATCAAGAATGAGTACATCAGAGGGAGAGCACACACACACACACACACACACACACACACACACACACACACACACACACACACACACACACACACACACACACATATACTGGACCCCTAAAACATTAAATGTGATTTCGGGAACTGATTATAAAGAGTCTATACCTGCTCTGTATGAAAAGTGTCATTAGATAACCATTGTTATGATATGGCGCTGAATTTACAGGGATTGTGGGATGTGATTGTTGCAGGTTTTGCCCAGCAGGTGGCAGCAAACACCACACAATGATGGCAGTTTAGGCAACGTTTAGAACTGTTCATCTTTATGTCATATTATTGGGAGCTGTGTTTGATATTTAGATCTGTACAGTACGGGAATTATTTAGAGATAAGATTATTTTATTCTTATTTCTCAGCTATTAGTGTGTGTGTGTGTGTGTGTGTGTGTGTGTGTGTGTGTGCTCTCCCTCTGATGTACTCATTTCTGATCCTATCCATCTTGGTCACTCCCAAAGAGAACCTCAGCATCTTCATCTCTGCTACCTCCAGCTCTGCCTCCTGTCTTTTCCTCAGTGGCACTGTCTTTAGACCAAACAACATCGCTGGTCTCACCACAATTTTGTACACCTATCCTTTCATTTTAGTTAAAACTCTTCTATCACACATCACACCTGACACTTTTCTCCACCTGTTCCAACCTGCCTGTGCACGCTTCTTCACCTCTTTTCCACACTCTCCATTGCTCTGGACTGTTGTCCCTAAATACTACAAATCCTCCACCTTCTTTATCTCTTCTCCCTGTAACCTCACTCTTCCACTTGCGTCCCTCTCATTCACACACATGTACTCCGTCTTGCTGTGGCTAACCTTCATTCGTCTCCTTTCCAGGGCGAACCTCCACCTCTCTAGCTTCTCCTCCACCTGTTCCCTGCTCTCACTACAGATCACAATGTCATCTGCAAACATCATAGTCCATAGAGATTCCTGTCTAACCTTGTCTGTCAGCCTGTCCATCACCATAGCGAACAAAAAGGGGCTCAGAGCTGATCCCTGATGCAGTCCCAACCTCCTCCAGTAATATTCAGGTGCGCTCAATATTGAAGAAACATGAAGGCAGGTATCCAAACACAACAGGAAAATTACGATAATAATTTTATCAGATTACTCGATTAATCGATGGAATATTCAATAGAATACTCGATTACCAAAATATTTGATAGCTGCAGCCCTAATTGAATTTTTTGATTTGTCCTGCTTGGTTCGGTCATCCTGAATGTTATAAACTGACTGATTGATCACTTGTCTCATTTGTGACATGTTAACTATGTGTCATTCTTGCCACCTATCATTTTACAGATCTAAATATCAAACACAGCTCCCAATAATATGACATAAAGATGAACAGTTCTAAACGTTGCCTAAACTGCCATCATTGTGTGGTGTTTGCTGCCACCTGCTGGGCAAAACCTGCAACAATCACATACTAAATCCCTGTAAATTCACTTCAATTCAATCCAATTTTATTTATATAGCGCCATATCATAACAAAGGTTATCTAATAGCACTTTTCATTCAGAGCAGGTCTAGACTCTTTATAATCAGTTCCCGAAATCACATTTTAAATATCCTTTGCCCAGTGAAGTGAATTCTATGCAGTGGCTTGTATTTTCCGAAGATCTGTACAGTAAGGGAATTATTTAGAGATAAGATTATTTTATTCTTATTTCTCTGTTTCACACAAACATGTATGCGCGCCCACACACAGAGCATACTTCAGGATTAAGTTTTTTTTTAACAGATTTTACAAGCATGTAAAATAACACAAACAGGATTTTACTCCACTATCTGTTTAGTTTCAGCCTGCAGAAACATAATTTAGAATTGTGCTCCTTTTATAGATATGTTTAGGCCACTTATTTTACTTTTAGTTCTCATTCTGTGTTAGAGACCTTAACCAGAAATATGTTTATACTAGTTTTTACCTCAGAAACATGTTAAGTTAAAAGAATATGAAGGCAAATATAGTTTTGCTTCACCATCTTCTTTGTCTACGCGCACAGACACATTATGTGTGTGTGTGTGTGTGTGTGTGTGTGTGTGTGTGTCTGTGTCTGTGTCTGTGTGTGTGTGTGTGTGTGTGCTCTCCCTCTGATGTACTCATTCCTGATCCTATCCATCTTGGACACTCCCAAAGAGAACCTTAGCATCTTCATCTCTGCTACCTCCAGCTCTGCCTCCTGTCTTTTCCTCAGTGGCACTGTCTTTAGACCAAACAACATCGCTGGTCTCACCACAATTTTGTACACCTTTCCTTTCATTTTAGCTAAAACTCTTCTATCACACATCACACCTGACACTTTTCTCCACCCGTTCCAACCTGCCTGTGCACGCTTCTTCACCTCTTTTCCACACTCTCCATTGCTCTGGACTGTTGTCCCTAAATACTTAAAATCCTCCACCTTCTTTATCTCTTCTCCCTGTAACCTCACTCTTCCACTTGTGTCCCTCTCATTCACACACATGTACTCCGTCTTGCTGTGGCTAACCTTCATTCCTCTCCTTTCCAGGGCGAACCTCCACCTCTCTAGCTTCTCCTCCACCTGTTCCCTGCTCTCACTACAGATCACAATGTCATCTGCAAACATCATAGTCCATAGAGATTCCTGTCTAACCTCGTCTGTCAGCCTGTCCATCACCATAGCGAACAAGAAGGGGCTCAGAGCTGATCCCTGATGCAGTCCCAACCTCCTCCAGTAATATTCAGGTGCGCTCAATATTGAAGAAACATGAAGGCAGGTATCCAAACACAACAGGAAAATTACGATAACATTTTTTATCCGATTACTCGATTAATCGATGGAATATTCAATAGAATACTCGATTACCAAAATATTTGATAGCTGCAGCCCTAATTGAATTTTTTGATTTGTCCTGCTTGGTTCGGTCATCCTGAATGTTATAAACTGACTGATTGATCACTTGTCTCATTTGTGACATGTTAACTATGTGTCATTCTTGCCACCTATCATTTTACAGATCTAAATATCAAACACAGCTCCCAATAATATGACATAAAGATGAACAGTTCTAAACGTTGCCTAAACTGCCATCATTGTGTGGTGTTTGCTGCCACCTGCTGGGCAAAACCTGCAACAATCACATACTAAATCCCTGTAAATTCACTTCAATTCAATCCAATTTTATTTATATAGCGCCATATCATAACAAAGGTTATCTAATAGCACTTTTCATTCAGAGCAGGTCTAGACTCTTTATAATCAGTTCCCGAAATCACATTTTAAATATCCTTTGCCCAGTGAAGTGAATTCTATGCAGTGGCTTGTATTTTCCGAAGATCTGTACAGTAAGGGAATTATTTAGAGATAAGATTATTTTATTCTTATTTCTCTGTTTCACACAAACATGTATGCGCGCCCACACACAGAGCATACTTCAGGATTTAGTTTTTTTTTAAACAGATTTTACAAGCATGTAAAATAACACAAACAGGATTTTACTCCACTATCTGTTTAGTTTCAGCCTGCAGAAACATAATTTAGAATTGTGCTCCTTTTATAGATATGTTCAGGCCACTTATTTTACTTTTAGTTCTCATTCTGTGTTAGAGACCTTAACCAGAAATATGTTTATACTAGTTTTTACCTCAGAAACATGTTAAGTTAAAAGAATATAAAGGCAAATGTAGTTTTGCTTCACCATCTTCTTTGTCTACGCGCACAGACACATTAGGTGAAAACTTAGTTCTTAATAACAAAAAAAGGTCATTTAGCGAGTATAGTTTCATGCCAAAAAAGACTACTACAGATGCAGTATTTGCTTTGAGGATGTTGATAGAGAAGTACAGAGAAGGTCAGAGGGAGCTGCACTGTGTCTTTGTAGATCTGGAGAAAGCTTGTGACAGGGTGCCCAGAGAGGAACTGTGGTATTGTATGAGGAAGTCTGGAGTGACAGAGAAGTATGTTAGAGCGGTGCAGGACATGTACGAGGGCTGTAAGACAGTGGTGAGGTGTGCTGTAGGTGTGACAGAGGAGTTCAAGGTGGAGGTGGGACTGCATCAGGGATCAGCTCTGAGCCCCTTCTTGTTCGCTATGGGGATGGACAGACTGACAGACGAGGTTAGACAAGAATCTCCATGGACTATGATGTTTGCAGATGACATTGTGATCTGTAGTGAGAGCAGGGAACAGGTAGAGGAGAAGCTAGAGAGGTGGAGGTTCGCCCTGGGAAGGAGAGGAATGAAGGTTAGCCGCAGCAAGACTGAGTACATGTGTGTGAATGAGAGGGACGCAAGTGGAAGAGTGAGGTTACAGGGAGAAGAGATAAAGAAGGTGGAGAATTTGAAGTATTTAGGGACAACAGTCCAGAGCAATGGAGAGTGTGGAAAAGAGGTGAAGAAGCATGCGCAGGCAGGTTGGAACGGGTGGAGAAAAGTGTCAGGTGTGATGTGACAAAAAACTGTGGTGAGACCAGCGATGTTGTTTGGTCTAAAGACAGTGCCACTGAGTCTGGCTACACTCTCACCTACCACTACTTTGCAGTCACTGATCTCCTTCAGATTACACACAAGATGTAGTCTACCTGTGTGCTCCTACCTCCACTCTTATAGGTCACCCTATGTTCCTGCCTCTTCTGAATAAAAGTATTCACTACAGCCATTTCTATCCTTTTTGCAAAATCAAAGCAGGTTTTAAACAGTCTGCAGTCACAAAGACTACGTCCAGGATTTAGACGGATGATTACATCCACAGGTGATCTAATTTAGACAAATAGTATGCTACGGGTCAAATTCTTTTGCATACAAATCTGATTTTAGCCTTATTAAAAGCTGTACAACTGCCACTTCAGATAGCAGTTTGTAAGTGTGCAGCCCACACGACAGGAACTGACTTAGTTTCACAAGGAAATCGTAAAGCAGATGTGGAAGTGAAGATTGCTGCTGCTAAACAAGAATACCAAGACATATACACAGCAGAAGAGATCACACACGTTGGCCATGACTTCTTTTTTGGCCGCCTGAGGGGCGCCCATCCCCGGCTAGGAGCAGCGGAATGGTCCACCTGGAGGAATGGAGCCGGCTGTGCCCCGCCCCGACCACGTTTGCCCTACATAATCCTCTATTCTGCACACTTCAGGGCCAGAGAGCTATATATATATATATCGGACAGGGTCAAAGGTCAAATCTCTAGGTGTTTCAGGAGTATCTCATTGTTCTTTAGGAGTGGGTCCTAGACTTAACGCAGATAAACTGTTGTGATCTGTGGTCATTTACCTCTATCTTGTGGACGAAACAAACCATTCCAACGACCTTATGAAGTGACAAAAACCATTAACCATTAAAAAGTATTGATTTTGACCTTGAATCAAATGGAAACCAATCAATGGAACCCAAGGACTATCGTTAGCAGAAGCAATAGAAAAAGCAACAGTCTGTTGGGACATCACAGAGACTACATCCAGGTTTTAAACAGTCTGCGGTCACAAAGACTACGTCCAGGTTTTAGACAGACTTTGGGGACGTCACGGAGACTACGTCCAGGTTTTAGACAGTCTGTGGGGACGTCACGGAGACTATGTCAAAGTTTTAGACATTCTGTGGGGACGTCACGAGACTATGTCCAGGTTTTAGACCGTTTGTGGGGACGTCACAGAGACTACATCAAGGTTTTAGACAGTCTGTGGGGACGTCACAGATACTATGTCCAGGTTTTAGACAGTCTGTGGGGATGTCACGGAGAATACATTCAGGTTTTAGACAGTTTGTGGGGACGTCACGAGACTATGTCCTGGTTTTAGACAGTTTGTGGGGACGTCACAAGACTATGTCCAGGTTTTAGACAGTCTGTGGGGACGTCACAGAGACTACGTCCAGGATTTAGACAGTCTGTGGGGAGGCCACGTAGACTACGAACAGGTTTTAGACAGTCTGCAGGCACAGAGACTACGTCCAGGTTTTAGACAGTTTGTGGGGACGTCACAGAGACTACATCCAGGTTTTAGACAGTCTGTGGGGACTTCACAGAGACTACGTTCAGGTTTTAGACAGTCTGCAGGGACGTCACGGAGAATACGTCCAGGTTTTAAACAGTTTGGGGGATGTCACAGAGACTACGTCCAGGTTTTAAACAGTCTGCAGTCACAAAGACTACGTCCAGGTTTTAGACACTCTGTGGGGGTGTCACTGAGACTATGTAGAAGTTTTAGACAGTCTGTGGGGACGTCACAGAGACTACATCATGATTTTAGACAGTCCGTGGGGATGTCACAGAGACTATGTCCAGGTTTTAGACAGTCTGTGGGGATGTCACAGAGACTACGTCCAGGTTTTAGACAGTCTGGGGTCACAGAGACTACGTCCAAGTTTTAGACAGTTTGTCAGGATGTCACAGAGACTACGTCCAGGTTTTAGACAGTCTGTAGGGACATCACAGAGACTATGTCCAGGTTTTAGACAGTTTGTGGGGACCTCACAGAGACTACATCCAGGTTTTAAACAGTCTGCGGTCACAGAGACTACGTCCAGGTTTTAGACAGTCGATGGGGACGTCACAGAGACTATGTTAAAGTTTTAAACATTCTGTGGGGACGTCACAAGACTATGTCCAGGTTTTAGACAGTCTGTGGGGACGTCACGGAGACTATGTCCAGGTTTTAGACAGTTTGTGGGGACGTCACGTGACTATGTCCAGGTTTTAGACAGTTTGTGGGGACGTCACGAGACTATGTCCAGGTTTTAGACAGTCTGTGGGGACGTCACAGAGACTACGTCCAGGATTTAGACAGTCTGTGGGGAGGCCACGTAGACTACGAACAGGTTTTAGACAGTCTGCAGGCACAGAGACTATGTCCAGGTTTTAGACAGTTTGTGGGGACGTCACAGAGACTACATCCAGGTTTTAGACAGTCTGTGGGGACTTCACAGAGACTACGTTCAGGTTTTAGACAGTCTGCAGGGACGTCACAGAGACTATGTCCAGGTTTTAGACAGTCTGTGGGGACGTCACGGAGACTACGTCCAGGTTTTAGACAGTCTGCGGTCACAGAGACTACGTCGAAGTTTTAGACAGTCCATGGGGACGTCACAGAGACTACGTCCAGGTTTTAGACAGTTTGTGGGGACGTCACAGAGACTACTTCCAGGTTTTAGACAGTCTGT
The DNA here is from genome assembly GCA_018985215.1 of Larimichthys polyactis. Lineage (NCBI taxonomy): Eukaryota > Metazoa > Chordata > Actinopteri > Sciaenidae > Larimichthys > Larimichthys polyactis. The sequence continues at coordinate 32,762 of JAFMOB010000368.1, forward strand.
TGGGATGTCACAGAGACTACGTCCAGGTTTTAAACAGTCTGCAGTCACAAAGACTACGTCCAGGATTTAGACGGATGATTACATCCACAGGTGATCTAATTTAGACAAATAGTATGCTACGGGTCAAATTCTTTTGCATACAAATCTGATTTTAGCCTTATTAAAAGCTGTACAACTGCCACTTCAGATAGCAGTTTGTAAGTGTGCAGCCCACACGACAGGAACTGACTTAGTTTCACAAGGAAATCGTAAAGCAGATGTGGAAGTGAAGATTGCTGCTGCTAAACAAGAATACCAAGACATATACACAGCAGAAGAGATCACACACGTTGGCCATGACTTCTTTTTTGGCCACCTGAGGGGCGCCCATCCCCGGCTAGGAGCAGCGGAATGGTCCGCCTGGAGGAATATCTACTTTCCTTCCAGATGACACACCAAGTACACTCCTACCCAGGGATGTAGTGGTAAAAAAAGAGGTGGGTAAACTATACATTTTGGGATCGGGGGACCACGACGTTGTAAGGGCCAATTCATAGTCGACGCAAGCATGACGCAAGGAGGCTACGATGTGTATTTTATGAAACAACTTTTCTGACACATAGGATTGTGTGTGTATGAGTGTTTGTAAATGTGCATGTGTGTGTACTTGTATGTGTGTGAATGCATGTATGTATGTTTGTGTGTGACAAGGGTCCCCTGAGGTCTCTACTCTGTATCAGTCATAATTCGAGATACACAATACGCATGTTTGAGGTTTATTAAATCTTAATAAAGAGAAAAATAATGTCAGTGTGAAAGAAAGCAAAAAAAAGAACAATATCAAATAACTTTGTAGCTACCCATAGTCATAATGTCACTCACAACAGTGCCCACAGAGCCTCTTTGTCTGTTGGATATTTTAGTGTGCAGGGACGTGCACGTGGATCTGAAGCTGCCCTGTGTTTCAACAGCCAAGATTTCACATAGTCTTTTGGGTTCCACTTTATCAATGGCGGACCATTCAGGTTAACAAACATCAGTGATGACACAGACTGTGGGGAGTTTATCCTAAAAATGTGAAGTTTAGGATTCTTTTTGGACTCACTGTGTCGAGATATTTTGCTGGTCTCAGCTGGAAGATTGCTGCCTCGACGCTTTAGAAATCGCCTAATATCCATTTCACCATAACTTCACACACGTACGTAATCAGTAACATGCAAGGTGCTCTGTCTTGTGGATAGAAGCACTGTAGTTGGTAGCGAAGCTAATGTAAACGTGTGGATGAAATCTCGCAGTCTGCTGGCTCCCGCAAGAGGGCGAATTACTACGCGTATAGGCTACGCAGTGATAAAACCCACAAGAACTCATGCTTGCAGGATCTACTAGTTGTAGGCAATTGAAAAATAACGGGAAAGCGTTATTAATATCTGTAGTTTATAAAACAAGAGACATGCGTGCGTAAACTGTATGTAGAGGTGGATAAACTATGATTGAACGTGCGCAAACTGTATTTAGAGGTGCGTAAACTATATTTAGAGGTTCGTAAACGCTATTTCCAAAAATCTGGAGGTGGGTAAACGGCGTTTACGTGCGTTTACCCACCACTACATCCCTGCTCCTACCTGTCTCCTTGATCACATTAGCTGTAGTTGTCCAGTCGTTTGGAAGCACCTCCTGACCACCCAGAGCCTGTCTCAACTCCTTCCTAAAAGTCATGCAACACTCTTCCTTTTTCAGCTTCTACCATTTCGTCCTCTTCTCTGCCTTTGCCCTCTTCATCTTCCTCATCACCAGTGTCAATCCTACACACCACCATCCTATGCTGTCTGGCTACACTCTCACCTACCACTACTTTGCAGTCACTGATCTCCTTCAGATTACACACAAGATGTAGTCTACCTGTGTGCTCCTACCTCCACTCTTATAGGTCACCCTATGTTCCTGCCTCTTCTGAATGAAAGTATTCACTACAACCATTTCTATCCTTTTTGCAAAATCAAAGCAGGTTTTAAACAGTCTGCAGTCACAAAGACTACGTCCAGGATTTAGACGGATGATTACATCCACAGGTGATCTAATTTAGACAAATAGTATGCTACAGGTCAAATTCTTTTGCATTCAAATCTGATTTTAGCCTTATTAAAAGCTGTACAACTGCCACTTCAGATAGCAGTTTGTAAGTGTGCGCCCATCCCCGGCTAGGAGCAGCGGAATGGTCCGCCTGGAGGAATGGAGCTGGCTGTGCCCGGCTGGACTATGTCCAGGTTTTAGACAGTCTGTGGGGACCTCACAGAGACTACATCCAGGTTTTAAACGGTCTGCGGTCACAGAGACTACGTCCAGGTTTTAGACAGTCGATGGGGACGTCACGGAGACGTCACGGAGACTATGTTATATATATATATATATATATATATATATATATATATATATATATATACGACAGGGTCAAAGGTCAAATCTCAGTGTGTTTCAGGAGTATCTCATTGTTCTTTAGGAGTGGGTCCTAGACTTTAACGCAGATAAACAGTTGTGATCCGTGGTCATTTACCTCCATCTTGTGGACAAACCATTGCACCGACCTCATGAAGTGACAAAAACCATTAACCATTAAAAAGTATGGATTTTGACCTTGAATCAAATGGAAACCAATCAAGGACTATCGTTAGCAGAAGCAATAGAAAAAGCAACAGTCTGTTGGGACATCACAGAGACTACATCCAGGTTTTAAACAGTCTGTGGTCACAGAGACTACGTTCAGGTTTTAGACAGACTTTGGGGACGTCACGGAGACTACGTCCAGGTTTTAGACAGTCTGTGGGGACGTCACGGAGACTATGTCAAAGTTTTAGACGTTCTGTGGGGACGTCACGAGACTATGTCCAGGTTTTAAACAGTTTGTGGGGACGTCACAGAGACTACATCAAGGTTTTAGACAGTCTGTGGGGACGTCACAGATACTATGTCCAGGTTTTAGACAGTCCATGGGGACGTCACAGAGACTACGTCCAGGTTTTAGACAGTTTGTGGGGACGTCACAGAGACTACATCCAGGTTTTAGACAGTCTGTGGGGACGTCACGCAGACTACGTCCAGGTTTTAGACAGGTTGTGGGGACGTCATGGAGACTACGTCCAGGTTTTAGACAGTCTGCCGTCACAGAGACTATGTCAAAATTTTAGACAGTCTGTGGGGACCTCACAGAGACTACATGCAGGTTTTAGACAGTCCGCGGGGACGTCACAGAGACTACAAACAGCTTTTAAACAGTCTGTGGGGACGTCATGTAGACTACGTCCAGGTTTTAGACAGTCTGTTGGGGACGTCACAGAGACTACGTCCAGGTT
>JAFMOB010000299.1:0-106867 GCA_018985215.1 Larimichthys polyactis
CAGAAAAAGAGAAACATCAACGTCTGAGAAATCCACAGAGAAGTTTAACGTTCCTCTGTTAACGGGTGAACAATCACCAACAATCTAAAGTGTGGTCCAGGTACAGAAATCACCTGTGCAGGTAGGGGGCGTGGCCTCAAAAGCCCTGTGCTATGTGCATGTGACAGCAGATATTCAAGTGGACCTGCATGAAATCTGGTTGTTTTAGTCAAGACGATGCTAAAATATATTTTCCCTAAACTATATTTAAGTTCACTGTTAAAGGACCAACCTTCAAGTTTTTTAAACTCCTGGTTTATTCCCATAAATTCCCGTTAATTCCCAGGAATTTTGCAACCTTAGATATTAGCAGACACGAGACACATGTCGTGAAACTGAACTGAAGATTTTTTTCCTCCTCGTCGACGTCGGTTTTGTCCGTTAAAGTCAGAACAAATAAATAAATAAAAATAAATTTGTGTTCTGAGTTTGTCAGACTAAAGAAGAAACTGTTATGAACCATCCAGCCAAATTTGAATGATTAAAAATATCAACAGGTTTATGAAATGAGGTGTCAAAATCAAGCCTCCGCGTGTCATCGAGACCGCCCACAAAAATCCTGAGACTGAAAACTGGTGAAAAACATTTTGAGTGATGCATCGTTAAGCGTCGTCGTACCTTCTCGTAGGCGTACTGCTCCTGCAGCATGACGGGCAGCCTCTCCAGGAAGGCCCTCATGCAGGGCGCCATGTTGAGGCCGACGACGCCCTGCTTCTTCAGAGCCGTGCGGCACGTGGCCAGCACGTGGTTGGACGCCCTGAACTCTTTGGAGCAGTTCACGACGAGCACGTCCTGCAGCACGTGAAGCAGAACCGGACAGAATGTAAAACTCATTCATGATGCGGCGAGAAAACACGGAGGAGCGGGTGACGGCGTCTTACCTTCGACCTGTTGGAGCAGACGGCGACGCCCACATCTGGGATCCAGACGATGTTCTGGATCGCACCTGAACCGGCTACGACCGTCTGCAGCACTGACCCGTCCTGTGGAAAGGTATTCAGCGTCACTGTAAACAGTTTGAGTACACCTCACCTCACCTGTGTGCACCTGGACTGTGTTTCTTACCCGCAGGGACCAGATGTTCATGAGGCCTCCCACTCCTCCAGAAGCCAGAGCCAGACCGTCGGGGCTGAAGGCCAGCGTCCTCACCGGAGTGATGTGACCCTTCAGCTGGAAAACACACACAGCTCCATCTCTGGACCACCGGGAAGACTGCAACACAGCGACACGTGGTCAGCATTTAACCCCGCTTACATCACACGTCAACAGTCAGGTGATTTATTTATTTAAGTCAGTACCGTGAATTTAGGTTTCGCCTCGTTCTCCCACCATCCCTCCGAGTCAGAGAACGAGGATTCTGGGAAGTTAGAGATGTCCTGAGGAACGGTCCAGACGGAGACGAGGCCGTTCTGACAGCAACTGAAAAACAACAATGTGACATCGTGTAAACAAAAGGCTGAAAGACAGACGCCGAGCTGAAAGACAGACCCGAGCTAAAGACAGACGCCGAGCTGAAGACAAGCCGAGCTGAGCAGACGCCGAGCTGAAAGACGGACGCCGAGCTGGGCTGGCTGCTGTCTCGTCGTACACCTACATGGCTAACATGCCTGAGGGGCTTCGGGCCACGTCCAAACAAGCTGCACCAGGCGACACCGTTAACCAGCGAAGGGTGCCTGAGACTCTGCAGGCAGCGCCAGCCGGAGTCGGAGTGAGAGTCCGGACTGGCCCACAGCTTCACCGTCTCCTCTTTGTCACAGGTCAGCAGGATCTGACCGGTTGGACTCCACTTCATACTGGTGATCGACTCCTGTAAGAGGGACGAGCGAAAAGTGTCAGCTCAGAGGATTCAGGATCAAACATCGGACTCTTCGGATCTGTAGAAATAATTCACCTTGTGTGCGTCGATGACAACGATGGCTCCTTTCTCTAAAGGCTCTTTGGATCCGATCAGCAGCTTGCCATCTTGCGTAGCCACGGCGAAAGGCTTGTCTTCACTGTACCCAGGCTATGTGCAGGCACCGCCACTGAGAAACGATGAAACAACAGACAGGTGATCATGCAGCAAAGAAACTGTGAACTACCGACCACTGAGGCTGCAAACGTTTCGCCTTCAGGAACTCTGACATGTTCATTCAGCTGATGAACTGAACAATGAACCAACAACTGCAGGAAGTTTTTGACGTCAACCCAGCGATCTGGATGAATTCTGAGCAGATGAAGTTTACTTCATATTTTTAGGAACTTTTCATACAGTTCTCCGTCTGTATTAAACCTTTTTAAATTATTTAACAATCATTTAGACGATCAGAGACTAAAGACTGTGAAGTCTGTATAGTCTAACATTTACATTTAAGGGTATCTATTGACAAGAATTATAATATTCATAGTTATGTTTTCACTAGTGTTTTAAATTGTTTGAGACTTAAACCTACAGAGTTTCTACAGCTGCCTATACGGGACGAACCAAACACCGGCTCTACGTACAAAGTTTTACAGCCACTGTAGTTTCTATTTCATGGTTGAAACAAGAGAGTGAGGTGAGGAGTATTAAGTTGGTTGTAATCTGCAACTTCACCACTAGGTGCCACAACATTCTACACACTGCAGCTTTAAGTTTGTCAGTGTTTGGTTTGGTTTGTCGGTTCTGGGCTTGAAACTGTGTTTCAACATGACAAGTCTTTTTCTAAACCAAACAAAACATGATGATTATTATTTTCAGGTGATTAAACAGCCACGCCCCCTAAATCTGACACACTGGACCTTTAAATAACAATTAAACTTTTAAAAAATAAATATTTCATTTAGTTTTTCTTCATAGAAATGACCCTTTAAATCAAGAAGTCCTCTGTGAAGCTTTGACGAGAGTTTTTCATGCTGCAGAAACAAAACAACAAGCTAAAAGACGCTAAAACGCTGCATAATAATTCACTGTTGGTCCGTCTTCGTACCATCTTTCCTGTAGCAGTGTTCCAGCTCGGTGCGGTGCATGCTGGAGGTGTCGAGCACCTCGATGAGTCCCAGAGATCCGTCCATCCGTCCCACCAGCAGCATGTCTTTAGGCTCCCCGCACCACAAGGACTCGGACTCCTCTTTGGGCCAAGCCAGCGCCGACACCCAGTGAGGCTGCACATCCAGGAGGCCTTTACCACCTGAGAGGAGGTCACAGTTTATGGTTCAGATTATATTTACACACTGTGTGTTTAATTTGTGTAATAACGACACGGTCACACTCCGACAGCACGAGAGGAAGCACACTCATGAGAGCTAATGTGACGGGCGAGGGTGGAGGACAGATGGAGCGTGCTGCTGGAGGCAGGAAGTGATCGGACCACATTCGGTCCGCGGGCAGATTAATGTTTAATGGAAGCTATAAAATCTTAATGCACACAACCAGCGGGCTCAGAACACATTATATCGAACACACACCGCACTGAGCGAGGAGAAAGATAAATGTTTTTACCGTTAACTTGCCAGATGTTGACCATCTTCTCCATGGCGGAGGCCAAATATTTCCCAGTGACGCTCCACGCCAGAGGAGACAAGCAAGGGTCGCTGGGAGAGCCCAGACCAGACATGCCCTCCTCCGAAGAGCCGTCGCTGAGGACGGAGGAGACGCAGAGATGAGACCAAAGCTTATATCCAACTCCATTCAACAGAAATCAGTTTATTTCATTAGAAGCTTTAAATAAATTATATGTTTTTAATTAATTTAGTTTATTGCCACTAGAGGGCGTTTACACAGCACCAGTGATGCTCGTCGTACCATCGCGTGAAAACCAGTGAACTGCTCGCTAACTGTTGATCAGTCACCTGATCCAGGTCTAATATCTGAGAGTGCAGCTTTAACAAACAAACTAAAATAATGTCTGTCCTGTCTGTGGTTTGAGCCTTACTCCTTGTTGAAGATGCAGGTCTGCTGCAGGGTGTACTGGCTCTTGGTTACGTTCCACATCCTGACCGTCCCGTCGTTGCCGCTCGTAGCCAGCAGTCCCTTCTTACTGGACCAGCCACACGTGATGACCTGAGTCACACACACACACACACACACACGTTAACACGCAGATCTAAACCGGTCGGTGAAAACACTCCTCCTGACGCCGTGCTGACTCACTCTGCTCTGGTGCGCCTCCAGCTTGATGAAGGAGCACTTCCGCAGATCCCCCGCCATGTCGGCGAAGGTCTGCGGGCGGCTCTGGTTGTTGTCGCGGTCGTGGGCGGCCAGCGTGCGAACCAGCTGCTGGGCGGCCCACTGGCGATGCTGCGAGGAGAGCCTGGAGGACAGACAGCAGGCTGCCAGAGCGTTGGCCAGCTCCAGAGGTCCTACAGCGAGGGGATTATGGGAAGGATGGGCATATAAATGCGCAATTAGACCTGCTCGACACGGAAAACAAGGTGACAAGGTCGCCCGGTGAGTGAGGGAAGCACCACGGATGAAAAAGACAAACATGAAAACTGAGAAGGTGACCCGAGTGACCCGAGAAAAACAAAGACAAGCTGGCACAAGAACGAGAAGACGGACATTACTGATGAATTATTACACTTATACACAAATATATGCTGATGATTATGAGCGGATGTACAGCTCTGAACCAAGAACAACCACCGAGACAAACAAACAGACCAGCAGATTATTTCTGTATCTCCTGCTCGTCGATAGTCTACAAACCTCTTTTCTCCATGTCGGCCTTGTCATAAGCCGGCCTGAGTCTGGCTCCTTTGTCGGCCAGCAGAGCCACCAGAGCCTGAGTGACCACAAAGTTCGGAGACGTGACGAGTTTGTTCTCCTCTGCGACGCCGCGCAGGAAGCTGGGCAGGAACTTCCTCTGGATGGGGTCGTCCACGGTGGTCAGATTCATGCCGGTGGCTGCAGAGATCAGGTTCTGTACGGGACACGAAACATCACATTATTATGAGTTTTAACAGGTCACCGACAGGTGATCCGGGCTAACACTGCATACCTGTGTGCAGAGCTGCACCAGCAGCTTGGCGGCGTTCGGGCTGTTGGAGGCCAAGCAGCCCACGGCTGTGCTGAGGTAAGCCAGACAGGAGATGGGTTTGCTCGCCTTGGCGGCTCCGCGGGGCCTTTCGGTGTGGCCGGAGCCTGACACGGGACTGGTGGAAAGACCGGCTCGACCCGCTGCAGCCAGGCACATTAGTCTGACCAGAGTCCTGATGTCAGTCAGACCGAGAGACTCCAGACCTGCTGCGAGGCTGCAGCTGGAGCCGCTGATGGAGGGAGAAGTCAGGGGTTATGTAACGGTCAGAAAGCTTCCATCGATTAAAGATATTCAGCTGAAGACTACCTGACGGACAGCAGGGACAGCGCTCTCATCACCATCGTCCTGGCCAGCAGCACCTGAGCTGCAGCCGTCACCCTCCTCAGCGCCATCACTCGGTCGTGGGGGTTCTGGAGGGCGGCCGCCTGCTCGCCGAGGGTCACCCTGCCCGATGAGCTCTTATCCACCGAGGTCTGACAGCCTGAACACAGACACACTCAGTTTAGCGTCGAAGCAGCTGCCTCACTTTGGACTGAACACCGTTAAATACGCCGTCCTACTCACCGATCTGCAGCAGCGTCTCCTCCATGCTGTTGGTGGCGGTCACCATGGCGATGGAGGCTCCAAGCGGGTCGCTGTCGGGGAACTGGACGGCTTCGGGGACGATCCTGCGCTCGCTGAGACCCAACGGGCCGGCCAACAGCTCAAACTCCTCTTCCCCCGTCAGCTTCTCGTCCTCGTCGACGTCCAGCATGTCCCAGTCCTCTGCGGACGGACAGACGGACACAAACGATGTGAAATCACAGACAGACATTAAACGCATCTCATCACGCCGTTTGAAATAAACTTTACCTTCATAGACGCTGTCCTGCTTCCCCAGGAGGTCTGGAGCTTGTCCTTTGTACCTGAACACACCAGAGGAACGCGAGAGTTTAACTTCATTTAAATAAGAAATATATACAGAAATAAACGCCTCCAACGTGACACCAGAGCTGCAGGTATCTCTGTTTCCTGAGACAACTCTCCAGCGCACACATTGATATCTTTTTTAAATTAATACCTTCCTCTAAACTAGCGTACTGAACTCTACACCTTAAGTTAGGCTGAGTCAGGAAGGATTACAGGAACAAAGGCTGACTTAATTATATGTTCTTCCTTCCCTTAAACTTTAACTCTATACTGTGATTATACACTATAATTTTATCTACCTTTTGTCTTTGTGTGTGTGTCGTGTGGCTGTTTTTGTGGTTGTAACTGGCTGCAGCACAAGAATTTCCCTTCAGGGCTCAATAAAACTCTCTCTGCTACATTTTTAAACATCATACTGGATTTGATCAGACTACATTAAAGGCTCAGCATGTAGGATTTATTCTGAATCCCTTTCTTTCAGGGTCATGCCTAGTCAGGCACGGTATTGGTTGACAACAGTCACGTCTCCCTTTACTGAAAACTCTCTCTCTGGATCTGTTAAATAGGATTCCACCTTTTTTGTGTCACTCTAACCGAGGGTCTAAGGACAGAGGGTGTCACTCCCTGTACAGATTGTAAAGCCCTCTGAGGAAAATGTGCTTGGTGACTTTGGGCTATACAAATAAAATCTGATTTGATTTGATTTGATTCTAAGTGTGTAAGAGAAACAATGAAGGCCTCGTGTAGAGTCAGTATTAACTTTAGTAACAACACATAACTCCACCACAGAGGATCAGCTCCCTCTGTAGATATCAACGTCTGAATCTGACACACTGGACCTTTAAGAAGTAACCCAAAGTGTTCCTCACAGCCACGCTGACTCGACCTCTCTCAGGTGTGCGTACCTCTCCACAATGGGGACTTTGGCCTTGCTTTTGATGGCCAGGTACTTCTCCCTGCAGCCTCCACACAGCAGGTAGTACGGGTTTCCGCTCCCGCACTCTCCTCCGAACCAGCCGTCCACGTAGGAGCCGTTACTCCGGTAGCCCTGCCGGTTGGCGCTACGTCCGCAGCCCGGGTGACTCTTCTTCATGTGCTGGTTGAAGTTGGCCACGTTGGCCTCGCACAACTCGCACACGACCACTTCGTCCCGATCGTCTGTCTCACACACATGCTGCGAGGAGAGCGCACACACACACACACACACACACACGATGACAAATGTGTATTTACGTAACACACACACGAGACACAGCTGTTCAAAGGAGAGGTTAGGCATCCATGCAATGCGATGAGTTAGAAATGTGAAACAATGGCAGCTTCGTTAATGAGCAACAGACGATTAATTAGTTACATCAGTGAGGTCAACAGAGATCGAACCTTAAAGCAACATCGTGTAACGTCTGTGACCTCCTGCTGACCCACTCTGACCTGTGATCAGGTGAACGGTGTCTCTGTCATTCGTACGTCTGTTCTTACACTATGTAACTTTGGGCTCCGGGTCGGGAGAAGTACGTAACGCTTTACGGCACTAAGTCACACAGCAGCAACTATTTCACTGATTCTGGTGAAACTGGATCATATTTTATGGAGGAAATGTTTTCTGGTTTTCCCTCTGATGTCCTCCGGCTGCTCCGCCTCAACTCTCTGTGATTTACAGAGTTTATGATGGACAGTGAAGTAAACTGCTGACAGCTGTAGCTGCTGTTAGCTCAGTCTGTTAGCTCATGTTAGCTCAGTCTGTTAGCTGCTGTGAGCTCAGAGTGTTTGTACACCAGGTATTTTGGACCAAAAGGAAGAAGAAGAGGTTTACAGGGAATGCTGACGGGAAGTGGAGCCAGTGTTGTGCCAAAACAGGAGCTGGATATGGTGGGCGAGTGTAACTGGGCTCAGCAGCCTCTATAGACATGATGGCAGAGGAGAAGAGAGTGAAGAGGACACTGACGGAGGAAGCTAAGAAGAGAAAAGGAGAGAGTGAGCGAGCAAGAAGCCACCGGACAAGAGTAAATGTGACTTTTAGTGGTTGGTGAGAGCTTGGTGAAATAAAAGGCTGAAAGACAGACGCCGAGCTGGGCTGACTGCTGCTGGACTAGTCACTGATATCAGCTGCTGCTGGGGACCTGGATGATGATTGGCTGTTTGCAAAGTTGTCGACTCTCTAGTTTTTGATCATAAGTAATGTAATCAGGATAAATACTCGAGTACAGCTGTGCTATAAACTGGCGTTTGTCCACGATGTTGCTTTAAACATGCTTGAACAAATGGGCGCGTCTGCCTGATGAAGCGTTGCAGCGTGCATGTTCAGAGTGATGCAGAGGAGTTAAAGAGCAGGATGGTGATGGCAGCCCTCTAGCCGTAGCGTAAAGTCACACACACCCATGTTGGCCAGTCCAGTACCTCCGGGATCCACATTCCCAGAATGTCGGTGTCACTGGCGAGGTCCTGGCCGAACATGGCCTCCATGGTCTCCTCGTCGAGGTCCATCTCCAGCTCTTCGTCCAGGTTGAAGTCATAAAGTGCGCCGGGGTCTTGTTGCTGTTGGAGGGACGAGACCTCCCGTCGTGACTGGCTGTGGTGGGCCTGCACCGAGCGGTAGAGTCCAGCTGAGAAGGAGAGATGAAGTTTAAAGCGACGTGAGGAAGTGGGAGATGATTCAGACCACGCGTGATCAGAAATATTCTCACCAGCTCGAGCTAACAGCGTGCGCGCAGCCAGGTCGAAGCGATGTTTCCTGCCGACCGCAGAGCGACCTCTGAGCGGAGCCCCGCTGGAGGCTGCTGCACTGTCCTGATCCAGACCCTCAGGACTGCACAACACACAAACACACACTTTATATACAAACACTTTATGTAACACAGAATATTAGTGTTGTCAATGTCAAAGAGCTGGAGAAAGAAACGTTCATGAACAAACCTTACAAACATCCAAGTGTCTCTTGAGATTCAAGCGAGAACATCCAGTTTTTAAAACCGTTTTTAACGATAACTCGTGGCTGCGTTTGTTTTGATTATGAGCAGCTGGCTGGAGAAATTACAGAACAATGCGAACATATTAATGTGTTAATGTTCTGCTTATGTATATAATTCTATATTTTGGATTAGAGTTCTGCTGGGATGATGCATTTTTGGGGGAAGTTAACGTCGCCCTGTGTACGTGTTCTGTTCAGGTAACATCATAGATGTGATCACTGGTCACAGAACTCCCGTCACCTTCACTGATCTCCTTTGTTCGCTGTGTTTAACGTCCCAACAACCACCAATCAAAAGCTCAAAAATTCTCGAGTATTTACTGATTTTTACGTCATAACACAAAACAAAAAGATCTCTTCACCTGTCGTTAACGTCTAACCACAAACCCAGTGACTTCTAGACGAGGAAACCAAAGTGCATCATGCTGACTTCATCACTCCACCCGGCTCTGACCGGTGAGGCTCGCTGGATCAGGTCCAGTTACAGAGCACTCGCTGTACTCAGGTCTGTGTGTCTAAAGCGAATCCAAATGGACCAGAGTGTCTACTGTTGACCGTACCTCTCGCTGAAGCCCTCCTCCATCTCTGCAGTGTCTGCGTTCGCGATGTCTCCAGGTGAGCACAGGTACGAGCTCCTGTCCAGAGATTTCCCTCCAGCAGAGGCCGTCGCACCCGGACAGGACGAGTCAGACCCGTCGCCTACGCCACTGCTGCCGCCACCACCGCCGCCGCCTCCTCTGGTGTGAGGCTCATCATGCTCGTCCTCAGTGCCCGGATGTTCGATCATCCACATGGCCAAAACCGTGATGTTCTGAGCGTCTGCTTCTCCTCGAGCACCTGAAGTAACACGATACGGTCAAATAAAACATTTAAAGACGACGAACTGAGACTGAAGACATCAAAATATGGACTTGTGACTGACCGGTGGCCTCCAGAGCTTTGGTGATCTGTCGCAGGGAGAAGCCCATCTCCAGCAGCGGCACAGCGATGGCAGGCGGAGGTGGAGACGTCGACAGTCTACTGCTGGGGTCCGACAGAGCTGCAACAAACAACCACAACAATTAGTTACATTATTATTTATTCATTTGCCTCCAGTTGTCCCACATGGAAAGATGAAGTTACACTCAAACACAGTGTGATTCAGAGTTTCCCACGGTGTAATGTGGAGGCGCCTCGCCTCCTTTAAAGACGTTAACAAACAGATTTAGCATCAGGGAAGACGAGCCGAGGAGCTGAGTCATGCAGTGAAGGCCGGCTATCGAAGCACTGAGCCTGAGGCAGATAATAACTAAAGCTGAGGAAAATGGAAATTTTCTTTCATAGACCAGATTCAAGGAAAAATTTCACTTAGAGGGCAGAGGCTTTTGGAAATATTTACAAATTAGACACTGAATTAAAGAGGTTGTTCCCGCAGCTACTTAAAATGCATCATAATAGTATGAAATGTGTCCCTGGACAAACAGTAATGGTTGTAGTAATCTCAAGCGCATATGAGAGAAGGATTTGTCTTGTACTCTAGATGAAAAAACATGGGGGGGGATTCTTTCCAACACTGGAAAATATGTAAGAGAAGCCAGAGGCAAATTTATTCAGTATAAAATAATTCACAGATATTATTTTACTGCATCAAGACTAAATAGAATAGGTCTGCTTAACAATGATCTTTGCTCGAAGTGTGGGGGAAACAGTTTGTACATTTAGTTTAGTTTAGTTTAACATTTGTACATGGATTGTGGGAATGTTCGAAGATCTTCCCCCTGTGGGAAAATGTTTCAGATTATATAGGCAAACGGCTGAATTGTGGACTTCCCAGATCGCCGTAGACTGTGTCTCCTAGGAGACAAAACAGTGGTACCACACATATTTTTGAAATCTTAAAAACTGGCCTAATGACTTGTGCACAGACAATTTTGAGGTGTTGGAAGGAGCCTCGAGCTCCCACACTGAAAATGTGGAGAACTCAGATGATGGAAACTGTTGCATGTGAGAAAATGTTGGGGAGATTAAACAGTGAAAAATATATGACAAACGAACAGTGGGACAGTTTTGGTAAATGTATATCCAGAGAGAACAGCTAAAGCTTGTATGGATATTCTTAATTGTTTTGTATTTGTATGTTTTATATTAATTTACAAATGCTTCTCCTTCCTCATAAAACATCTGCAAATCTAATTTTTGATAAATGTTTAGTGCTACTCGAGGTCAAACTTCAAAACATCAAACCATGAGTCAGGAGTGGCGTACTCACAGGTGCCCGTCCTGTTTTGTGGTCTGTTGGGTTGGGAGTCAGGAGAGGTGAGACTCTGCCGACGGCCGACCTCATCCGAGGGAGAAGTCGGCAGAGACGACACCGGAGGAGTCTGCGCTCGCCGAGTTGGACCCAGATTGGTAGTCGGGTAGCTGGAGAACATTTGCCTGTCACGGAGAAACAATCAAACATGAAGATCGAGGCTCATCGATGACGCTCGCTGACTGACTGATGTGTGCAGCTGTCTGCTCTGACCTGAGGAGGCTGAGAGGCATGACGCCCGGAGACTCCGAGGCCGGGACGGTCTCTGTGTCTGTGACCGGTGTGGTGGCAGTGGTGGTGTCCTCCAGGGAGGAGCTCATGAAGGAGGTGGTGCTGGAGGCGGAGGGGCTGGTGGTGATGGGAGTTTGTGCCAACTGTTCACCCTCGGTGCCTTCTCCCTCGCCTTCTGGTTCACTTCTCACTCCTAAAGAAGACGAAGAGATAAAGAAGCTGAAAAAACGATGGTGAAGAACTCCCTGAACACTTGTTAACGCTCCAGAACCCGAGGAGAGCGTTGCATCAAATCTCTACGTGTCCTCACCGGGCTTGGCCTTTCCTCCGCTCGGCTCCTCCAGCAGCCCGCTGACGACCAGCTTGTAGATCATGGCCTGCGCCCTCTCCAGGTCCGCCAGGCCCAGGGCCCGCTTGATGGGCGAGCGCATCACCGCCCGCTTCACCATGTGCCGCATGAGGAACTGCAGCGCCGCCCTCATCTCCACCTCTTCCTGGCACACCGGCGAGGTGGCAGCCGTGCTCCCGCTGGTGCTCGCGTTCAGATCGGCGTTGTGCCCGCTAGGTGCCGCCTCGGGTAACACCTTGAGGTTAGAAGAGAGAGAGGATAGAAGAAGAGGTTCACCTGAGGATATTTCACCTGGATCTCACATCAGCCACCTTTTTGTGCAGATGAGTCGAGTTAGATTAGTCAGTTAAATATTAAACTCCTTAGAGAGTCACTGTCAGTGAATGCAGGAGTACCTTTGGTATGAGCAGCAGCTCAGCGTACTTGCTGCAGCTCAGCAGGGCGCTGAGCGTCTTCATGGCTCCCAGGTAAAGGTACGACAGCTGCACGGCGTGGATCTCCGACTGGGTGGCGACAGACGGAGGAGAAGGCTCGTGATTTCGCTGGCCGTGCTCGTGGCCTTTCTTCCTGTTCCCCTCGGCCGGAGTGTGTGGAGCTGAAGTGAAAAGGGTTTCGTTCCCGCCGCCGCCACTAACCACGGAGGAGATCTCGCTCTCCGACTTCGAGTTTGGCGCCACGTGTGCTTTCACCTCGTCCAGGCTGTGGGACACACGCAGGTCGGAGGTGGAGCTCGGAGCCGCTCCGAGGTTTTCCCTCTGCTCGTTGCGGTTGTGCCCCTCGTTGTCCGCCTTGTCTTCATTGCCGGTCGGCTCGTGCCCAGTCGACGCCGCGTTGCGGTGCTTCTTGTCGTGGCGTCGCGCGCTCAGCTTGGCGGCGTTGTCCTCGTGGATGCTGGTCAGGTAGGTGAGGTCCAGCAGCAGCGAGGCGGTGAGGCCGCGGAAACGCGCCACGTCGAAGGGCAGCGGCTCACAGGGCTCCAGGTTGTATAGCGGAGTGTCACTAGGCGACCAGAAAGTTGGGAAGCTTTAATAGAAGGGAGTGGAGAGTGAAAGGAGACAAGGGAAGGAAACACAAAGTGAGGGACAGGGCAGGAGAGAAAGAGCACGGCATGCGAGACAAATAAAAAGACGGATGGATGGATGGACACAAAAAACATGCCGCTCGATGATTTATTGGAGCATGCACGGGGGATGGATTAATAAAGATGAAGCATGATAAATCAAAGGAAGGGAGGATGGAGGGCGTAGAAGTGTCAGAGGAACATGAACAGACATTTATCAGCCATGTGGTCGGACTGCTGATGACCTGACCTGAGCTCAACGCCCTTTAAAGGAACAACACGTCACATGTTTACTGGATTAAATCAAGTGACCGTGCTGTGTCAGCAGAATAAGTCAGAATGTTCTTTAACAGACCGGACGCTCTGTTTGTGTTCAGTCCTGTGTGATCCGGTCTGATACCGCACACGATCAGCGCTCTGCTTCTCCACCATCATCACCATCGTTTGTAAGATTCTGTTGTTGGAGGCAGTTTTTCTAGAACAGAGGTCACCGTAGTGTCGGTGCAGAGGTCTGGGCAGGTCGTGGCGACTTCTCCACGTATTAAATTCATCGATTATTTCCCTCGAAAAGTTTCTGAAAACTCGACCTACAACCTGGCTGTGGGTTAGTATCTAAATCATTTTCAGCAGGATGTGCTCGGCTCTTACTGCCTCAGACGGAGGCTGCTCTCTGGGACAGAGTTTCGAATTTCGACTGCAGTAACAGTTTTTAACCACTAGATATCAGTGTTAGAGAAAAGTTACATGTTGTTCCTTTAAAGTTTCACAATAAACAAGAAGTGAAGAGACTTTTCACGCCGCGTGCCGCCTCAGATATATTCAGATCTCCGG
Organism: Larimichthys polyactis; assembly: GCA_018985215.1. Classification (NCBI taxonomy): domain Eukaryota; kingdom Metazoa; phylum Chordata; class Actinopteri; family Sciaenidae; genus Larimichthys; species Larimichthys polyactis. Next base: position 13,675 of record JAFMOB010000299.1, read on the forward strand.
TGACTCGGCACATTTTCGTTTAACTAACAGCAGCAGCATCTTTACATGGTTGGCATCTTGTTGACAGTTTGGTTAAGAACAAAAATTCAGCCACATAGAAGAATGTCAAAGAAAAGTGACTTAAAGGTGCCACAGAGAAACTCTTCGCTCGGTACCTGATGGTGATCTCCGCCTCGTCCCACTGCACCTTCGCCGAGGTGCTGCCCTCCTTCACCACGCCCAGCAGGGTGGCATGCCTGCCGGTCTGCTTGTGCACGCATCGCCCACCGACACGTAGCCCCGCGTCCGCCCCGCCGATGATCGCCAGGACCGGCCACACTTCGGTGCAGAGCGTCCTCAGGTGGTGCTCCGACAGCTCCCCCAGGCCGTGCTGCCGTCCGTGGCGTCCCCTCTCCTCCTCCGTCCTTGTGGGGGTTTCCTGGGTCTCTCTCTGGGCGTCGTGCTCCTCGCGGCTCTGCACCGAGCGACTCTTTTTCAGCCTCTGACCGCCGCCGCCGCCCGACGTGCTGGCCGACTCTCTGAAGCACGGTTTAATCTTGTGGAGCCGCTCGATCATGGTCTTGTTGATTCGATGGGTCCAGTGGTCGGTGCGGTGTAAGATGCGGATCAGCTGTGTGGTGGCTTCGGCCAGGACAGTGGCCATGGGGCTGCAGACCGGGTCACCGGGGAGGAGGTCTCGAGGTGTTCCCCTCATCTGCATGTCGCAGATCTTAACCTGGAAAAACAACGTACAGTAACACAATTTATATATGAACACTGAAGATAAAACACAAACTAATCCAAACTAAATAGTTCAGATAAGAACTCTTCTTCCTCAAATAGTTTGTTTCCTGCAGGATCCACAGTTTAAAAGCCGAGGGCCAGCGCTGCCTGAAGAATTGATCGTGGACGCCGAGCACAGTCTCGAGTTCTAATGCAGGAAAGTTTATGTTGTTATTAAATCAGTCGAGATCGATCGTACTGGAAAAAAGCTTAAAGATCTCATGTCTGAATAAGTGCTGAGTCACTGTAAACAAAGAGGCAGATTGATAACTCATCATGTTGCTGCTGATCGCAGGAACCAATCAGCGACCGGCTGAAACTTGTTCAGAGATTATGCAGATCTAAATAAGACGTCCACTTCTCAGACAGGTGGACGCTTGTGTGCTCTTACCTTCTCTCCGGGGTTACTGCTGTAGAACATCACACATGGATAAAGTTCTGTGGCCTCGACGTCCTCAAAGGCTAACTTTGGCTCCTGTGGAGGTCACAAGTTAGGAGCAGTTAGGGATGGAAACAGAGGTGACACACGGCTGTTTATTTGATGAATTTTAACTCTCACCTCTCCGTTCTTGCCAAACGAGATGGTTCTGGCCTCCATGTCGAGGACGCAGGTGATGAAGTCTCCCTGAGTGAAGCTGCTGAGCGTCAGCGTCTGCTCTCCGTTGTGATACAGGTTTCCGCTGTACGCCCGGTACAGCCACATGTCCGACGTGGTGCGGTGGTTGAAGTCGTGCACGGGCCATCGTGAAACGCCGACGCACGTCCCCTCGTTGCCTCGGTTCTCCTTCACGATGTAAAACTACAAGGGAACGAGGAAATGTTACCAAACCGGACAGCACCGGTAACAAGTGACGGTAATAAACTCGACGCGATGCTCTACCTTCCACTGGTAGCATCCGGAGGAGATGCCGGTGGAGGCCAGGCCGTAGCCTTTACCCCCGCTGCCGTGCGTCAGGCCCTGGCCGTTTTCCACCACGCAGCACTGAGCCTTCTCCGGGTCGAAGGACACTTCTTGAATGGGGAGGTTCTCGTCCTCCTCCTCTGCGTCTCCCTGTGGATTAAAGAAGCCGTCAGTCACTCAAACAGATCATGAGGGCACACGGTTAGGAGATGGAGGAGATGGAGGGCGGTCGGTTGCACACCTGGAGTTTGAGTTCGTGAACCTTCTCTTTGATCTGAATCGAGTGTTTGGCCTGAGCGATGGGAGCCTCCCACATGCAGTCAGACAGCAGAGAGAAGAGCCGCTCCACGACCTGGAACAGAACAAATGTGAGCTCACAGACTGACGGCGGTCTGTTAACGAGGAGCTGAACGAAGCTAACTAATGAAATAAAGGTGTACCTGTGTCATCTGGTCGTCCTCCATGTTGGCCTCACAGGCGGGGAGGACGGCCTCCAACACGTGGAGAGCGAGGAGCCGAGTCCTCAAGTTTCCCACCAGAGGGACACCTGCAATCACATCCACAGAGAGTTAACGTCTCAGCCACGTCTCCGTGAATTCACATTCACCTGAGCGCTGTCGTACCTGAGCAGCACTTCTGAGCGGCGATGTTGAGCAGCACTTCAGTCCACTTAGGGGACGCCATCTTGGACTGGATGGCCTTGGAGGACACGACTCTCCGGAGGAAGACGAGGAAGTCTCCGAGGTGAAGCTCGGCGGTGTGCTGCTTCCGGATCAAAGCTGGAAAACAAAACACAAATTGCAAATTATAATTCATGGAGCACAAACTGTCTTCAAGTGTTTGCTCGTGCTGTGAACTCCCGCCCGCTGCTTCGGTTGTTTATTGACACACTAATCAGCGATCAGACATTAACTTAGAGAACAGAGACTTTCAAAGCAGGGAGGCTACAACAAGGCACACAGGCTCACCGTCACGGGAGGTAAACGTGTGCGTCTTGTTTGTGGAGCGAATGTGACACACGTGTGTGGAAACCTTTAAGATTGTTTCATCAAGGGGACGGGGGACGACACGGTGTCCCGACTGAACTAAACGTCCTTCATCACCTCTGAAGTCTTTCTTCTCAGAGTCGGCGCCGTCCTCGTGCTTGTTGTCTTCTTGGTCGTTTCCAGAGGATAGCAGACTCACTCCGGCCTGAGACAGAAGGTTCTTCAGCTGACTGCACAGCAGGTCCAGCAGTGATTGGACCACCTTTGGACTCAGCTTGTCTGCGTACGTCCTGCAAATCCAAAAAAAACACACAGCAACTCAAATGATCAGGTTTACAAACACAAAACACTTCTTCTCCTCCAGTTTTAAACCTCCTGCAGCTCTTACCCAGTGCTGATGGCCAGGATCTGCAGCAGGCGGGTGGAGGCCACCTTGAGGGCGGTGCTGAGCTGGGACACTCCGGGTTTCTGCAGCAGCTGGAGCGGCTGTCCCAGCATGGTTTCCGTCCCACAGAGCTGGGACAGCACGTTGAGGAGTCCGCTGGAGATGGCCAAGGAGACGTCCACCGGCTGGTAGCGAACGCTCAGGGCGAACACGGTGACCAGCAGGAGGCGCTGCTGGGCTTCTGGGGGTGGAGAAGGAAGAGAGATGGAGGCATGAGAGGAGGCGAAGCAGCTCAACTGTTCTGAAAGCTGTCAGATCACGCGAGGTGAAGCTATGTTACCTATGTGGTGCTTGTTTGCCTGCAGCGCCCTCTCCAGAGTGACCGACAGCTGCTGGTAGATTTTATGAACAGCCGTCTGGATTTCCATCTGGATGCTCCTCTTCGCTGCTTTGACGCCGTCCTGCCAAGATAAAACACGCAGCGGTGTGTGTGAGGACGGTTCAAACAGTCGGTGTGTGTCGACAGGCTGGATAACAGCAGCCTCGTACCTGATAGTGATGCAGCTGCACGCTCTCCCTCTTCAGCCCCCCGGTGCCGACGGTGCCAAGGCCGAAACAACCGGCCAGGAACTGCAGCCTGACGGAGGTGAGCAGGGAGGACGACTGGAAGGCGCTGCTGAAACGATCTGCGTTGCCGGGCTGGCTGCCCTTCTCCTCCATGCCGGAGATCAACACCACAATCTGATGGAGCGCCTCCAACCGCAGCTGGATATAAAAAAAACATCCCAGAAGTGGAGTGGACGTTGGAACAGAAGAAGAGCTCGCAGACTGTTTTTACTCAGATTTCTGGCTCTGCTGTTGCAAACAATGTGATGCTATTTTCAAGGTTTTGGTTTAATGGATACGTCTGCTGATATTTGATATTTTTATTGGCACCAAATCCCCCAAAAAGACAGTAAATGTTTGAGAAACATCTCATCTGTTTTAAATATGTGAGTATATGTTTGTGTTATTAAAGATTTATGTCTGCAGACAGAAAAGAGGAGTCAAAGTTTTACGAGACCGACTCGTGCACTCTTAGTTTTGGTCTTTTCATTTTGGATTCTTGACAAAAACAAACATCCTGAACATCTCCAGCTTCATCGTTTAAGACCGATGTAGCAGCCAGGCGTAGCAGGGTTGTGCGCGACACAAATGAAATTAAACTACTTCGTGTCTCTATGAAGTCAGTGTCAGATTTAGAATCTGCTTCATGAAATAAACAAAGTCAGGACACACACAGGTCGAGTATCAGAGTTTAGATTCAGAGACAGTTCAGGCTGTGGAGGTTTGAATTCGGGCTCAGTTTTCCCAAAAGTTGGACCTGGATCAACCTCTCCCGCACGCCGGCATGGATTTTCGCTGACACCCGTGAAACGGACCACCCTGTCTTAAATGAATGGAAAAACCTCCGTCTGAATCCAGCCTAACTCATAAATTACAGCGGGCAGTTTTAAACTCCATCAAGTTTTTCCCTCCAAACTTCAGATTTGTTATTTCTTCTTTATGTGTTTCTAAATATGAAAATATGTGTCTTTGTGTCTGTGTCAGGGACGGAGTGTTTTATTTTGAAAATCGCCCAGATTCTCGATTGCTTTTCTGTTTCTGACTTCCTGTCAGCTCTGTGCAGAGAATATTTTTCATCTGTCTGATAAAGTTTCTTCATGATATCAATAAAAGTGTTTTGTTTTCGGTCCCTCACCTCAGCCCGGCTCTGTTGCTGCTCCATGGCCAGGATCGTGGCCTGTGGGCTGGTGGACATACTCTCTTCCGGCTCCTTGAAGGCCGGAGCCAGACCCACGTCTCCGCTGATGAAGCTGACCATGTTGTCGATGAGAGCGTGGACGCCCATCGAGCGGCTCAGGTCCAGGTCCGACTCCTCGTACGAGTACGCCGAGCTGTAGCTCCTCTGGCGGCTCAGTTTGGCCCGGAACCAGGACTCGGCCAGGGAGTCCGGGGAGCTGTGAAGTAAACCTGAGGAGAGCGAGAGAGGAAGCCTTTCAGATGCATAAATGCACGACGACACTCTTCTGATGGATGGACTGAGCTGCTTTTAAAGCACTTAAGAGCTGTGCAGTGCAATGCATTATTTCTCTAGACGGGATCGTCAAATGGCCAAATGCTGATTCTTCATGCAGGCACAAGCCTTCATTAGCCTTTATGAATTCATCTAGAATGGACACGCTGGGTTTCCACACCCGCTGCGGAGAAAATGCTGCAGTCAAGACGTGAAATGACCAGGGCTAACAGACTGACGTCAGAGTGTCAGCGCCGTCTTTGGTAACTCGATAAAAACTCTTCACAAGCCGTCATTGTGCAAAGTAACGATCATTCAAAGCAGAAGAATGAACCGTTATTTGTACAACGGGCACGTCTGGATGTTCTCTAGCTTACACAGCCCTCATCATGGGGAGATGAATGGCAGTCATGGAGGTGTGTGAGCTAACAAGAGGAAGAAACATGCCATCGTTTACTTGCTTGGAGCTCCTCTTGTGTTTGGGGCTCAACTGCCCCAAAAGAAGCAAATAAACTATCGACACAGGAATCAAAAGACAGAGAGACAAGAGGAACGTGTGATTGACGACAACGACAGACCGACAACATGAGACAGAACTGTCTGCAGCCGATCTTTACCTCGCTTTTTGTGAGAGAACGCCAAGTCCAGGTCGACGTTTCTCCGTCCACTCTGAAACAGAAAGCAGAGTCTGATGTAGCTGTGTGACGCTCTTCTCTTGGTATGCAGCTCGTGAACACAGGAACATGTACGCACAGTGTGTGTGTGAGAGAGAGTGTGTGTTGTACCAGAGTGTAGCCCTCTTCATCTGACTCGGGCTGGGAGAGGTCAGACTCGCTCCTGGACTTCATCAGCCTGTAACTCGGGCTGCTCTGCACCGAGCGGCTCTCTGCGCTCAGACTCTCGCTCCTGCAAACACATCGTGGAGGCACGTTAATCATCTGTGTCACGCCAACGCAACACCTCGTAAATATAACTCAGCTAAACAAAGATGCACCCCCCCAAAGATGACACACAAAGTCATAACAATGCCCGACGCTTCACTAATTCACTGCTTGGCAGCCACACAGGTTTATTAAAGCGACTCAACGCGAGCTGACGCCATCAGGTTCACGGTGCTGCAGGTGAAACGTGTTGAAACAAGTGCAAAGAAAGTAGGTTAAGAATTTACAGGTGACCTCCTGAAGTCTGTCAGAACACACCTTCACACAGGTAGACGTGGAGATAAACTGTAAAACTCATTCCCTGGAACAACTTTACATTTCCCACCTCCTCAATAGAGCCCAGAAGATCATCTAGGACCCCGGATGTGTCCGTCCCAGCCCGGACACATCCGGTTTGAACAGTGACCCTCAGGCAGACGCTGCTTTTAAAGTTCTATGTTTTATACTTCCTGCACTGAAAACGGCACTTAAATGTTGTTATGCAACATTCTAAACTGTTTGCATCAATAGAAGATCTGAAGGTTTGCAGTCTCTCCACAGATCTGAGGACTGGACACGTTTTAGTGTTTGTATTGTTTCCAAGTTAATGTTGGCTGATGTAGTGAGACTAATAAACTCACCTGTTAGTCAAATATTAAAGAACAAGATTCAGGAGTGTCTTTAAAAAAAACATTCAGTCCAATTAAATTTGATTTTATTGTTATTTTATCGTCTCGTTATATCTGAGGTTCAGACTGAACTCGACACACTCTCCATGAAGTCTGAACACTGTGGAAAACTTTCTGTAGCTGTGATGTTTCCAGTGTTACAGACAGGAGACTAAATCTGTAGTGTAGAGCTGATATGAGTTTGCAAGTTTAATCAGTGTTACGGTTGTGAAAGATGCAGAGTGAGCTTAAAGCGACATCCTAAGACGGAACAGACTGCTCAACAGTCTTTAGTGACAGTATGGAGGTGGTCTGTGGTCTGACCTGGTCATGAAGCTCAGACACTCCTGCGTCCCGGTGGCTGACTGGGTCTGACCCTCCTCCTGGTTCTGCTTGCTCAGCTCTCCCAGCACCGGGCTCACCCCGAGCAGCAGCAGGGCACAGCGGTGGATCACGGAGTTACAGGCTGCCGTGTACAGGTCCTGACCCTCCGGGAGACCCGAGCTGCCTCTCCTCCCCTCCTGAGACAGGATGGTGTCGTCCTCTGCACCTCCTCCACCTCCTCCTCCGGTCCTGGACACGGAGCTGGAGCCCAGTCCGGTGCTGCTGCTGGCCCGCTCTCTGTCCCGACTGCGAGCTACCTCCCGTGCTGAGAGGAAACATTGAAATATTTCTGTGTTGTGCACACACACACACGCACACACACACACACACAAAACAAGATGCAGGGTTAGAGGACGAGCAGCAGCCACACCGGCTCTAACACACTCACCAGCGTGTGACGTTCATCACAAAGCACATGCCAACGCAACACGTCAAAAAGCTGCTGGTCGTTCATCAGAGCGCGATGTAACTGTGACGGAGAACTTATTTTATCATTCAACATCTGTGAATGAACTAGGGATGCACCGAAATGAAAAAAACGAAACCGAATAAAAATTAAATGGTTGGCCGAATACCGAAACTGAATATGAAATGCGGTTGTTAAATTTTTCACTATTTTTTTTACTATTGCATAAATAGCCCAGAATAAATTTGTAGACATGTTTTTTCAAAGAAAGTAAATGTTTATTTAATATCCTTCAAATATTCCAGTAGAATTTCCAGTTAATATAATTATTATTTCATTTATACTGTTAGAATGTTGTTTTAATCACTGTTAATTTGTTCTTGAAAGAAATACTATTTAGTTTTATTATATTTACGGTGAATTTCCATTTTTCCCACGTTCATGGACGCATCATAGTCATTCCGACGGTCATTGAACACACCTCGCATGTGTGAGACGCCGTAGTTTAGAGAGAAGTTTATAGCTCCGCTAAAGAGCAGTGTATGATGTATTTCTTGCCTGTGTTTTTCCTGTATCCTGCATCGTGGGTTTATTGTGTGTGAATGAGAAAAGATTGAGCAACCGTGGCCAGATCACCGTGCACGTTGTTTCATTGCATCAATTGCGTCACACCACTATCCATTTTCGGTGGCCGAATTTTCGGTGCAGAATGAACTAACACGTCACTTTTTTTGTCTGAAGAGACGCAGAATGAACCACAGAGGACAGACAAAAGATCATCTTTCATCTCACATGTTGGACGAGTCTGAAAGATTTTAACATCTGTAACAGAGGAACGTTGAATATTTGAAGGTGTTGTAACGTAAACGTAGTCGGCTCTTTTAGCTCCCAAGCGGCTCTTCATGTTACCACGTATAGGTTTTGTAATTCAGCCAAATTTAGCGCTGTAATATCAATAAAGACTCAGACCCCCACCACTCCCTGCTTGGCTGCACAGCACGCATGTGACGTTCAGTCACTGCATGCATGGAGCACCTGTAGCGTACCGTAAAACTTAAAAGAAAGAGACGGCTCGCAGACAGCAGGAGGATGTGTCAGTCGGCATAAAAAAAACTAATCAAATCAAATTAAACATTCGTGACGAGCTCGCTCAAACTATAAAGACACGATGCCGGAGGCCGGTGGACTCACTTCCAGCCGTCATCACTTCGTGCTCACGGTCCTCCTCTTCGTCGTCTTGCTCCTGGTGACCTTCTTCTCTCTCGCGGTCAGCTCTCTCTTCCAGCTCGGCCTCCTCGTCGATGGTGCGTGTGAAGGAGTGCTCCTGTGGGTCCATGTCCAGAGAGTCCTGATTGTCTGAGATCTGAAACGACAGACATGAGTGAAGAATCTAATTAGAGAGAGAGAACATTAATGCAAATGAGGGAATAATGAAGCTCTTCACTCACCCTCCTCTCACGAGAAGACGACCTCGTCTGGATGAAGTCCATGTTCTTACAGGCCAGCAGGCGGTTTCGGACCTTATAAACGCTGCGATAGACCTCCGACAGAGACTTGGACGGTTGGTACCTGACGGGAAAATAAAAATATACTCATGACGTGTTGTTTAATTCAGGCCGGTCTGATAAGGCAGTGTGCAAACCTTTCATCAGTTACAGTACCTGCCCTCTCCGCAGCCTTGGCCCAGCAGCCCAGTGTGCTTCAGTAAGGCTGCCAGCACAAACCTGGACACGGTGTCCAACAGAGACTCATTACTGAGAGACGCGTTGTCCCAGTCTGCAACAGAACAGAGTCAGTCAGCACACCGTACCGTCATGTCATGTCTGAAGATTAATGCCTCGAGCATGGAGACAACACGATTCATCGGGCAGACCTTTGCTGATGGCGTAGTCCTGCATGTTGATCCAGAGACTGTTGGCGGGTTCTTTAGAGGTGCTCAGAGACAAATCCACCAAGACGCTCAGGTCGGGGCGCAGCGTGCACTCGAAGGGCTTCTGCTCTTCATTACCGGACAGAGCTGCTTCCAGTAACGAGCTGATGCAGGTGTCTGAAGGACACGAGTGAACAAACATTCATCAGAAATAAGACCGATGAATAAACATGTGAACTGACAGGGCCTGAGTTTTGTGTAAGTTCAGTATTGAGTGAGAGCAGCCTGCGGTCATGAATCCTGCATGCTGTCAAAGAACTCAGGCATAAACAAGAACTTTTAATGGCTGCAGGTTGGATCAAATTGAAAAACTGTTTCCACATTTGTCACTCTGACACAAAAATATGAGAAAACAAGGTTGAAAAATAGCAAAGTTATCCTTTCAAGACTCGGTACAAAACATCCTGCAGGTATTTAAATCACACCATCACAGATCTGTATCTGTCCACTCCTTACCCAGCTGTGGGATGTCCATCTCCAAGCCGTTGCTGAAGAGCGGCGTTTTGAGCCAGTAAGCAGTATCCTGTTCCTCCAGAGAGGTGGGAGCTCCCTGCAGCATCCCGCCAAGGCAACGGCCGACCAGCAGGGCGACCGTCCTCTCCAGATCCACGAGCCACACCCAGGAGAGCGCCGGCGGCGGCAGGGACATTCCCGAGGACGGTTCGGCGAAGTCGGACATACCTGGAGAGTTAGAAGAGGACGCTGAAGAAAACTTATGGGAGTTTGAGGTAAAGTCCAGATCGTTGTCCATCGTCTCGTCTCATGCTCACCATGAAGAGGCCACTGCAGCTCCTGGTCCTCCAGAGGAGAGGCTGCAGGCAGCAGTCTGTTGAGGCGGTCCAGAGGAGGCAGCAGGTCCAGCAGGTGGCTCAGCAGAGGCCTCGCCACCGACACCGGCAGCAGCAGCAAGGAGTTGATTATCTGACACAGCATGCTGCCTGCCGCGGACACGTAGATTACATCTGAGGGCGATAGAGACATGATGAGTACCACGTGATGTAACAGACTATAAAATGTCGTGCCCATACATTATTATTGCAGCAGCACAGAGACTTCAATGAAGCAACCAGGGTCAGCTGCAGGTCAGAGCAATTAACTGCAGCTGTGCTCTGTCTGTGTGTGAGTGACTGCTGAGAGACACAGAAAATCTCTAAATGAAGCCCCTCCAACTAGTGGACACTAATGCCAAACGGTAGGTGGTATCAAAAAGCCCAAATGACCGTGAGCATCCTCATGTTGTCGACCATGTGAATGCTGAATTTCAGTGTGTGAAGTTAAAAAATGTGACCTGGGGAGAGAGAAAGAACAGGTGCCCCGTGCTCCTTTGGGAAATCTCTCCTCTCCAGTTTACATGGGAGTAGATGGGGCTGTCGGTGGGTGATCCTGGAGCATCAGTGCGTCTCCCGCCAAAACTATAAGTCTGACAGCTTCAGCAGTGATATCGCTGCGTAGCCCACGAATTTTCCTACGTTTCTATGTAGAAATTATTTCTATAGAGTGACATTTGTGGCCACGAGAGCCGTTTGCAAATGTATTTTTTGACAAATGTTTCTCTCCCTCTCCACTCTAGCTCTGGAACATTCTACCAATACACACCCATTGTTAATGCTGACGCGGTTTTTGGAGATTTTTGGCAAAACCGTTTGGTGAAACTCTTAGAAAAGTCACAGCACACCATTCCTGGCTGAGCTGGACGTTTTGATACCTTATTTGTGTCTGTGCGACCAAAAACTGTGGGAGGAGTGCCTGGGATACATACGAATAATAAGTATGGGGAATAGTGAATAGTGCGCCGTGCAGACACTCGATGATGAGAGCGTTTTATGGTGAGAGGGATGAAGGAAACACGAGGAGGATAAGAGGGTCAGAGCTTCATCGATCCTCTTCACCTTGTAGCTTCTCTCGTATGCTGCCGTTCCAGGAACTCTCTTTTATCAAAGTGGCCGAGCGGGAGAAGATATCTGTGGCGTGAGGCAGCAGGAGCTGCAGATGTTTGTGGAGTAACGCCACGCTGCTGGAGTTCTGCAGGGAACAACAGGAAGACTGTGGTTTAAAATTCAACATTTCACCAACAATTAAGAAACAGAAACATCCTGAAAATGTTTATTTATGTAACTGAACTGAAGAATCGTCTCAGAAAAGCTGCAAACACTCTGAGTTTCTTCACTCCAGGCATCAGGATTTAAAGCTGCAGTGTTTTCAGTCAAGATAAACAGTTTAATGTTGTTTTACACCTCATTATCGACGCCATGTGAGTCCTGTTAGACGTGCAATAAAAAGTAAATAACTTAATCACATTAAACATCATGGGGCGCCTGCCTTTTAACTTTTGCGTAATCCAAACCGAAACACGATGTCGTAACCGGTGTTGCAAGCAGGCATCAGTCATATGATACTAATGGCACCGCACCAACAAGGTTAAAGGCTAAACAACAACATAAGGACTTTTATTGTGTAAATGTTGTTTTTCTCCCCTCTGTAATAAAACCTCAGAGAGAGTTCAGGAGACAGACGAGCGCCTGTACCTCGGTGACGGAGTTGATGTGGCAGTATGCTAACAGCTGCTTCTGCAGCGAGCACAGGAGCTGGTGGAGGTGAGCCGGTTGGCTGCTGTCCGAGGCGGACGTGCCCTGCTGCAGCTTATCGCTGTTCTTCTCCAGCTCGCCAAATGCCTGATCCTGCACGACACACACACACACACACATCAAACATGATTAACTGCTGAGGTCACAGATTTCACAAGAGACATTCAGAGTTCATTTAGTTAATATTCATGTGCAGATTTAAAAGGTAGAACTGTGAGATAGAAAGACAGTTTGGTCCTGACTGCTAACTTGCTCAGATTTTTCTGGTTTACAAACTCCTAAATATGTAAATAAGCTGCAGATTTAAATGACTTCCCTTTTTGTCTGTTTCTTTTGGGGGTTTTTTAAAGATATTTTGGAGCTTTTTCGAGCTTTATTTCATTGATTTATTTGATTATTTGAGAAATCTGAAGAGTGACAGGAAAGCGAGGATTGAGAGAAAGAGAGGGACATCATGCAGCAAAGGCTGGAATCAAACCCTGGGCACCTATAGCACAGCCCGAGCCTTCGTACATGGACGCACACTGATCAGAGGTTTGCGCGGCGTGTTTTATTTTGAAAATCGACTGGATTCTCTTTTGCGACTACCTGTCAGTTCAATCTTCTCTGTGCAGATTGACGAGTCTGACCCGGCTTCTTGTTGGTTTTCAAATGTTGATGGCAGCAATCATCCACGCCCCCAGTGACCTTCGTGCTAATACTAATAATTTATCTTTTTTTAAATGTTTATTTTTAGATCTACTTTCACATCACATCGTTTCACAGCTTCTATTAATACGACATGTTGAACCACAAACACAGTCTCAGAATATCAAGACTTTCCTCATGAGATACACAGATTCATTCACTTTCTTTCACCCGTAGTGTTATCTGGATTCAGATTTAGACGACAGAAATAGAATTTATTCAAAGAGATACTATTTTTTATTGAATTTCACTCTGAACAGAGAACAAAGCCGCAGACACGAGCGAAAAAAAGGAAAAAATGCAGCACGAATCCAAAAGAAGTGACTCAAATGCAGAAAGCCTCGCAGTCTCATCATCATTCACTGCTCAGACCTGCATAATCACAGCCTGTGTGTGTGTGTGTGTGTGTGTGTGTGTGTGTGTGTGTGTGTGTGTGTGTGTGTGTGTGTGTGTGCTGCAATCAATGAAACGCCGCCTTTACAGAGCGAAGCAGGAACAAGCTGCTGCTGTGCCAGGAAAAAAGGCAGCAGGTGATGATAACAAAGGATTATATATGACTCATGCTCTGCCTCCAGCACTCGAACGCTGAGAGCAGGCAGGGCGGTGGAGAGACGGTGGAGTGTAACGGCGCTGCTCAATATGTCGACTTCACTGACTTCCTTCCTGTGTAACGCCTGCCTCTGTCAATCCTAAAGAGATCAGGATGATCTCAAATAAACGGTTTGTTATTGAGCAACGCGCCCCGAGATCAATATGAGCAAACTCTGTGCTCTGTGACGATGGAGCTTTACCGAACATCGTACTCACGGTGTAAAAGCCCAGGTTCCTGAGCAGTGTCTTCATGAGGATCTCAGCCAGGTGGGTGTCGGGGTGGCCCGCTGTGGCGCTGTACGTCGGGTCCGGGGAGGCCGTGAAGCCTGTACCAGAAGGAAGGCCCTCGGGGCCGTCAGCGGGAGAGCTGTATCCGAGGAGCGAGGCCACGTGGGTGTGGTCCTGAAGGCTGGTCAGGATGATGTCGAGCTGCATCCTCTGTGACACACACACACACATTTCACTAAAAACTGCACTTTATATTAAACCTGTTGTTTCTGTGGGTTTGTGCTGAGGTCAGTCACCACATTATCCAGCAAATAAGGCCAACGTACGGGAAATCAGGCCTTCAGTGACAGATGGTTACACTTTGTAATCCTGTTAAAGAAAGGAAGAACCAAAATTCCCTGATTCGCCTGCTTAAATCTGTCCATCAAATATCAAACTGCAACACGTAACACGACAAAGCTAAGCTAACAAACAAGCGTCAGAGCTGCTGGTAGGCTGATGTCAGTTTCCATGCCTCCTTAAACATCAAACTCAAGGACTTTTCAAGGCATTTCCAGGCCTAATTCCCTAAAAGGACACATCGCGGCATAGTTTTAGACATTGATAAAGGTTAACTACAGGAGAATTTAAATCATAGGTAAGTCAAATTTAATTGTATATTTATTTTCACAGATAAAAGCAACAAATTGCTATAAAAGGCAAAAACACAACAAACAAGAAAGAAGTCCTGTCTTCATAAAACAATAAAAACTCTTTCAAAGACAAAGTATCAGCAGCACGTAAAGGAGTCTATGTTCCTCTGCCTCAAAAGCTCGTTAACACTTGTCTTGAGGCGAGTGCCTTAAGATTTAACACATCTGACCTTAGAGAGCGAGCTATAGGTGCAGTAGTTCAGCCTCATAAACAGAAGGGAGCCGTACAGCGCCCTGCACTCTAAACTGGATCCTCAATGCAACAAGGAGAGGGTAAAGAGATCGAAGTAAAGGGGTGATATGAGGTTATATATTAGGCTTAGTGTGAGGCAGGGATCTCGATTGTCTGCAGACGGGCTAAGTGACTTGCAATAGGCACTGAGAAATGAGATAAAGTCATATACGATAATCTCTAGTTCAGCTGTTAAAACTACAGAAAAAGTGAAAAAGATCTGGTCAGCAGCTTAACATGGACGTCGAAGACCGAGGATTGATCAGATATTAGTCAGTCAGCAGCGGAGGACAGAGATCTGACAGTTTGCATAATGAGAGCGGAAACAACCAAACCTCATCAGCATCGAACTGTAGAACGGTTTCTGCCTCCAATTAATGATAGCACAGGCCTTCATAACTTAAAGCCACACTAGGTTTGATTGAGGGGTAGAGTTGGATATCGTCTGCAAAGAAATTATATGCAAAATTGAATCTGTTCACGATCAATGGAAGTAAAGTATAAAGAAACTCATAGGGGACCCAAAACGGAGCCCTGTGGGATGCCACGAGGCAGTGTACTGTCTCGAGCCTATTCTTGAACAAAATATATAAATTCAAGCACTCTCAATGACTTATTCATGTCTATTTTTAAAATCTTCGAGGGCCTTAATTTTATCCTTCATATTCATAAACTTTCAGGGATTTCAAGGACCCGTGGGAACCACACATACAGACATGAGAGTGGTTTCGATCCTGATCAAACTCCAGATATGAATTTCCCAAAAGGTCAAAGTCGTCTTTTTAAGGACAAGTTGATAACCATTTAAAGCCTCGGATCTTTTTTTTAAAGTCCACAAAAATTAACATTTGAAACAGTTCCTGGAAAGCAGCCGCCTCCATTGTTGAGGTCAATAGAACTGAGACATTTTAATGCTGAAATGCCAGGCAGGCATTAAGGCCGGGAACACAGAGTCCCTGTAGACTGATTTCCTATTGTTGAAATGCATTTGAGGAAGATTGGTCAAATCGTTGTGGGTGAAAGAGACCACAGAGGACTCCAACAGGCTTTTTACTCTGCCCACACAACCAAACAAACAAAATGACGCATTAACCAGCAGCTCACGTTGTAAAAGTTGCATTGGTCATCCATCACTGACCTGACCTCGCTTTGGAAATCTTTCAGCCTACACAGCCGACACAAATGATGCATTGGTTAATGTACACACACCTTAGATACACTGATTTATATCAGTGCCTTTAGCCCGGAGGTGACCTGATTTAATGTGCAACAATGAGTTTAAAGGAATAAGAAATAACTGCCGCTGCTTGCTACATGAAGGTGTTTTCAGCCTTTCTAACCGTTCTGCATGTGCAGAAGAGTCCCTACATGGTTCACCACAGGCTGGTGGTTCAGGTGTGTTTGGGGTTACCTGTCCTTTGGAGAGACTCTCCCATCTGTCAGGGCCCTGAGGCAGCAGCGAGTGAAGCAGCTCCATCCTCTCTCTCAGCGGTGGCAGCAGCATGGTCGCCCCCACGGACAGAGTCTCGATCACCGCCTGATGGGACAAACACACACCCGCATACTGTCACCACCTCCACCTGCATACTGTCACCGCCTCAGGTGATGTAACTGACTCAGAACCTGTTTGACATCTGAAGAAATGACTTGTTTCGTCTCTGCTGGTCAACAAAAAGAACAAGATGTTTCAAGGTGTCACAAAAAAATGTTTGATGGCGATTCAAATATAAGAAGAGTGATCATTCAGTTTTATAATTACAGAAAAAGCTTGAAATATTTATTTAAATTATATTTACAAGAACATAATGATCATGGTTTGTTGAACATCAGCATCAAAACTGACTCCTCGTCTCTCAGCGAGAATCTCAGGAGTATGATCGATGACTAACCTTCTCTGTGACGCTGCCTCGGTTGTACTTCACAACATCAGAGACATCACGCGTTATCTGACTCAACATGCTACCCAACTCCTGATACAGGCTGTGGTCATCTCCTGACTAGATCAGAGCAATCCAGACTTTTCTCGTCTGTTGTTCCCCGTTGGTGGAACGTCCTAGCAGTTCCCTCTCTACCTTCACAAAACCTCCTCTACAACACTACCAACAATTGGACATGACACATCTGTCCCCCTCTACAACTGGACCTGGATTAACATGTCCCTTTCACACTGTAAGTCTCTCTGACTAAATGTAAACGTAGAAAACAAAGTGTATGTTTGTGTAACAGTGAATCTTTAGTCTCACCTCCTGAATCTCGTCTGGCACCGAGGAGTCCATCAGTCTGAAGAGCAGGTTCCTCAGCGGTCTGGCCTGCCGGCCTAAGATACTGGTGGCCACGCCCCCGGCCAGAGCCAGAGCCAGATGATTGGACAGAAGCCGAAGGCACAGCTTGAGGAAGTTATGATGCTCCCTGAAAATACACAGAGAAATAACTGATGACACCTGAACAGGAGACAGACGTGTGGTTTACACAGCGGTGACGGAGCGTACTCACCTGGACGAAGGGAACGGGAGAGGAGGAACTTCACTGTTGATGCCGTCACAGTAACGCTCGAGGAAGGAGCGCAGGTGGGAGAAGGTGCTTTCTTCGAGGTCGACACAGTAGGGCCGGTGCCAAGCCACCACTTGCCTGGAGAGCCGAAGGGGGAGAAGACAGATTAACGAGTGCTGCAGTGCTTCATATGTGCTCAAGTGGAAAGAGGAGAGATGAATCTGGAAAGACTGCGCTGGCTATAAATACTGTGGACGGACACTGCGTTGTAGATAAAACATATTTCTTTAGACGACCGTTCAAACTCACACTCATGGATCGTGCCATGAACTGATAGTTTGGCCCTTAAAGCAGCTCTGCAGTCATTTAATAAGGCCCATGATAACGGTGTGATCTTGTGAGGTCGCAAAATGATCCGATCATGTGTCCGAGCACAGCGGGTTCAGACTAATCAGCATTTTTACGGATGGAAAACATGTTTTCACTCTTCTACACACTGACTGCCCGTGGACGGTGATAGACAGATGATTCAACCGATCACATGGCCTGTATTTTCAGGTTTCCATTGACAGCTCCCCACATGGTTCTATGTGGTTCTAACAAACCACCTCGCACAGTCAGGCTGACTTGCAGAAGACAGACAAAGCATCACACCCGAGCTATCCTTCATGGTTCAAGCCCCAAAAGGGCTGGATCCTTTCCTTACACCCCTTTGCCTTCTACATACCCGAGTTTATAACACGGGCGTTCTGCTGGAAAGTCTTAAAGCTCAAACTGTGACAACCCTGCTGACATCATCGGGGTTGTTTTTTATTTAAACTTTGGAGATTACACGACGGTTCACACAGAACGAGCCTCGCTCCTCATGATTTATTCTATTTCATTTAGTGGTCGACTTTCAGCAGACAGCTGCTCCTTCTATAAATACTCTCATGCTTTTATGATGAAGGGCTGAATAATGCAGACTTCATTTCCTGTAAACTGTGTATGTAAAAATAAATGTTACGCGTGTAGGCGTTGGTGATAAAATAAGTAGATTTTATCGATCCTATCACTCTTTTACTGTGTCTATAAATATGTATATGCAGTTTGTGGATAAAATAAAAGCCTCTTTTTTGCTTCTCCAGCCAATAAAACACCAGAAAACTTTTATACGTTCATCTCATCTCACAGTAACTGTCAACGGAAGACACAAACGCCTCACTTGGATCTAAAATGATGACACACGCACGGCGTGCTCCACGCGGTCTGTATAGTTACTCTGTAACACGCTGCTGTGCGTTTCACGTGTCGTCACGGACCTTCGACTTATGTTATGCAATCTGCAGAGATGTTGTGACATCAGCCGCCCCCCCCTCCCCGCGATGTGAACTCCTCCTTTATAACTCGGGTCACTGGAGTCACTGGTGTATTTACTCTGACGGTAGCTGACCTGTCTCTGGGGAGGGCCGTCCACGCCAGGCTGTGGGAGGTACCGGCTGAGATCTGCTGAATGGCGACTCCGTCCAGGCCAACGACCTTCTTGGGCTTGGTGATGGGCCCCGTGGAGTTCCCCTGTCCACACTGGCCCATGGAGTTGTTGCCCCACGCGTACACTTCATTGTCTGCGGCAGTGAATAAATAATGAGGGAGTGTTTGAGCTGCACTGAGCTGAAACAGGATGTTCAGAATTATCTTAAACAAACTTGGTTTTATGTATTTGCTGTTACATCACGCTGGGCAAACACAATCTGACAGTGTCTGCAGAATAACCACCCGTTTACAGTTAACCATCTACAGAGGAGCTGTGAGAGAAGGAGTGAAGAGACATCTACCATGTGATAAGGCCAGACAGTGACTGTCCCCGATGGAGATGTCCACCACCCTGGTGGTGGCGAGCTCCTCGATTAGTTTGGGTCTGAGCGCCGTGGCCTCGGAGGAGCCACACCCGAGGCAAGCACCACAGCCCCATGCGTACACCTAAAAACAAGGGAATCAACGTTAGCAGATCATTTCTGAACTTCATGCTGCAGATTGTTTTAACAGAGAGACTCTGTCTCTGAGGAGAAGCCGTGAAAGAAGAGCTTTGTTACATAACAAACAGCTGTTGAAAGAACGTGTAAACAGCAGCATGAAATTCCTTATTTGGGACAAAAGTTGAAGAGATTTAAGGCTCCACTTGTTCCTCAGCAAACCACACAGCGTGTTTTCTGTCCTACCTGTCCAGTGGAGGTTAAGGCGAGAGACGACTGGCTTCCTGCACACACTTTCCTGATGAACATCCCCTGTAGGGCCTCCACCACTTTTGGTTTGTAGACTCGATTAGTATCTCCGTGACCCAGTTTTCCTGCAGGACAGAACACGCTTTTCCTTTAGGCGGCTTCATTTACAGTACGAGCTGTGACTGACACGCTGACATGCTCGACTCTGTATACTCAAAAGATTAATATTTCAGTATTTCAATATTTCAAATATTACACACCGTTGTCTCCTCCTCCAAAGGACCACACGGTGCGTCCATCCTTCGACAGGGCGATAGTGTGCGAGCTCCCACATGACACCTCTCCCACGTTGCTGATGTCTTTGACCAGCGTAGGAATGTTTCGGCTGTTGCTGTCACCGTGACCTGTGATCCAAAACAATGAAAGAGGGTCAGGCTACTCGTGGAAAACATAAAACACCATGACGAGTTAGAGAGTTACTCTAGTTATTTTAGTTACAGTCAACATGGACATCTGACGCACATTAAAACACCTAAAATCATTGTTTTATTTACAGTGTGTAACCATGAGAGGCATGACGACCCGAACTGTGATATTTCAAATATAAAATATTGATATTGTGTTAATAAAACACGTGACAATATCTCTAAATCATTTTCTTTCTCTTCTCAGTCCAATTTTCTACAGATGTATGAATAATATCCTCCTTCTTGTCACTCTATCGTGGACCCAGGCGAAGCTGCCCTTTAATCTCCCCTCCTATCTGCTTTGGCAATTACACTACGCGATTATATTTCAATTAAAAGTACGTGTAGGAAGAAATCTGAACATAAAGTATCACTATACGCTGATGATATGCGTCTGTATTTATCCAAGTTGCTAAACAGTCTGCCACAAACTCTATTAGACATATTCATGTTACAAAATCAACAGTCAGTTTGTCAGTTCGCTGACGTTTGACAGCCGCACTGGGAGGTGTTTAAACGTACAGGTGTAGATTTAAGAGATCAGATCAGCGACTCACCTAATCGTCCAAAGTCTCCTTCGCCCCACGTGTACAGCTCTCCGTCCTCGCTGACTGCAGCACTGTGTCTGTAGCCAGCAGACACACACACCACCACCTGACACACAACGAGAGGTCACCACACTTTAATAATGACAGTAAACACACAAGTACACACACAATTACTGCAATCAATCACCGAGTGAAGGAGGGAAAGAGGTTGTACTGGGTGAATACTGGGTGACACCCTACCTTCCCCTGCAGTGGCCCCTGGATAAGTTTTGGGTATTTCTGTGTCGAGCTGTTCCCGTGACCGAGTTTGCCATAATCACCGTCACCCCAGCTGAACACCTCACCCTCCGTCGTGAAGGCCAGCGTGTGGCCGTCGGAGCCTTTGGACGACGACACTTTCTTGATGGCGCGGTGGGGTTCGAAGGTCAGCTTCTTGAGCGTCGACTGGTTGTTGGAGTCGCCGAGGCCGAGGCGGCCGTAGCTGCCCTTCCCACAGGCCCGGACGGAGCCGTCGGAGGAGATCACGAAGGTGCAGTACTGACCCGCTTCGATCTGCAAGAGAAACGAGGAAGAGGTTCTGACACACCGTCGACCAAGAGTCACTGAGTGAATTTCCTGCATATTCGTTGAGTTTTTTCCCTCCAGTCAGCACATTTTACTCCACAAAAACACCCCTTGATCTCTGAGACTTCCTGATTCTGTACAAAGACGTGAAGCTCAGAGACAGAGGAACAATAAAATCTCTGCAGCTGTGAAACATTGTGAATTATTCGATTTCTGACTGTCCGTTATCTCCATGACGGAGCTTCCTCTCTGTCCTAACAGAAAAAGAGTCTCAGGTTATCTAACAAATACAGCTCGTCACAGCTGGAGTTTTCTGTTGAATGCATCATCATCATCATGTCCCGCAGCTTCCCCTCGAGACAACGATGCTACACTGGCAGTTAATGCAGGAGTGGAACCTGATTAGAGTTTGACAAAAGGAATAGAGGCAAATCAAATATTGCTGCTATGATGGATGAAAAATTAGCTCACCTAAGACAGAACGTCTTCAGGATTATGAAAATCGAGGTTGATGGAAGTATTATTGGCCTACAAGAGAAGTTTATGGAGTCCTGGATCCCCTAACTACGACAACTAGCCAGCATCAAGCTGGACAGTGCACACAACTTCAGTGATCGTCAAAGGCTGATGGATGCAGCCAGGTGTCTAATTTTTATCTGTAGTCTCTGGACAGATGTTGCAAAGTCACCATGCCGTCATTAAGCTCATCAGTTGAATAACAGACATGTTGTTTGACTCCTGACATGTTGCATGTGAACTCTTACTGTCTGTGCGTCGGCGAAGCTGGCGGCCAGCTTCGGCTGCAGGATCTTCTCCTGCGTGCCCTCCACCAGCTGGTGGCTGCTGTTGCTGCCCCACACGTAAACCTCGCAGGTCTCGGACACGACGGGCGCCTCGCCGGTCTGAATGCTATCCGGGCTGACGCAGGTGCGGGAGTAGTCGGACGCCATTCGACACACCTGGAAGAAAACAAGGACACGATTAAAGACATAAGTACATTTTCATATTTACCCCTCTGGGTGAAAGGTGACAGCTGCAGCAATCTGAGATTTCCAGGAACTCGTACGACAGGTTTGTGCACAGATCTCAAAGAATCACAGACTATTCACTCTCATGAATGTTCGTTAGTTTCTTACTTCCTCGAAAAGACAGAGTGCCGCCTCGTACAGCGAGCACAGGCCGTCAGACGTCCGTGTGGGCTCTCGCCACTGGCTGCGATCAGCTGAGGATCCCTGTGACATGAACACACATAAATTAATATTCAAACCAATCAAAGAATCAACGTTACTCTCAGACCAAAGAGAGAAAGACTCGCTCACTCTCTCATTCACTGTCTGTGTCGCTCAACACAAACCAAATAAAATTTCCTCGTGTTTCTATTTTTCAGCATAAATTTCAGTCAAACTCAGATTTAGAAGCTGCTTCTGAAATTAACAAAGTCAGAACACGACAGGTCGAGTATCAGAGTTTAAATGAATGAGGAGGTTTGACCGGTCTGAGTGTCTGATTGGCTGCAGCGTGACGTCAGGCTGCAATCTAATGTTGCTTTCACACCAGGACAGTCCGGGGGACTCGGTTCGATTGGGCGGGGGAATGCCGAACAATTTCACACCTTCATTTGGTTTGGTTCACTTCAATGTCATGCAGTTACAACAGCTGCTCTTTTGGGGGCAGTAGCACCAGGGTTCACTTGCAAGCGGACCGAGACCCACGTGTTCAGGCGGACCTGAGTTCTCTTGTTTGGTCCACACCAGAGTTGAGGTGAGCTTTCACACCTGAGACGGACTACGAGGAAACAAACTCTGGTCCGTTTAAACCGCACCAAACAGCACTGGTGTGAAAGCACCGTTACAAAAGTTGGATCGATTTCTCGGCTGTTGCGTATTTTTGGGGACAATGCTGCAAGTGAACTGCAGTGCTGGATCCTGACGGAATATACCCTAAATTCCCAGCTACCATATGAGATCAAATCTGTTAAATAAATGTCTAATTTAATCTTCTACAGAAGCTGTGACGCATTTTTAATCCCTCCTGACAGCTCAGAGTCGTCTAAGAAGACGTAAGATGTTTCTGTAACGTCTGATTGGCCAGTGTTGTTGAGGTTTACTCACCAGAGAGCGTCTCATCTGCATGAGGATGTTCATGAAACAGTCGTAGCCGATGAGCCCCTCCTGGTTTGTTAGCACCTTGTTCTCCTCCATCGTGCTGACCACGGCTGATGCAGCCAACGCCATCTCTATCCACTCCAGCAGGTAGCGCAGGGAGCCTCTCTGCGAGGCCAGCCCGAGCAGGAGCTCTGAGGCCAGCCGCCGCCCTAAAATATCCGCCCCGGAGTTCGGCATGGTCACTCCCTTCAGGAAGGTGGTGACCTGGGCCAGGCAGTCCAGGCCCATCGGCGGGATCTTGCTCTCGTTGGCCAGAGAGAGAGGCGGCAGCGAGCTGACCACGTCGATCGCTGTGTGAATGACGTCGTTGCACAAGTTTATGTTGCCTCCGGGACCTCCGCCGGGGCCGGGTGGAGGCGGCATCATCCAGCTCTGGCGCAGCAGGGCGAACAGGAGACTGAGGCCCGTGCGGACGCCCATCTCGATGAGGGCGTCGGTGCTGGAGCGAGGCCGCTCGCTGACGGAGTGCAGGTCAGCTGAGCCCGAGTTGTTCTCCGGCGAGTGCTGCTGCTGCTTCACCTTCCCTTTGTCGTGGTACTTGTTGGAGAGCGCGTAGAAGATGCGCTGCAGCACCAGCACGCGTTTGCGCAGGGCGGCTGCAAACGGCGAGTCGGAGCAGACCATCTTGGCCAAGGCCAGCTGGCTGCTGAGGAGAGCATCCAGGTAGTGCTCCTGCTCATCGCTGGAGAGGGACTCGCGCTCAAAGTCTGGAAGCTGGGGGCCCTTCAGACACAGCACCTGCTGGGGAAGCAGCACGGCCTCTTTGTTGGCCAGCAGCTTCGAGTAGAGCACCGAAACTCCCTCCCGCGTGGCGATGGACTCGCTGTCCTCCGTGATCCATGAGCTGTTCAGGTGCTCCAGCCATTTCAGTTTCACCGGGGGGATCATTAAAGCCATGGCATGTCACTCTGGAGCCATCAGTCCTGGGAACAGCACAACAAACGTTAATAACAAGCTTATGTAACATTCAAGGGTCCTGCCCCCTTTCACTCTGTTCTCCGATCACATGCCGCAGTCAACAGTTGGGGAGGTTCGGTGCCTTGCTCAAGGGCACCTCGGCACCTCTCCAGCTACCATTCCACCTTCAATATTTTGGTCCATGCTGGACTTTACTGGACTTAACCGGAAACCTTCCGGTTCACAGGCCAAGCCTCTATGGACGGCGCTACTGCTGCTATAATATTAGTTACTTACCCAGTGTGCTCCTAATATTACCGTATTTTCCGGACTATAAGCTGCTGCTTTGTTCCCACGCTTTGAACCATGCGGCTTATACAAAGATGCAGCTTTTCTATTGATTTTTCTTCAGCCGCCACGGGGCGCTCTAACGGACAGGGGGAGTCAGTGCAAAGAAGAACACGCTAGTTTTTATTTAGCACATGCAACACAACACGCACGACGAATTAACAGCCACTTATTTTCACCCCCTCGTCATGGAAAGCACACGAAGAAGTTCGTATGACGCAGCTTTTAAGTTGAAGGCCGTCGATCTGGCTATCCAGGAAGGAAACTGAGCTGCTGCACGTAAGCTTGGCGTTAATGAATCCATGGTGAGACCTTTTACTGACGTGTTACAGGCACTGTTCGGAAACAATCAGCTCAGAGAATATATACAAACATTTATGGTACAAAATCTTGTGTATCCGGTAAATATCTCATTTCTCAACCTGGATATCGGCGGCTTATATTCAGGTGCGGCTTATATTCAGGTGCGCTCTATAGTCCGGAAAATACGGTAGATTGGTTAGTTTGTTAGCTCGCCAACTTAAAGACGTGTGACACCTTTTAACCATGTGATATGTGCTAACAGCATGTAGCATATCAAGCACAGGAAAGGAGAAAGCTGAGCCATGCTCATGTTTACAGGATGTTTATTCTGGATTTCACCTTTAATCCGAGTTTCAGAGGACAATGCAGCTGACGAGCCGGCTCATATTAGATTACATTGTATTGACAGGTGCCTCCAACTGAGCCGCCGCCTCCTCCACACACACTTCTAACTCCTCTTTGGGCTGAAGTCTACAGATTTAACGCAGAGTTTATGCAGCCAATCAGTGATGTGATTATCTGACTGCCCAAACAAACACGAGCACCGATGACGAGAAGGCAAACAGACTCTGTGCCGTCACGTCTGGATGTTTATGCTGTAAGGTCAGAGCGAACGTTACATTGTGCAACCTGATCACAGCGAGCAATCTGACATTTATAGATCCGATAAAAAAAAAGGCTGAGCGGTTTCTCGAAGACGACAGAACAATAATAATTAATTAAGATGATTGTTATGTTGCAGTGTCGCTCTGATTTTATTTGTTTTAAGCTGGAGGGAGAGAGAGAGACATAAAACTTAGAGGAAAGCTTGAACTGAAGACTGAGCAGTAACCTCTGTGCAGTTCCTCTGACGTCCACTTGAGGCTGGCTCCAGAAGTGAGTCAGTCTCCATAAGTCCCCATGTTCAAATGTCCAACTTCACAGCAGAAATAAACATGTTTACAGCCATGTACAAAAAACAGTTTTGGTCTCTGTAGCTAATTTCCCTGTTCATGACAACTGTACTGAGGGTGAATTTATATACAGCTCACCTGTTCACATTATATTAAGACTTAAAATTATGCAGGATTAAGAGCGTGGACGCTTTGACTGACAGGTGGGTGTCGTCACAGATACGGCGTCGATTCTTTATACTGTCCGTGCAAATTTAAGGAACCACGTTAGCTGTTTTAACCCTGATCTAACGCGTGAAATCATGTCAAAAACACGACATTCATTTAAAAATATTGCATGTTGTGTGCGTAAATGTTTCTGCGTGTTCGTCGTGTTCCCTCCCGACGCCGTTATCTCCACTTTGCAATGATTGCAAGTCGCCCTGTTGACGTCTGTTTTGGTAAAATGCAGCCAAACTTTGGAGCGTTTGAACCGAGTGGGTGACATTGTTTACTACTGATTGTACTGCACGTGCCAAACTTGCGGAAGTTACGTGACGTAATTCGTGAATCGATAGATAAACTGCCAAACGATTCCATGGAATTTAAACACACGGAACCGGTTCTCAACAAGAACCGGTTCTCGATTCCCATCCCTACCTGTCAATCAAAGCGTCCACGCTCTTAATCCTGCATAACTTAAAGCCTTAATATAATGTGAACAGGTGAGTTGTATATAAATTCACCCTCAGTACAGTTGTCATGAACGGGGAAATTAGCTACAGAGACCAAAACTGTTTTTTGTACCAGGCTGTAAACATGTTTATTTCTGCTGTGAAGTTGGACATTTGGACATGGGGACTTATGGACACTGACTCACTTCTGGAGCCAGCCTCAGGTGGACGTTAGAGGAACTGCAGTTCTTCCTTTTTTTGATGCATCCTGAATCGCTGACAGGTGAATCACGAGTCCTGCTGGCACACATATGTGAGCTTTATATGTGTGCCTGCTGCTGGCACACACACACACACACACACACACACACACACACACACACACACACACACACACACACAGCTGAACCGTCAGAGCTGTAAATCACTGACGTTTATGAGTGCCTGCTGCTGGCACACACACACAACCGTTTCTGGACGGTTCAGCTGTGTGTGTGCCAGCAGCAGGCACACATATGTGAGCTTCATATGTGTGCCAGCAGCAGGCACACATATAAAGCTCACATATGTGTGCCAGCAGCAGGCACACATATAAAGCTCACATATGTGTGCCAGCAGCAGGCACACATATAAAGCTCACATATGTGTGGCAGCAGCAGGCACACATATAAAGCTCACATATGTGTGGCAGCGCAGCTAACCACCGGCACTTAGCCGTGAGACAGCGGTTGTTGTTGTCAGGCTTCGGAGAGGTGTAGGAACGGCTACCAGAGCTGTAAATCACTGACACCACAGCACACACACAGCTGGTGTCACAGCCCTGACAGCAGCCTCGCTGGCTCCGGTCTCACACCGACACTTTGAGCACAAACACACCCCGACCAAAGGCGACTGTCAGCGGACGCCACTGTTTACGTTAGCTCGCTGTAGCGTTAGCTCACGTAGCAACGCGTTAAAAAACAAAAAAAACCGCATAAAACCAGGTGAAACACGCGGACAGGTGCGTGACAGCGGGTTCATGAACGAGTCAGGGAGTCACACAGGTGTGCAGGTGTCTCGCTGTTCGCTCATTTAGCCCGGTATTATCTGCTGTATCATAGCAGGTTAGCACGCTAGCCTGTTAGCTTTACCCGGGTTAAAACAGAAAATGTCTCGGCTCACCAGTCAACTGTCTCCTCTTCTTCTTCTTCTTCTTCTCACACAAGAGCCGAGCCGTGCTTCATGGCGTGAAATATCCGTGCTAAGTGTTACTGTGAAAGGAGCCGGAGCCACGCGTGGACGTCCATGCCTCCGCCCGCCTCTGTCGCTCTGTCTCCGGTCTGCCTCTCAGCCACAGCCCCTCACCGAGCCCCAGCGCAGGGGCAGGGCGGGGACCTGTCTGTCTGTCTCTGTCTGTCTGTCTCTCAGTCTGGTTATCTGTTTGTATTACCTGCCTGTCTGTCTGCCTTCATGTGTGTGGCATTCACGCCCACGCAGACAAAGGGGCTCCGGAACAAACCCAGTGCCGTGTCACCGTTACATGTCAGTGTCAGCACATGTATGATGGAATAAACTGTGTTTACATCAGCTGAGTCAGTTCATGTCAGGATGTGACTGAAGGACAGCTGATCCATATTTACACATCACAATCATAATGATAATCAGATGATTCTGACTCATACAGCACTTGGTTGTATTTAATTTTGCTTTTAGATGTAAACAAAGGTGAACTCATGCAATTGTTTATTTATTTATTTTATTTTTGAGGTGGGAGTTGGTGATTTTGTGTTCTGTCTGTTCCTTTGTGTGTCTTGTTTGTGAAATTACACATATAAAAAAGACTTCAATAAAAATATGTCAATAAAATAATAATAACAACAACAATAACAACAACAAAAATAATGATTATAATAATTATAATAACAATAATAACAACAACAATAATAATAATAATAAAGCTTATCAAAATATATCAAAATATTTGTATATGTTTTATTTTGTTGTAACTTTAAAAATATCTCATTATAATGTGAAAATAACTTGTTAATACGTGAATATATCTCATTATAACAAGAAAATATCTCATTATAATGTGAAAATAACTTGTTAATACGTAAATAAATCTCATTATAACAAGAAAATATCTCATTATAATGTGAAAATAACTTGTTATGACTCGAAAAACATCTTTTTAGAACAACAAACTATAATTTCATCGTGTGTTGCTGACCTGTTTTTATTGACTTCCATAGAGGATGATTAAAGCAACAACATGTATTTAAATTATAATTAGTCAAATTCAAGAAATTATATTCAAATTACATTAGAGACTTTAATAACCCCACAGTGGGTAAATTCACTGTAAACTGTGATGGCGTCATAAAATGTCACGCGTCTAAAAAGGAGGTTTGTGTTATCTCGTCAGTGCAGACACAGACACACACACACACACACACACACACACACACACACACACACTTATCTCATCACAGCTCCTCTTTTTAAGGAGTGTCCATTAGAGAGCTCAGACAGGGATTGCAACCCCCTCACCTCACCTCACCTCACCTCAGGTGTACTGCTGCAGAGATGCAATCATCTCCTTAAACCTCTACTACTACTACTACTACTACTACTACTACTGCTGCTACTACTACTACTACTACTGCTACTGCTACTACTACTACTACTACTACTGCTGCTACTACTACTACTACTACTACTACTACTACTACTACTACTGCTGCTACTACTACTACTACTACTGCTACTGCTACTACTACTACTACTGCTGCTACTACTACTACTACTACTAGTGCTACTGCTACTACTACTACTACTGCTGCTACTACTACTACTACTACTGCTACTGCTACTACTACTACTACTGCTGCTACTACTACTACTACTACTGCTACTGCTACTACTACTACTACTACTGCTGCTACTACTACTACTACTACTGCTACTGCTACTACTACTACTACTACTACTACTGCTACTGCTACTACTACTACTACTACTACTGCTGCTACTACTACTACTACTGCTGCTGCTGCTACTACTACTACTGCTGCTGCTGCTACTCCAGATGATCGTCCCATAAATACAAACATGCTCTCAGAATAGTAGTGAGTATCTGAATATGGAGTGGCAGCAGCTCTCTCTCTCTCTCTGGGTGTTGGTTTCAGGAGGTGCTGCCTCCCCTCCTGGTCTGAAGTGTCTGTGATCTGTTTCCCCTCAGGCTGCTCTTCACCTCACCGGGTCACGACTAACACCCCATGGCTGACACGCTCATTAGCACCATGATTCAGCAGCTGGAGCCCGAGAGGAGCCACTGCAACTTTGATTTTTGTGAGTTTTAAATAAAGTCTCACATTTACTCTTCTCCAGTTACTTTGCCTGCTTGCCCAGCTCCTGTTCTTGCATGACACTGGCTCTGCTCCCCATCAGCATTCCCTGTGAACCTCCTCTTCTCCCCAGTGCTCTGAGCTCACAGACCAGGCAGCACCAGCTAACAAACTGAGCTAACAGCAGCTAACAAACTGAGCTAACAGCAGCTAACAAACTGAGCTGATGTTAGCTAGCAAACTGAGCTAACAGCAGCTAACAAACTGAGCTAACAGCAACTAACAAACTGAGCTAATGTTAGCTAGCAAACTGAGCTAACAGCAGCTAACATACTGAGCTAATGTTAGCTAGCAAACTGAGCTAACAGCAGCTAACAAACTAAGGCTAATGTTAGCTAGCAAACTGAGCTAATGTTAGCTAACAAACTGAGCTAACAGCAGCTAACAAACTGAGCTAATTTTAGCTAGCAAACTGAGCTAACAGCAGCTAACAAACTGAGCTAATGTTAGCTAACAAACTGAGCTAACAGCAGCTAACAAACTGAGCTAATGTTAGCTAGCAAACTGAGCTAATGTTAGCTAGCAAACTGAGCTAACAGCAGCTAACAAACTGAGCTAACATTAGCTAACAAACTGAGCTAACATTAGCTAACAAACTGAGCTAACATTAGCTGACAGCAGCAGTACAATCTGTTCTCCCAGCTCAGGTTCTGGCATGACACCAGCTTACATAACATTGTTTACTCTGTAGATCTGTGGTGGAGCACACACAGAAATAATGCTGTAATGTGCGATGTACAGAAGTGATTGATGAGTCAGCTGACTTCTTTCTCTCACATTATTCAGTCCATACTTTTTTTGCTGGAGGGGAACGGAAGTAGCATTTTGAGCATTTAAGTTGCTCCTGGGTATTTATACAACATCCAAACAGAAGTAACTACGTACTCTGGTTACCATCACTGACTGCTGTTAGCTCATGTTAGCTCAGTTTGTTAGCCGGGATGCCTGGACTGTGAGCTCAGAGCGCTGGGGGAGTGTTAGTGTTTGTACCACGCGCTCGGCTAGCGCACAGTGTAACCGGGCTAGGCAGACTTCATGGACATAATGGCAGAGGAGAAGAGAGCGAAGAGGACATGCTAGCTAATGTTAGCTCAGTTTGTTAGCTAATGTTAGCTCTGTTTGTTAGCCGGGAATTTGGACTACCAGGAAGAAGAGGAGGTTTTCAGGGAATGCTGATAGGTAGCGGAGGCGGTGTCATGCCAGAACCCGAGCTGGGAGAACAGGTAATATGGTGGACATGATGGCAGAGGAGAAGAGAGTGAAGAGGACGCTGACGGAGGAAGCTAAGAAGAGAAAAGGAGAGAGTGAGCGAGCAAGAAGCCGCCGGACAAGAGTAAATGTGGGACTGACTTTTAGTGGTTGGTGAGAGCTTGGTGAAATAAAAGGCTGAAAGACAGACGCCGAGCTGGGCTGACTGCTGCTGGACTAGGCAGTGAGATCAGCTGCTGCTGGAGACCTGGATGATGTTCGGCTGCTCATGTTGGGCAGTTTTGATCTACTCTATATGGAAATCATGAAATATATCAATAAATCCATGGCACCAATATAAGTGTAATGTTTTTATAATAAGCTGTCACAGACAAAATACACATTTTAAAAAGATATTACAGCACAACAGACTGACTCAAAATGATGAGTTGAAGACACCTTCAGCATGAAAATCATATAAAATATTAAATTATAAACATTGCGGCCTCTCGTGAGGTGACTCTTCATCTCTGCTGTCCGGTCTCAAAGTCCAGGTTGATGCCGGACAGCAGCTCTCCTCCACACGAGCGGTTCAGCAGCTCCTTCAGGGCTTCGTTCACGTCGTTGTTGAAGACGGTGGAGAAGCTGCAGTTGGGGTAACCTCCACCGCCTCCGTCCGTGGGAAACGAACCCATCACGTCCTGCACCCACTTCAGCTCGTTGCTGAGCTCCAGGCGCAGAGCGTCAAAGTGGTTCTGCCTCTCCTGGTAGCGGCTGCTGACGGCGCTGAGGCTGCAGCTGAAGGCCTCCATGTCGTCCTGCAGGCTTCTCTTGAAGGCCTCCACCTTGCGGAACTCGTAGCGGATCTGCGAGAGCTCGTGGCGCACGCCTTCGCTCTCCTCCTTGTACCACGCCTCCTTCTCGTTGTATATGGACACCATGGCGTCGATGTCTTCCTGCAGGGAGTCGTGGGCTGCTGCCAGGCTGACGAACGAGCCCTCCATCTGGTCAATGTCCTCCACCACCTGGGCGAAGCGCTCAAAGTTCACGTAGGTGTTGTTGGGCGGCATGCTGGAGTGGGACTTGATGGTGTACTCCCTCAGGCGCTTTGTCTTCAGCTGGCGTCGCTCCCGTTTCTTGGGCTCCTGGGCTTTGTTCTCCTCCTTGTGCTCGTTGGACTTCAGGGAAGAAGGAAGCGTTAGTAACATCTCTTCACTGTCTCATGGCAGGTGTGAAACACAGGGGTGTAAGGCAATAAACGGAAGGGGAATCACACAGTGCTCAAAGATGAATGCTGTCAGATGTTGTTTCAGAGCTCACTGTAAACTAAACGTTGGTCGACCAGTTGCTCCACCTTTCAGCTCTTTCTCCAACTTAACTGACTCAACTTTTACATTTTGGTGCCTGCATGTCAACGTACCGTACTTCTACGTGCTCCAATGTTTTCATTTGCTTTTCTTACTTTGTGTTTTTGGCTCATTAATTTCAAATCTCTCACTGATAAACAAACATCCTCGACCCTCCAGTGACTGTCTAAAATACAGACTGCGATCATGTTGAGTCAGTCAAGAAAAGAAAATATATATATTAATCCTTCTGTGTACCGATGAGTTTAATAATAAATACTCATTAGTTTCACTCACATTTCCGTCATTCTTCAAAGCTTTAGTCGATGAAACGTCATCAAAGTTTAGTCAAAATGTTTTCAGTGTTTGTGTGACGTGTATTTAACGAAGGGTTACTTCTTCTGATACTTTTCAACAATGAAAAACACGTCTGGAAACATCTGTCTGTCTATTCGTCATGATCTCACTGCCGTCGACCCGTGAACGCTCTGAAGAGCTTCTGAGTTTGTCGTTAAGGTTCTTAATTAACGGATATTTTTGCGTGTTGTTCGCTGCAGATTGGCCCCCTCCATTTTCTCTGACGTACTGCAGGATGTCATTGTGAATTTTTTTCATTTCACTCTCATCTCATCAACAAAATTGTATTTTGTTTGATCACAGATCTTTTCTGTGCTCGTCACTGTTTCACCTTCGTCGTGGAAAAAGGTCGTTCATCAACATTTTCATCAATGACATGAAGTGCTGAAACAGTGACTGTGGTTTTCTGTCTTGGCTCTGCTCACCTGGAGTTTCAGGGCTTCATTAACAGTTAATTAAAACAAACAGATTGGTTAATGTCAAGCAGACATTCAGCTGGGTCAAGCTGCATAATTATCAAATATATTCCCACAATGTGTATTTTCTAATCTGGATCTGGACAAACAGGATTAACATCCTGGTTGGGTTGATGAGGTCGAGTGCACGGGGACAGTTTGGACCATGAATCACAGCTCCGGTCTGGAGCTGCTCGGCCTCAGGACTTTGTTTGATTATTCAGCACATACATAATCGATCTGCCTGATACAGCTACAGCGCACACGGCTGTGAGGCTGTAAATCGGTGACGATGAGCCAGCGATAAAATTAAAACACACAGAAATGCGTCTGTAGACTTTACCTTGATCCACGGGTGATTCAGAGCATCTTGAATTGTTAATCTCTTCCTGTAAGACAAAACACTGAGATGAAGCTGAACGTCTGTCTGATGTTTAAAAAGTGTCGTTCACGCTCGAGTTCTTACTTCTTATCTTTCTCCAGCAGCTGGCTGATAAATTTCTTGGCCAGCTCGCTGGTGTGACAGAAGAACTCCTCGTCAAACTCATAATTTATGGCTGAGATGTTCCTCAGCGTGTCCTGCTTGGTCTCCCCGAGGAAAGGTGAAGCACCGCTCAGCCTGCAACAAAACACGAGAGAACGAGAGGTTCATCACCTGTCTGAAGGACGCTGCAGAGTAAAGTCACATCAGAGCACGTGTTCAGTGCGGCGTGGTGGAAATGAAGCTTTTGTTATGTGAGGTTCACTTGCAGGATGTAGGTGATGACCCCGATGCTCCACATGTCTGCTTCCAGTCCCAGCGGCTCGTAGTTGACGATCTCCGGAGCTTAAAAGACAAACAGACGACGGTCAACGTGAATCTCTGTGAAAGGATCTGAAGAATCAGCAGCCTTCTGTTCAGGTCGACACTTCCAGACACTCTAAACCTCAAATATCACAACTCCTGGACTCCTGTGCTCGAGTCAGGGAGGTCTGAAGGACGTTGGGACGGAGACGATCAAGGACTTTTCCATGAATTAATTAAAGTTTCAGGTCATTCATTTCTAAAAGTTCAATTTAAAGGGACCTTCCTGTCTCTCGCAGTCATCAGATGTAGACTCGGAGGAAATATTCTTATTCGTTTATTTGAATTAATGAGAGACAAATATGTTCAGGCTTCAGTGTTTCTGTATGGTTTTTAATGATGATATCACTTCCTGTCTTTATTTACTCTGATTGTACATTTGGGTTACATGGGAAACTCCTCTCGCCCAGATTCAGATGGATGAATAGTTAGAAAATATAATCTGAGTTGTTAAATAGAGGGTTGCATGACAAAAGCAGGAGTCTATCGCAGCTGACTCAGAGGCAGGTTACACCCTGGACACGTCGCCAGATGAGCTGCTGACAGATTCACCAATTAACCTGCTCGTCTGTGGCCTGTGAGAGGAAGCCACACAGACAATGAGAGTCTTTTTTTATCCACCCTGAGCACTGTGAGCTGCTGTAACAAGTGAACTTGTGTCAATCAATAAAGTCCATCTTACCTTATTTATTTGTAATGGACTCGTCTTACCTACAAACTCAGGTGTTCCAAAGATGTTTTTGAACTCAACCCCGGCTTCGATCTTGTGGGCGAGACCGAAATCGATGAGTTTGATTCTCGGCAGCGGCACGTTCTTGTCCAGCAGCATGATGTTTTCAGGCTGCAGACAGACAGACAGACAGACAGACAGACACACAGACAGACACACAGACACACAGACAGACACACAGACAGACAGACACACAGACAGACACACAGACAGACAGACAGACAGACAGA
Source organism: Larimichthys polyactis (assembly GCA_018985215.1). NCBI lineage: Eukaryota > Metazoa > Chordata > Actinopteri > Sciaenidae > Larimichthys > Larimichthys polyactis. The sequence continues at coordinate 48,153 of JAFMOB010000299.1, forward strand.
AGATTAGAGTCTTGATTTAAACTACGCCACCTGGTGGACTAAATCTTCCTTGTGGATTCAGTCCAGAGGCTCGAGTCAGTGAACTCCATCAAACAACGTCTTAGAGTCTCAGACTCGACTCAAATCACAACGAGCAACAACATCTAATATTTCTGGATCAAACGTCAAACACCAGAATCAATCCAGCTCCCGATGTGAGCTCAACTCCTGCCAGCTCAACGTGAGAACAGATCGCAACCACCCACAACAAGACGACACAGTCACCTCATCTGAACAACTGATCCAGAACCGTCAATCATCTACTGCAGTTCCTCTAACGTCCACATGAGGCTGGCTCCAGAAGTGAGTCAGTCTCCATAAGTCCCCATGTCCAAATGTCCAACTTCACAGCAGAAATAAACATGTTTACAGCCTGGTACAAAAAACAGTTTTGGTCTCTGTAGCTAATTTCCCCGTTCATGACAACTGTACTGAGGGTGAATTTATATACAACTCACCTGTTCACATTATATTAAGGCTTAAAGTTATGCAGGATTAAGAGCGTGGACGCTTTGATTGACAGGCAGCTTGTTTGACAATCAAAGCACCATCAGTCCACATCTTTTAGATTAGTCAGGCGGTGACAGAGGCAAGACTACCGACATGGAAGCAGCTTTCTCAGAAACCCGTGGCTGACGTCACAGAAACGACGAAAGTCCTTAAAGTGCTCAAGTGCTCGGTGAAGAACAAACGAAGACAAAGGAAGGAGACATCGTGTTTTGTTGTTTCATTAACTGTCACATGGCTGACAGCTGCTTGTACCTTACATAACCTCAAGATAAGATCGAGCATTCGGTCTTAAGACCATCATTTGCAGATTTTGTTGTTGTTGCTCAAACAGCCTTCGGGCAGGAACACATAAAATAACAGATCATGCTGAGTGACAAACTCGTGAAACAAGCTGTCGCGGCTGAATTGTCTGAGCTAATCTCAGTGTGACCATCATGTTGTCTGTGTGCAGTCATGACAGCGTGGACGAACCTTGAGATCGAAATGAGCGATCTTTCTGGCGTGGAGGTAGTTCACCCCCTCCAGGATCTGCTTGATGAACTGCGTGGCCTCTTCCTCGCTCAGAGACTCTTTCTGCGCCAGGAAGTCAAACAGCTCGCCTCCGGAGACCCTGAAACGGACACGAATCATCCAGGAACACTTTTAAACCGATGTTAATAAACCTGCCAATGCTAAATGAACTGGTGTGCATGGTTCCTCAGTGTAGATTGACCTCTGACCTTCAGAATAAGAGCATGTTGAACACACATTTTCTGACCTCTTATTAGCCTGTGCTTTTATTTTATGACAGCTAAATGCTGCGTCCGTCACTCACAGCTCCAGGACAAGCACCACGTCGGTCCGGTTCTCGTAGACGTCGTGCAGCGTGACGATGTTGGGTTGCTGAATCTGCTGCAGGATGTCCACCTCCCGCTCGATCTCCTCCCGCCGCACCCCTCGAGAGCTGGCCATGCTCTGCCGCTTCTTGATGAACTTGGCGGCGAACGGCAGACCCGTGCTCTTCTCTCTGCATTGTTTCACGATGGCAAACTGCCCGCTGACACACAGAGAGAGAGGTGCAGAGATTCAGGTCTGATGAAGTCAGTGATTAAAACAACAACAGCAACTTTTCTCTGATTCGTACGTCTGTTCTCACACTATGTAACTTTGAAAAGTACGTAACGCTTTACGGCACTAAGTCACACAGCAGCAACTATTTCAGTGATTCTGGTGAAACTGGATCATATTTTATGGAGGAAATGTTTTCTGGTTTTCCCTCTGATGTCCTCCGGCTGCTCCGCCTCAACTCTCTGTGATTTACAGAGTTTATGATGGACAGTGAAGTAAACTGCTGACAGCTGTAGCTGCTGTTAGATCATGTTAGCTCAGTCTGTTAGCTGCTGTTAGCTCATGTTAGCTCAGTCTGTTAGCTGCTGTTAGCTCATGTTAGCTCAGTCTGTTAGCTGCTGCTGTTAGCTCATGTTAGCTCAGTCTGTTAGCTGCTGTTAGCTCATGTTAGCTCAGTTTGTTAGCTCATGTTAGCTCAGTCTGTTAGCTGCTGTTAGCTCAGGTTAGCTCAGTTTGTTAGCCGGGCTGCCTGGACTGTGAGCTCCGAGGGGAATGTGTTTGTACTACAGATGTTTTGGAACAGCAAGAAGAGGATGTTGGTGTTGTTTAGCACAGTTGGTAGAGCAGCCGCCCCGTGTTCAGGGTTTGAATCCGACCTGTGGCTCTTTCCCACATGTCATTCCCGTCTCTCTCTCTCTCCACATTCCTGTCACTCTTCAGCTGTCTATCGAAAATAAAGCTTAAAAATGCCAAAAAAAAAATCTTTAGAAGAGGATGTTGACAGGAAATGGGTGGATGATGGGAGCAGAGCAGATAATGTAACCGGGCTCAGCAGCTTCTATGGACATGATGGCAGAGGAGAAGAGAGTGAAGAGGACGCTGACAGAGGAAGCTAAGAAGAGAAAAGGAGAGAGTGAGCGAGCAAGAAGCCGCCGGACAAGAGTAAATGTGACTTTTAGTGGTTGGAGAGAGCTTCTGGATGACTTTAGTTCATGAATGAAATGCCTGATTTTGGAGAAGCTGGACCTGATAACAGATTTTAAAACGTTGATCAGTGTGAAATATAACATGACGAGGTAGAAAAGTGAAAGATATTGTGGTCACATTCTCAAAAAACAACTATATTTATTTATTTCTCTGTTTATAAACTATAATGTGATTTATTATTTGTATTTAATTTATTGAACCAGTCTCTGGTGTTTTCCACACTTTAGAATAAGAAGATCCTCAGTTTGTGTTTTTGTTCATCAAGGGGTGGTGGTGCGCCTCCACGTCCGCTGAAATGAAGCTTTGGTTTAAAGGCAGGGCACAAACTCACAGAAGGTGTTTTTCTTTGAGTTGATCTTGTCTGAGCTGAAAGACAAACTTATCTAACAGGTTTAAGTATCCATACATTTAAGTAGTAAACACTTCTTACTGTCAATATGTAGATATTTAGCAGAGTTTGTCCTGATGGGGGCGCTCCAATCAAAGGAGAAAATTACAAACTTCTCCACACGGTTCATTTTCCTCCATACACACAGTTATCCTGTTGATATGTTGCCTCTGGCTGTGGTGGGACTGGCTGTGATCTCTCCACAGCTTCAGTCTATTAAAGTCTGTCACTCACACTTCATGTCTGGGTTTTAATGTGGTTAAGGAATAAAAAACATCAGGGCTTATATGACTTTACAGCTGCACCTAGTTCTTCTCACTTGACTGGTGTGTAAGCTAACACTCATTTCCTCCTGCGCAGCCAGTCTGGGAGTCGATATATAGCCCCTGCTAAAGATAGAAGAAGAGCGCGCTTTAAAAAAGCAGCTTGACGTGCACAGCAGTTGTCTCCACGCGACAACAAAACAGAGGCCTGGAACACGAGCTGCTTTATTGACGATCAAGAGTCGATCAGGAAGTTTACTGCAGTTCAATAAACAAACAGAAAAGTGAGGCGAGGGGCAAGGGGCAGCTTTCAGCACGCAGTTAATGAGTCATTTTCATACCGTTATAGCCCGGCAATAACCGAGCAGTGCAGTGACCTACGGGCGACTTAGTGCCCTCGAGCAAAGCAAACTTCAAACTTTACACCAACGCTGATGTCAGGGTTCAATATATTCACGTCTCACTCACTGTTTAGTACAAAAACTGATATATTATGCTCACAGTCAGGATGTTAATTCTTACATTTACATATAGGTTAGACGACCATTCATCTTTATAAATAATTTATTTTTATATTCAGCTCAGTTTTATTTATACAGCAGCAAAATAATAATAGAAATGATTTAGTCTAGAGCAGGTCTAGACTGTTCTCTATATAGTATTATTTACAGAGACCCAACAATGCCCACCATGGGCAAGGACGTGTGTGTGTGTGGAGATATATATATATATATATATATATATATATATATATATATATATACACGTGTGTGTGTGTGTGTGTGTGTGTGTGTGTGTGTGTGTGTGTGTGTGTGGATATATACACACACACACACACACACACACACACACACACACATACATATATATATATATATATATATATATGTGTACACACACACACATATATACATGTATGTATGTATATATATGTACATATATATATATATTTTTTTCTGTTGTTTATTTTCTTCTCTGTGATGTTATGCATGCGTGTTACCTTAATTGAATTAAATAATAACAAATAAATAAACTATAACTACATGAGTTAGTTTTTAGTTGTAGTTCAGTTTTTCAGATTCAGAAATACTTTAATAATCTCAGGGGGAAACTATTTTATTTAGCTAAGTTATTTCATATCAGTTTAGTTGTTTTAATGTGTATTTTTTGGGTGTCAGTATGTTGTTTATTTCTATATATATTATTTATATTTTATTATATTATTTATCCGCTTTTGGTGTTTTTTTTTATTCACTTACAGTAAACATGCCACCATTATTATTATTATTATTATTATTATTATTATCATTATAAAGTAAATAACTGGATTTATATGTGTACCTTCCCAACTCTTCACCGATCTCATAGAAGTCCTCCACTCTCTGCTGTTTGAATGGGTCCATGTTAGTTAGTAGAAGTCTCCTGCTGCAGTTTTCATGTCTTCACCTGTGAAATAAAAACTAAGTTATCTGTTAACAGCTCCTTCATTAAACACGACATGACCGCAGCTAATGAAACACTGCATGTCCAAGACGGCTGAGGTTAAACAGGAGCACAGCGGCGGATATAAACACGTCTTACCGTGTTGAAGACGTCAGGTCTCGGTCGTGGACACCGTGTCCTCCCCCGCTGCTGTCCGTCCTGTGTGTGTCCGTCGTTGAGTCCCGGTCAGCGGGGAGCAGCGCGGAGGAAGCAGCGCGGAGGAAGCGTCACACCAGACTCCATTCAAAATACCGCGAATACAACATGGCGCCGCCGCTTAGCTGACATGTATCAAATCACTCACTCTCCTCACAACATCACAACTCTGACTCTACAAACACGATTTCTGGTGTTTTAATTTTAAGCCGAATTAAACACCCGATCGTAACAAGTCGTAAAATGCATTTAAAAGTGTTAAATCTTGTATTAATCGGTTCAAATGTTTAATTAAACGTAGGATTCGCAGTAATGTAAAGGAGGTTTTTAACATGGTACGACCCGCGTTACAGCTGCGCGCGCACCCCGGCCATCTGTTCAGCTCGCGCACGGAACCATGACACCTGTTGTTTCGCGCGCTCTGGCACACTGTGACGTCATCAAACATGTTTAAAATGTATTTATTTTTTTAATAAAGCTGATTAATTTAAACACTTATTACATTTATTTTGATAAACCCATAGTCAACAATAAAATCACATGCTCATTAATATTTTTAAAAACTTGTTGGCTCCGCATTCCGCTAAAATATTCTACTGGTTTAACGTTCACGTTACTTAAAGTGTCAGTCTTGTAGGTATAAATAACGGTGTCCCCATTTGAAATAAATAAGCAATGCATAAGTGGCAACCTCCATAGCTGTGGTGTGAAGGTGGTCTGGATCGAGTCGTTAGATTGCCTGTGAATTTGGTTCAAACACTCATTGTCCCCAGATGATGAATCTTAATAACTTCCAACATCCTCTCACTTTTCGTCTAACGGCACAATGAGACTGACTATTTTGAGCAAAGTGTCCTCCTAGATTGATTGCCACTGAATTTTGTTCAGATATTTATGGTCTCCAGAGGATAATCCTAATGACTTCTGACATCCTCTGACTTTACATCACTATGAGACTGACATTCGGCAATTTGAGAATAATGTCTTGACAGATATTGGTTAGACTGGCATTAAATTTGGTTGAGACATTCATTGTCCTCAGAGGATGAATCCTAATATCTTGAATGATTTAACTTGCACCACTATGAGATTGATAGTTTGGTATCCTGACAACTATTGGATGTCATTGAATCTGCTACAGATATTCAAGGTTCAAGGCTGACTTATTATTTATCACCACTATGAGGTTGACATTCATCACTTAGATGAAAAAATCTTCATAAATAATGGATGGATTGGAATAGGACTTGGGACAGACATTCATGTTCCCCTCAGGATAAACTGTAATAACTTATAGGGTATTTTGTCTCCACACCATGAGCAATATAAGTACACAGACAAATATCCATGTCCTTAGTCCCAGCATCAAGTCCAGTGGAATATGAGTGAGTTCATTGTAATTAATGCATTTAAAATTTACATGTGTTTACATTTATGTGACTGAGTCATTAAAGTTCAATCTGGGACAAGGAACACAGATAGTAAAATGAAACTGACGGTCAGATGAGAGGTAAAAGAGTCATTGGTAGATAAACTGAAACAATACCACCATTCAGCTGAGAGAGACGCCCAACAGACATAGTCAAATGAGGCCCGTCGTCTTCCTTTTGAGAGTCAAACGTCATCCGGACAGAGAGTATGCACGGTGCTCTGTACCACAGCTCTGTCAGCTCGTGACAAACGTGTAAAGGATGGAGAAGAAGAAGTCAAGTGTTGACCTCCACATGGAGGCCTCAGAAGGAGGCCTGAAGGAGCTGGTGCTGAGGTGGTTCACCGAGACGCAGGCGCCGCTTATCCTCAACAACGGGAACTTCCCAGACTGGTTCCAAGGCTTCGCTGCGAGAAAGTAAGCAACATAAAAACAAGTTGAAGTAAATGTTTAACCTGTTTTGACTTTGTGGTTTTTTATTTAAATATATTTCTTCAGAATACTGTAGATATTTCCACCATTAACATCCTCTACCAGTGTTTGTTTATCTGCTGTAGCTACTGAGGACAATATGAGGCAACTTAATCAAGTATTTCCATTAGATGCAACTTCATTATTCTACTGCAATCCAGAGGGAAATATCTACTACAATTATGACAGTTTTAGTGAGTACTTACTTCAGTTACACTACAATATGTGACTTAAAAGTTATAAAATAGCTTAAATTAGTTAAAATTCTGTTACATTTGTACATTTGCTAATAATGCTAAGATTTATTTATTTATTTTACATATCTTTATTGGGTTTTTGGTTTTACGTACCCATCTCGATGTTTTTAAAATGGTATATTATAAGCTAATTGCAGTATTTTTAGACTCACTATGTAAATATGACTTATGCCATTTTGTGATGAAACCAGTTTAACTGTGACATAGGTCAAGATGAGTCATAAAGTTTGCTTATGTTAGCATCAGCATCTACAGCAGCTACATCCTGGTGCCTTGTAACAGGATGTAGCTGTGATGCTGCAATGCAAAACTGCTGACCTGAGTTAGGGTGTGTTTTGTTCCCAATGAGTTAAAACTCACCATAACTGTTATGAGTTGATTCCGATCAGTCCGTCTGATGGGAACCATGGTCATAGTTGACATTAGCAGATCTTTGTTTTCTTGGTATGTGAGTGAATACAAGAGATACTTGTTGGACAGAGGCTTTATAACATGGAAAGGATATTTATAAATCTAATTTGCCTGTATGACTGTTTAATTGGTTGCGTCTCCACCCCAGGGACACGGAAGATCTGCTGAGAGATAAAACTCTGGGCTGTTTTCTCATTCGCCTCAGTGATAAAGCCATCGGATACATCCTGTCATACAAGTGAGGCAAATCAAGTCTGTTTGACATCGTTCCAATTGCTTATTTACCTCCCTCATTCACCGGCTGTGTATCCCCCCCCCCCCCCCCCCCCCCCCTTAAAAAAAGGGGCAATGACAGGTGCCGCCATTTCGTCATCACCCAGAATCAAGATGGACAGTTCGTCATATCTGGAGACTGTCAGACCTACGGCAGTCTCACAGAGCTCATAGAGCACTACAAAGTCAGCCCCATCCAGCCGTTTGGGGAATACCTGACCTCCAGCTGTTATGAGGTGAGGCGACAGGAAGTTCCATTAACTCATAAACATATGTACCCAAAGGATTATCTATTTATTGTAAAGGTTAAACTTTAAATGCATTCACTGGTGTAATGATTTTTACCCATGCTACAGGCTCTATGTCTGTCCACCAACTTTGTTCGGACTGAAATTTTAACAACTATTTAAATAACTACCCTGACATTTGGTTCAGACATTTATGGTCCTAAGAGGATAAATCTTAATGACTCTGGTGGTTCATTGACTTTTCATGTGGCGCCACCAGCACAACATAGTTTTTTAACTTTCCAGTAAAACCAGAGGAACAATCGTAGGCCTCCTGAGTCCTGAAGGATTACAGCTGAAATGCGTCAGTGACAACCAAGAATAAAAGACCAGTGTGTAGGATTTAGTGTTAGCCTGTAGCAGTAGTTGCTGATTGCAACCCCTTGCTTCACCCTTTCCATCATCTCTTCTTTACTAGAGAGCTACTAGAGAGCACTTCACAGCCACGGAGGCTACTGCTTGGGAAGAACATACAGTGAATAGAGCTACATCTTATCCACAGTGTGTATAAGATTAGGCTATTTTTATTCACTGGAGTTATGGAGTTATGATTTTTACCCATGCTAGATGCCCTAATGTCAGTCTGGCAGTTGGTTCACCAGTTTCATTGATGGAAACTGTAACAACTATTTGATAAATTACCATGACATTTGGTTTCAGACATTTATGGTCCCAAGAGGATGAATTCTAAAGACGCTAGTGGTTCCCTGACTTTTCAATCTTCAACTACCCAGTAAAATAGGAACAATCCAAGGCCTGAGTCCTTAACAGTTTACAGTTTACAGCTGAAATGTGTCAGTGTCACTGTGGTATACCAATGAATGCTCATGGGAGAATCATCTAGTGTGTTGTTATTTTCAGGTAGACACGGATGAGCTGTACGATGTGGTGAACTACAAGACCAAAAGGACGTCCGGGGTGAGTGTCCAGGCCATGCGGACTCTGTGGGACTCAAAAAGTGATCAACACAGTGACCATGGAAATACTCCAAAGATCCAGCAGCAAAACGATGCCGTGACGTCGTCTCCTGCACTGCCGCCTCCTGCACTGCCGCCTAAATCCAGAAAGCTGACGGGAGTGGTGTCTGTCGACACGGTGTCCCTCTCACAGGTAAGATGAAAATGAGAACTGAATCTATTATTAGTGGTTGTTTGTTGAAGAATTGTCCTGTATGCAGAGACGCAAGAGATTTAAACAGGTCTAAGTCAATCTCAGAACACATCAACTATCATCTGATGATGATTTTGCCTCTTGGGGCAACGGCCATCTATCCGGGCTTCTGGTGTAGCTTCAGTGGATGTCCAGATATCGGATATCTAGCCAAGACTTCCTCTTCTGTTTACAGAATGATTAGCAACATGAGGCACATTCTGGCTAATCTCTGTCAGCACATATCAGCTTATGAATGCAAATTGTCATAAGACGATAGCCGATGGGTTCCAGATTGGATTTTGGCCATTATGTTCCTCATTTGCTCACCACATGGACTGTTTACCTGCATGCAATCAAAGCCTGCTCAAACACGATTGGTCAATACAAAACCAGAACTAGGAAACCAAAGAGGAACGCTACTGATAGAAAAATCGTGTCTGCATTCATACGCAGATATCTGTTTATAGAAGTTAAATCTATGATCTGTATGTCTGAGACGTTTAACATGACATCGTGCAAGGCCCAAATGCAAACACTAAAGTTTGTGCAAAAATAATGTAATAAAACAAAACTACAGGGTGGTGATGCAGGCAAAGGTAAGAAAAGTCCAAATGAAAGGTCAAGGTTCAGTAAAGCAAATAATGCCACAACGAGAAAAAGGCAGAGATTTACAAAGAAAACAGGAAAACCCAAAGCCATGACAGAAATATATGGCTTGCTGTAGCTGTTCCTTCACTTCACTCTAGGTCAAACCAGCACAGTTTGATGTTCATGAACTTACGTGAAACTCTTTCTTTGTGCACACAAATAAACAGTGACAGCAAAGACCACGACAGAAACCAAAGAAACCAAACCCAAAAAAGGTTAATGAATCTGTCTGAGATAGAAGTTCAATGGTCAGGTTGAGTCATAAGGGAGAGAGATCTTAGTTTTTTTTTCATTAACAAGAGCAAACACTGAGTTCTGCCAGTCCAACTTTTACATTTAGTCATTTAGCTGGCGTGTTAATCCAAAGTGACTTACAGAGAAGGGAAACAATGAAGATACAGTGCAATAAGAAAGTGTTAGTGCAGCAAGTACTGTGACAGTTCTTGAAGAGGTAGGTTTATCGTGTCCAGTTGTTGGTACTGTTGTAGATGAGGTCCCCTCTGAAGAGCTGGAGGTCTTCAGGAGGTTTTTGAAGGTAGAGAGGGCTGCTACAGGTAGCCAGTGGAGCTTGATGTGACCTTTTGGGTTATTTCAACCTCATGCTCTCAAAAGCTACAAGGCTTCATTGACAAAAATGGTAATTTTACCTCGAAGAACACAGCTTTTCTGGCCGACCCCTGCCTCGATTTGTTAGTTTGTTTGAGTTATTGTTTGACCGCTGTTTTAATACATTAATACTACAATGAATCAACCAAAAATGTCATGTTTGGACCACATGCGGAGCTTGTTTTGTCATCCATGCTCTCATTGTTCTGGTTCCTGTCCTTCAGGTTGTACCTCCAGTGCCAAAAAGAGGCTTCCCTCTGGGCTTTTCCCTGAGTGGATCTTTACCCGAGACAATGTCACCTTCAAGTGAACCACAGACCGACCCAAACCGACCAGAGAGACTTGGAGGAAACACAACCCCAGTGCTAATGTCTGATAGAGACTCAATTAACACGACCGATAAGAGCTATCCAGGTGATCTTTGCCCACCAGGGGTGACATACTCAGAGCTGACCCCGGTGGAGGGCAGAAGCAGATCTCTACCAAAACTGAACAACAGCAGCGGGGAGGAGGAAGAGTACTCCAACTCTCTTAATCTCAGTACACACTCCTTCACAACAACATCAGCATCTCATTCACCCAGTCCTGTGAAGAGGGTCACCTGTCATACCTACTCCCTCCATGATCCCAGAGACAATTCCAAGCTGAACAGCTCCAGGTCAGAACAGCAGGGCGACGATGTGGAAATACTGAGGTCCAACCCGCTGTACCACACCTCCGAGGGGCCCGGAGGGAGTTCAGCAGTACAGCAGGGAGGCAGCATGTATGCCGAGCTTACCCAGAGGCCAGCGCCCGCCGGGCTGTCTGACAACACCTATGAGCAGATCCCCGGGGAGGCCGCCACCGTCCAAGGAAACACCTACGAGTCGCTGGAGGACATGAAGTCCAAGAAGGCCAAATCCACCTGGGGCAAAAATGTAAGTCATGAATGATCAGAGTGGAAGTTCTGAAGAGCAGAAATATCTAATTTAACATCTTTTCTTTGTTTCTGTTTGCAGAATATGAAATGGAAGAAATTCCTTCCTGATTACATGAAGAAATAAAAGTGACACAAAGGACTGGACATCAACTGTTTAGATATTTTGTTAAATGAGACAGAAATTAGTATTACAGACGGATTCCTTTGATGATAACATTTTATGATGTGAGAAAGTCGTGTAGAATTCAGACAGTTTGGGTTATTTAAAGTGTGGCTGTATGAGGTACTGATCCATAGTCAGTGTATTACCTACAGTAGATGATGGTCAACATGCCCCCAAGCAGACCGGAGACTAGCATGAAGCTAAGAAATGTACTACTGTGGAAGGGGGCAACTTCATTGACTAAAACCATAATTTTGCGGGATTAGTCCACCACTGCCTCGTTCCTCTGCAACTAACATTAGTTTGGATCCCAATTAATGTGTTAAAACGGCGGTCACACAAATTAACGAATCGAGGCATGGGTGGGCCAGAAAAGCCGTATTCTTTGAGGTAAAATTACTGTTTTTGTCAGTGAAGTCTTGTAGCTTTTGAAGAGAATATAGGTCACCATAAAGGCTTCAGTTTCCTTTTGAAATTTTACATTGCAGAACACTGGAGTTGCAGGTCCGCAGCAGTTGTTAGTTGCTGCTGATCGAGGCAATTGTAGACCTGCAACTGCTGCGTTTTGAGCGGTAAAATTATAGTTTATGTCAACAAAGTCCGGTGGCCCTGGATAGTGCCAAATTACCACAGTTTCCATTGAAAAAGCTGTTTGACATCAAGGTTAAGCAGTGAAAATACTCTAAATATATCGCACACTTAGATCGATAATGATTCTTTTTAGGTTTGCCTTCCTTTAGGTTGCTAAAATATGTTTTGTTGTGCCCATCCACAGCAGTACATTGATGAGCTTCCATCCTGTTTGGGATGTACTGACTGCCGTCTACTGTAGGTATCAGTACCTCATACAACTACACTCGAAGAATCACTTTAAACACTGTAACTCTATTTGAATCCAGCAGTAGTTATCATGTCTATTATGGCGATTTTCCTTCTAATTTAAATGTGTTTAGGATATTTTGTAAATTTTAGAACACAAGTTTAATGAATGTACATTTTCTTTCCATTATTATTATTATTATTATTGTTGTTAGTAGCAGTTGTGACATTAAAGTTCTGTATTTGGCAATTTGTTCATTTTGTCGTTTAATCTTCTCAAAATTCACTTTTTAAATGTATCTCCGTACAAACACGTAGAAAGAAAATCATCGCTCACTGTCAGCATTCCTTATATTCATGTTTACCATTGATTTATTTATGGATCTATAAAAAACAGCACTGCACACAGCACACAACATTTTCAAGAGCAGTGCAAACAGGAACAATTAATTACTTTCCACCACTCATATGGCAGCTGTGACATTTAATGGCAAGATGTTTGACAGGAAAATGAGTCGGAAATGTTTTTAATTAATGTCAAGAAGAACATTATGTCGGCCTGTGCTGCAGTTATATTAAATATAATAAATAAATAACAGTCCACAGGTGGTATGATGTGAGAACACACCATCCCACAGTGGCTCACAGAGGTGTTTTTAACTTGAACAGTCGTACTTTTCATCGTCGAGTGTTCTTCATGAGGCCCGGTCCAGCCCAGAGCCTCCCTGCTCCTCAGGATTTTCTCTTTATCTGAGACTCCCTACTTACTACAGCCCCCAGCTCAGCTTTGTTAGTCTGCGGTTATGAGTCAGCTCATGATTAAAAGCTTTATTACAGTACTTTTTATGTGAAGTTTTCTCATCGACCGTGTCCACCCTCAGTTACTGGTGTACAGATGTTCTCCACAGATGTCTCAGGATGGTCACTGATCGTTTTTTGTCCAGTTCAAAGACGTTGAGACTTCACAAATGTTTCCTTCAGGGTCATCGGGTTCCTTATCAGCTGAATTCATTAATTAATTTGCACATTTGTTTGTGATGTTGTCGTGTTAGTTGAACTTTTCACCACAGTGTCAAAGGACTTCATGTTCTTCTCCATCGTCTCTCAAGCATGGGCCCATGTGCACACGAGTAAACACAGATTTCTGGTTCTAGTTTTGGTTCTGCAGCAATATTCAAACATCGTGATGCAACAAAAATTCTTTATTTTGGGATGCATGTTTTTCTCTCCCTCATACTGTTGATCCCTGCCTTTCAAGGGTGTAAACAGGATAAGATCATATCACTACATACTTGAACATGTAGCTCAGAGTGATGCTGCAGTTACAAGGCAATAAACAAAACAAACTGAATGCAATTATATAAGAATACAAGATATAATTAATGTGAAATTAAATCAAATAAAGTTTAAATAAAAAGTATGAAAGAGAACTAAATATAAAAAATACAAATATGCGCAAATACTGTATGTATGGGGACCAACATCAATGGTTTGGATCGGCCACTGTGATCAACAGCTGGAAACAACATTACTCTGTTAAATACCTGCTCATTATAATTTACTTATTTATCCACTGTTTACATTTAGTCTGCTGTACATAGATATGTATATACTGGGCTCTAAATTAACTTTTTTCATCACCAGCCAATGTGGCAGGTAAGTTTCTAAAGTTACCAGCCATAATTTCCACTAGCCACATTTTTCCCATGCAAAAAAGACAGATTATGAGAGCCAGTGAATTAATTTGATCATTTTATTAACTAAAGCTTTAAATCAATCTTACAATGAAGTTGTGAATGTATATCCAATTAAAATTATTACAATAAAATGAAACTTAAGTACATACAAAATTATCTTAACATTTCATTAACCTTTACATACTAATCAGGGTCTAATATGACCCTTTTTTTGTACATAACAATAAAATAAAAACATTAAAACTTTTCTTTTTAGATAGAAATTTAATTGTTTATCTTAATGTGACCCTGAATATACAAAAATGGAAATATTTTACAACTTTCTAAACATGTTTTAGTTGCAGATATTTGAATATTTGAACACTTTTGAATGTGTATATAGTTATTTTCTATGTTTTTTTTATGTTCATGTCTGCGCCTACTCATGTTCCTTGTTAAACTGTATGTCTAAACCTGTATGTACAATTGAGAGCACAGTGAACCGGGGTCAAAGTCCTCCTGTGTGTACACACACCTGGCCAATAAAGGGGCCCTCATATTAAAATGAGCTTGACAGCCCTCCTTTAAATTAAATCAAACGCAGGAATCCTTAAACTTTAAATTCTTTTAAACAGCTGATCACTAACTAAAACTTCAGAATTATATATATATATATATATATATATATATATATATATATATATATATATATTACACAATCTTACACAATATTTCTTACACTATGGTCACTTTACATTACAATACTCTTTTTATCCTCAGTACCTGTCTTGAAGGTTGATTGTTTTTCATGTTTATTGTAGGTTATAGATATTTCTGTTCTATTCTATTTCTTTTCTACTTGTTTCTAATTCTGTAGTGTATGCTACACTTTCCTCTGCTGCTGTAACACGTACATTTCCCCGTGGTGGGATCAATAAAGTAAATCTAATCTAATCTAATCTAATCTAATCTAATCTAATCTAACTGGACCGGTACCCACTGGTCTGTTGGTGCAGTTCCCTCTTCTTGTCGCGGGGTGGCGCTGAGTCTCGCTCGTGTCGTCTGTCAGAGAAGAAGAAGAAGAGCTCGCGGAAGTAGGGCTTCCCGTTGTTGCGGTAAAAACAGCTGATCTCCGTTAAATTCCGTTAAACTCCGTTAAATCTTTGGACTGACCGTTTCTCAGCAGGACGATGGGCACCAGAGACGACGAGTACGACTACCTGTTCAAAGGTAAAGCGGCGCTTTCTTCTTCTGCTGCTGTCGCCGCTGATTAGCCGCCAGGCTAATGCTAACCGCCAACCTTTGTGTGCTCGCGCTGCTTTCACCGGGTTTACCGGGATTACCGGGGCCGTGTCAGCGGGCTCAGGTGAACCGTGTGACTCTGAACTAACCGTGTCTGAGCCGCGGAGCTGTCACCTGCGGCCGATCCGCCGCGGCGCGCTCCGTTATCTCCGGCTAGCCGTTAGCCGCTAGCCTCGCGCGGACACACCTTTACCGTTAACCGTTATGACGTCATCACCGACACGACTGGAACAAAACAGGCGGATGTTTTAATCTGTGTTTGTTTTTTTTTACACTGAGCCGCTCACGAGCCCAGCGCGTGGTTATTAAACCCGAGGGTCGCGGGTTCGAGTCCCGCGGGTTCGAGTCCCGCGGGTTCGAGGGTCGCAGGTTCGAGTCCCGCGGGTTCGAGTCCCGGCTCCCCCGGAGCCCGTGATCCAAACACCGAGCTGCGACACGTCACTGTGTGTGAGGAAGGAACACGTCATTATGAAAACATTAATTAATGTGACAAACAGCTGACTGATGTTTACATCCTGACACTAACTTATAAAACACAGCTGCTTCTACAGTCAAGTCTTATTATCAGGGTTCCCACGGGTGCTTGAATTCCTTGAAAATGCTTGAATTTTTTGTGAAGTGCTTGAAAATGCTTTAAATTTGTGTGATGTCTATTTGTCACTGTTATTGCGCTATGGTAGTTACACAATACACCGCTCACAAGCTGAGAATACAAGCCAATTCACAATGAGTTAAAAATCAAAACAGTCAATCTACCACCATATGAAATAATGCTAATTAGACCCATATTATTATGCCATACAGTGGCACCGCTGCGCTTCCCATGACCATCATGGCAAACACAACTAGTAGGCTACCTATTTAAAGGTGCTGGAAAAATGGAAAAACTGGAGCTTGAAAAGTGCTTACATTTGTTCATGAAAAAGGTGTGGGAACCCTGAGTTATGCATATATTATACATGTTATGGGAATTCCTAAAGAAAAACTCTTGAATAAGGAGGACTGGATTCAAAGTATCAAAGTTTAAGTTGGATTAATTATTCTTGTACAAGAAGCAGCGTTTAACAGTTTAACAGTTTAACACACAGAGATGGTTACAGAGAAAAGGCTCCTCGAGGAGCTCTAACAGTTGGTTCTTATACAGTTTTTAAATGGGCTGTCTCGGACATCTCCCACCTGATACAGATAACGTCATAACATGCTCAGTAATGAGCATTATGTTTCATTTCCACATGGTACTCCCCTAGTCTGTCTCTGTAACCTTGTACTATTGGTTTATAATTATCTCTGTCTCCAATATACCGGACTGCTAGGACGACCTAATTTCCCTTCAGGGATTAATAAAGTCATATATCTATGTAAACATCTACAGACTGCTGCTCCACCATGTAAGCAGGAGATCTAGCACAGCTCCTTCATTCCAGCAGCCGACAGCAGCATGACTTCATATATAGATCATTGACTCACTTCTGATGCACCCGCTGTGACTGTGTGATGCTTTTTAAAGGTCCAGTGTTCAGGATTTCTCTCCCACGTCTAACCCCGAAAATCCACCAGGCACCACCGCGGTCGGCGTGGTGATACACGCCCGTTCTATCGGTGTTTCAAACTGCGCCGGCTCCACCGCGGAAGACGCAGCACAGAGAATCTGGTGGATTTTCAAAATAAAACTCCTCCGTGCAAACTGACAAAGAGAAACAAATGAAGCACGCAGCATATTTCCACATGTAGAAGCAAATTTAGAAGAACATGAAGCAGGAAAATGAGAAAATCAACAAAGTCTGGAGGGATTTCTACTGAAATACTTCAAATCTTACACACTGGACCTTTAATTTAAATAAGACATGCAGGTTAGATGAAGAGGAGACTCTAAAATGCTCACAGGTGTCAATGTGAGTGTGAATAGTCATCAATCATTTCGATGTTCTGTGGTTTTATTTAATTATGATGAAGCTTTATCACAGTTTGTTTCATCTCATCTTTGAACCTGAAGCGTTTTATTGACCCTCGGTGTACGACAGCGTTCCTCACAGGTTGTTTGCAGATCAAACGTCTTTTTGTGTTTCATTCAGGTTCAGTCGATCAGTTTGTTCGTGACGTCGTCGTGTCAGTGAAACAACTTCCATCGTCTCTAAAGAATCTGTCTGCGTACACGCGACAAAACAAGACGAAAACATGAAATCTCACTAACCGTTAAAGTTGGGAGGCGTCTGCTTTCGATATTCAGTGTTTGCCACTGACGCTCATTCTCAAATGGTCTCCAATGACTACCGTTACCCAGACATGTTCAGGTTTGATTCTCCAGCAGCTACAAGACAACAAACAGAAAGAATACAAGATTTAATTAATGTGGCGCTGATCAAATAAAAGTAGAAACGTGTGCATGTTTTATTTATGAGAAAATAACTTTGGTTTGATCGATTTTTAAATTAAATCAAATCAGTCAACTCGTTGTTGCGGCTTTAATAATCAATAACAGATATTTTAATTTCATCATGAGGTGAGATCAGGAAGTTCATTACCATGTTTTTCTCTCTCCGCTCTGTTTCAGTCGTCCTCATCGGTGACTCGGGCGTAGGAAAGAGTAACCTGCTGTCCCGCTTCACCCGAAATGAGTTCAACCTGGAGAGTAAGAGCACCATCGGGGTCGAGTTCGCCACGCGCAGCATCCAAGTCGACGGCAAGACGGTGAAGGCCCAGATCTGGGATACGGCCGGCCAGGAGCGCTACCGTGCCATCACGTCAGCGTGAGTACAGAGGAGGAGGAGGAGGAGGAGGAGGAGGAGGAGGAGGAATAATATCTGCTTTACAAACACCAGCCAGTTAATTTTTTTTTATTATATCCTGTAACGACAACATGCTGACGCGTTAGAGGCTGAGATCGGGTTACCAAAGTGCTCATGATGACGACGATGATTGTGTGACCATGCAGGTATTACCGCGGGGCGGTCGGCGCTCTCCTGGTGTACGACATCGCCAAACATCTAACCTACGAGAACGTGGAGCGCTGGCTGAAGGAGCTGAGAGATCACGCCGACAGCAACATCGTCATCATGCTGGTGGGCAACAAGAGCGACCTGCGTCACCTCCGGGCCGTCCCCACCGACGAGGCGCGAGCTTTCGCTGGTGAGAACGTTACCTTTTGAGTTTTTTTAACGTAACAGAAAAACATTTTTATGAATCTATATCGATATATCACCGGAGGATGCTGGATGCCGATGTCAGGGAGATAAATCAGCTGATGTCTTTTGAATAAGTAAACACACTCAGATGTTAGCGGACTCACCATGTGGTCAAACTTCTTTTCCTTCATGAGTTTTCTGAAGTCGTGTGACGGAGCTCAGGGTGTCCACAGACGGCTACAGGTGGAGGTTGTCACCAAAACACAGTTTTTGATAAATGTTTCAATCTCAAAAGTTTCAAAAATAAACTCCAGGTCAGAATAAAATCTCAGGTCTTTCCTCCAGAAGCTCCCCGACACTCAGCAGCTGTCTGTGGGCGAGCAGCAGCAGCTCCGTCCCTCCACCTCCACCCGCTGCATATTCACACCGCCCCAGTTTGTAACGGTTGCATTACACGGCACGTTTGTACGCAAAGTTTCCGTCTCTGCATCTTTGCATTGACTCATCTACTCACACAGAAAGTTTTACACATCGTTTAATGATAAAATTCAGCCTGAGCTCGGAGTCGACTTAAAGATTTAAAGTGATGAATCAGATCTGATGTTTGTCTTTCAGTGCAGACGCGTCACATGACGCTCTGCTGTCTGTGGAATGTGACGTGTTTCAAATTAACGTGTTGTCCGCCTTCGCTCTGCAGAGAAGAATGGTTTATCTTTCCTGGAGACGTCGGCTCTTGACTCCACCAACGTAGAGACGGCCTTCCAGACCATCCTGACAGGTTCGTACTGAGTCTGGCCACGTCACGTGATCAGCCAGCTCCACTGAACACAGCCTTTATTATCTGCTGTCCGCTTTACGACGGGGAAGTCAGGTGTCGAGTGAACTTCTGTTGCCGGGCAGAGATACAAACAGACCACAGGATTATCTCTGTTGCATAATGTCGTCTGATTGGCTTATCTCTGAGTGTGGTTTGTCCTCACGACTGCAAAGATTTAACTTTTATTTAGTTCAGTCTGACGGGATGAAGACGGCTCAGCATGAAGCCTTCGTGTGGTCAAAGGATCATTGATTCATATAAAAACTAATAAGAGTCGATAGGAGTCAAAGTGACGCTGTGATTTCTCTGATGGCCAAATAAATCCCATTTTTAAAAGACCAAGACTAGTAAAGACCAGTGCAGACTAGTAAAGACCAGTGCAGACTAGTAAAGACCAGTGCAGACTAGTAAAGACCAGTGCAGACTAGTAAAAACCAGGGCAGACTAGTAAAAACTAGTAAAGACCAGTGCAGACTAGTAAAGACTAGTGCAGACTAGTAAAGACCAGGGCAGACTAGTAAAAACCAGGGCAGACTAGTAAAAACTAGTAAAGACCAGTGCAGACTAGTAAGGACCAGTGCAGACTAGTAAAGACCAGTGCAGACTAGTAAAGACCAGTGCAGACTAGTAAAGACCAGTGCAGACTAGTAAAAACCAGTAAAGACCAGGGCAGACTAGTAAAAACCAGGGCAGACTAGTAAAAACTAGTAAAGACCAGTGCAGACTAGTAAAGACTAGTGCAGACTAGTAAAGACTAGTGCAGACTAGTAAAGACCAGTGCAGACTAGTAAAGACCAGTGCAGACTAGTAAAAACCAGTAAAGACCAGTGCAGACTAGTAAAGACCAGTGCAGACTAGTAAAAACCAGTAAAGACCAGGGCAGACTAGTAAAAACCAGGGCAGACTAGTAAAAACCAGGGCAGACTAGTAAAAACCAGGGCAGACTAGTAAAAACTAGTAAAGACCAGTGCAGACTAGTAAAGACTAGTGCAGACTAGTAAAGACCAGTGCAGACTAGTAAAAACCAGTGCAGACTAGTAAAAACCAGTAAAGACCAGTGCAGACTAGTAAAGACCAGTGCAGACTAGTAAAAACCAGTAAAGACCAGGGCAGACTAGTAAAAACCAGGGCAGACTAGTAAAAACCAGGGCAGACTAGTAAAAACCAGGGCAGACTAGTAAAAACTAGTAAAGACCAGTGCAGACTAGTAAAGACTAGTGCAGACTAGTAAAGACCAGTGCAGACTAGTAAACACCAGTAAAGACCAGTGCAGACTAGTAAAGACTAGTGCAGACTAGTAAAGACCAGTGCAGACTAGTAAAGACCAGTACAGACTAGTAAAGACTAGTAAAGACCAGTGCAGACTACACATGATGCTGCTCACAGCTGACGTCTCATTGGATGAAGCTCGTTAAATTTAAAAATCAGATTTTTATGAAATCCAGTTTGAAAAACATGAATCTGATCATTTATGTTGAGGCGATTTATTCTGAGCTGACTCTGTTTGAATGGTCGATGTTTCATTTGCATTAATTTGAGTCTGTGACTCGTTTATCACGCCATGATCTGCTTCCTGTCGCCCACACGAGGAAACAGGAAGTCCCTGTGTTTGTCACGTCAGGCTCTCACTGTAATGTCGTCCTCTCTCTCTCCCTCCCTCCCTCTCTCTCTCCCTCCCTCCCTCTCTCTCTCCCTCCCTCCCTCCCTCCCTCTCTCTCTCCCCCGTCCTCCCATCAGAGATCTACCGTATCGTCTCCCAGAAGCAGATGTCGGAGCGCCAGGAGAGCGACATGTCGCCTAGCAACAACGTGGTCAACATCCAGGTCCAGCCCACCGAGAACAAACCAAAGATGCAGTGCTGTCAGAACATCTAGCCCGGCTCGTGGATCTGCTGCTCCTCCCCCGTTTTCTCCCCCCTCCCCTCCTCTCTCTCTCCTCCCCTTAGCTCACGCCTCCTCACCTCCTCCCTCAGAAAATAGACTGCCTGAGCGTACCGTGCGGCGCAGGAGGGAGGTGCCGCGGCTTCTTGACGCCGTGACCCCGAAACCCTGCACCCGATCTGTACCTGCCTCCCCCTCTCCTCCCCCCCTCCTCCCCCCCTGGTAAATATATCCCAGTATAAGACGTCACCGCGTGGGGCGGCCCCCCTCCTCCTCCATAAGCAGTTAGGCTCCAGCCGGACAGCAGGCAGCATTTCATCACGTTAGATTTCATTACTGTAGATGCGCTGACATGTCACGAAAATGTCTTAATATATGAATGTGATTGTTTTTCTCTTCAGACTTTGTGCTTCTGTTGATTCCTCCACATTTTTATGACCTCTCTCTGTCTCGTATCATATCTACGACTCGGTATATGAATTTAAAGCACATCGACGTCGCTCTGAAGTGTATTCCTGTAAACAAGCTTCTCCTCTTTTAGTGCAATGTACTGTTTGTTTTTGGGAACCATGTGGATGTATCGAGCACGGCGTTGACGTGGACGCGCTCCGCTCAGTGTCGCGCCTTTTTTCGATCTGATTGCTGTGAATACGCCGCTCGTGAACCGCAGACACTTTGTTTTTTTTTGTTTTTTGTTGCTTCAGTTTGTCGGGCGTCGAGCTTGCATGTTCGCGCGCAGCCTCGCCGTCGTCGCTGGGTTCACGGCGAGGCGGCGGGTTCGGGCCCGGCTTTGCATGGCGTGCTCTGCCGTGCTGCATGTTTTTTTTGTTTTTTAAAGATCAGGTGAAAGACTCTGTGGAACACTATCATCACCTCGAGGGGTGAGACATTTTTAGGCTCCCGTAACATTTGGATCCTGGCGTCGAGGTTCTGCTGATCCGATTGTCCAGCTTGCGTTCATCTTTCCACATATTTGACTACAACTATGCAGAAACTCGCACACGGATTTCTTTTCGTCTTAGTGCACTTCTATAGCAAATGAAGGAATAACTAAACCGCTATGAGTACCTGAGGTAGTATTCTCGTATGACATTCTTATGATACTCTAAATATTATAATCTCCTGTCGTCTTGCAGATTAAGCTTTGCATGTAACCACAGAAAGAATCGTAGTTAGGACGCACTGAGAAACGGAAACGGACGTTCACCCGCGAGGTCGGATTTCATGAGCGTGTCAAACTCTTGCACTGAACCTTAATCGTTGATGCTTCGTGTCTAGGATTAGACTTTTACTGCACATGGAGAATCTGGACCTCTTTCCTCGGATCGGACCGCTCTTTGTTTTTTTGTTTGTTTTTTTAACGATGGTGCCACTTATCACAAAACGCCGAGCCGAGTCTCGAAAGTCTTTCCTTCAATCCTCGTTCAGACACGAGGAGTCAAGAAGAAACTGGAGGGATTCAGCCACATTCCTGCTCCACTTCAGGCCGCGGTGCCTCCTTCCTGTCCGATTAAGAAAAACGCCTCCTTCACCGCCATCGCACCTCCGCCTCCTATAACCCATAACCTTGCTCGCCACGTGCTGTGTCGTCCCGCCCTCCGTCACATTAAGCCTACGTACACCGAGCTGCCTCTGACTTCAACACAATGCATGGCTTTCTGTACGACGCCCGCGCGCCCACGTCACGTCGTACCGCCTTACGTAGCTGACATTGTCATAACTGTCCATGAAATCTGCCGAGGGGTTCGAGCTCGGCTCCGCTGAGAAGACACGATTCGTGAGCTGGCTTGTCCCGGTCGCAGACGCCTCGCTAACAACCTCCTCGCTATAACTCCCTGAGTGTGTGTGTCTGTGTGTGTCTGTGTGCGTGTGTGTCTGTGTGTGTCTGTGTGCGTGTGTGTGTGTGTGTGTATGTGTGTTCAGAGGCAGAGGGTAGATCGGTCGGTCTGGACCGAGCGAGCCTGGCTGGCAGTGCCAATGGCGTTTTATTGTTCGAACAGACGGCGCCGCCAGCCGAGCCTCTCCAGACTCACTCGCTGGCGATCCGTGAAGAAGAAGAAGTGATTCCTTTTTTTGTTTGTTTGTTTTGATTTCTGATCCTGTTCATGTGATCCATTGTTCCGTGTTTTTTATTTGTGTTTTCATTTCTTTCCTTTTTTTTACTATATTCTATAACTGACTGTAATTCCAGTGTAAACGTGTAAAAGAGTGAAATGTTGTCATTTCAATGAATCTGGAGGGTTTAAATGTGAGAGGGGGGTCAAAATGAATGGTTTTATGTTTTGTACAGATTGATAAATTGTACAATTGTGTCTATATCTTAAGTTATCAGTTCATCTTAATAAAGCGCACCAGTCATAAACCTTTAACGAGCTCAATCACTGTTTAACCCTCACGAACTTCATATTCAGCCACCTCGTTTAGAATACATAATATTAAATTCATTATTATTCCTTTTAATTATGAATAGCGTGAGTATTAGGTTATTGTTTTTGGAGAAGAAGACGCATATACAGCCATAATGATTTAAATACATCTATGATAATGTAACCACATAAAAACATTGCAACCATTAGACACCGACCTCACTGACACGTCCACCTCTTCATCACAAAGATCTGCTGACCTTTGACCCTCTGTCAGCTCAGGTACCTTCAAGAGTCTAACTAACACACACACACACACACACACACACACACACACACACACACACACACACACACACACACACACACACACACACACACACACACACACACACACACACACACCTCTGTCTGACCTTTGTTTACCATACACGGCCCATGATGTTTAACTATGTCACTGTTTCGAGCTTCCCGTATAGAGATTTATAAATATATAATGCCCCCAGGTTGTACATTTGTCTCAGGTAAATTAGCTTAATTTAATTTATGATAATTATTCATATTCGGTTGCTGACATTAAAGTTACACAGAGGAAGCAGTCAGAGTAATTTAACTCAGTAACAGTCAAGTTCATAGTTGCAGTTCATGACAAACATGCGGCGCAGTCGACACTGAAGAAACATTTAAGTATATTTCTAAAAATACAAAATTAAATATTAATATGAAACTTCTAAAGAACGAATGTTTAGAACATTTTCCACAATTTTTAAACATTTTATAGACAAAATGCTCGAGAACTGAATCAATGAAGTTAATTAAACTCTTAATTGTGCCTCCAGCATACAAACTCCATCTATTAACTGTGACTTTTACTTTCTCACGAACACAAATTAATGAGCGTACTCACTTTGTGTGCAGTCTTTATCTCTATTTTCTCTTTAATTAGGACCAAACAACAAAGTCCTCTCCAGGAAGTGGCTGTGAAAGTACAGCAGCCATGAGATTAACTAATTAATCTGAACAACGTCCTGACGTGTGATTGGCCAGTCAGGACGTGACACACCTGAAAGGCCCCTCGGGTGTTTTAAGTTGTTGTGGCTGATTAGAAATTAGGATACTTCTGTTAGTACACGCTTCTATGTAGTACACCCTGACTGCCATTGTGCACTTACCAGTGATGATGATCGCAGCGTTCTGTGAACATTTGACTGCCAAAATATAAACATAAAAATATAAAACACATGTACAACTTTAATTTGTCCGTGTTCACTGCAGCCGTCAAAAGAAAATCGTAAAAAATGCTCAAAGGACCGAACAGAAATTGTAAAATTTCGGTCAGAAACTCTAAATTTACTGAGAGGTTTTTACAGAGAAGTTTCTCAAATCATAACAATCAAACAACTTCAATAAAGTGACGATGCCAACGACACATTTCTAATTACAGAAAAGTATTGTAATTTTACATACATTTGTATATAATTTAAAAAAGTAGAAATACTGTATAAATAATAATACATTTTATTTCATAGGCGCCTTTCTGTCACCCAAGGACACCTTATAATAAATAAAAGTAGACAGCAAATAACAAAAACAAACAAAAAGAACCATAAAAATCTAAATAATATAGTAATACTTAATAACAGATCATTTATAGTTTTTATAGTTATTTATAATGTCTGTTAATTTACAGTTTTCTATACAAACAAAACTTAAATTTTAAATTAAATTTGAATTTAAAAAAAGTTCTAAATCTAAAACATTTCTGTTTTTATGTCTAGTTTTGTATATAATTTTCTATAAATGTCTTTTTTCAGTGTGAAAGAAACATTCTGGTTCAGGTCAACATAATGTGAAACGCCACATATGCAGACGACACACAGCTCTATATGACAACACATATGTGACATGATTCTGATTATTAAACAACAGCTGCTGCGTAAGAAGACAAGACACCACTCCCCTGAGCTATGACAACTTTATTGAGTTTAGAGTTTGAAACAAAAGACCGACAAGCAGAACTCGATACATCTACTGAAGCTCGAACTACCATGGGATCAAAGCTGAAGGAAAGACGTACGAGGAAGTCAGAGCTAACGGAACAAAAGGAGGAAAACCGACAAAGCTGTTCACATCTGATTGTCAACATGTCCTGTTATTGCTGTTTGCCAATGTGTCATCATAACATATTCAAACAGAAGGATCTCAGACATTACGGCTTTGTTTCATATGTATGTGAGGTTGCTACATTAAGATTAGAAACATTTGATTGTGTCTGGGAACAAAAATCTAAAAAACCTGTGATGACAGAGTCGAGGAGGAAGTTTAAGTAAATTTAAAAGTTTAATTATTGAAATCTTGACGGTTGCTGAAACAATTAACTGATCGACAGAAACATGACAGGACTATGCCGATGGACTATGGGGGCGCTGTGGGAGTGTGGGGGTTGCTACGTTCTCAGCGGGTGTTGGACTCCGCCAAGGTTGCCCCTCGTCCCTGATTCTGTTTGTGACATTCATGGACAGGACTTGAAGACGCCGCCTGGGTGAGGACAGTGTCCGGGTTAGGAACTTCACGTGGTTCTGTTGGCTTCATCAGGCGGTGACCTTCAGCGCGCAATTGCAACCAAGCGTGTGGCAGCTCCAAGTTTGAGGCCAAGCGGTGGAATGCTGCCTCCGGGTTAGAAGCGAGTTGCTGCCCCAGGCGAAGGACTTCAAGGATTTCGAGGTTTTGTTAACCAGTGACAGGAAAACAGAGCATGAGATGGGCCGGCGAGTTGGAGCAGCATCGGCAGTATTGCAGACGTGAACAGTTGTGGTTCAGAGGGAGCTGAGCTGGAAGGCAAAGCTTCCAGTCCATCTACGTTCCAACCCTCACCTATAGTCATGAGCTTTGGGTAGTGACCAAAAGGACACAAGGTCTTGGACATCTGGAGGGAGATTAGAGAAGCTAAAGTGGCTTTTCTTTGGAGGTGTTTCAGGCACATCCGACTAGCAGGGAACCCTGGGGCACACCCAGAACCTGCTAGAAGGACTACATAGCCCATCTGGCCTGGGAATGCCTCGGGATCCTCCAGGAGGAAGTCTGGAACGTACTGCTGAACCTGCTGCCACCATGACCCAACCCTGGATGAGCGAGAGGAAATGGATGGATGGAAAATGTTCTGCTTTTTCTTCCCTCATGTGACTGTAACTGAATTTTGGACTGTCGATCAGACAAATGAGACATTTGAAGATGTCATCTCGGGCGATGGACACTTTCCACATTCCTAATAAAAACCATGTTTCAGATCGGCGTTGTTCCCATGTTCAGACAGTCAGATGACAATAATCACCAAAGAACACAATCAGGGTATTCCTGGCTAACTATTATATCTCCAATAATCTTTGGCATGCATGTGTATTAAGCTTGACACAACAAAAGAAAATCACAATAATCATAATTATAATAAACACTAGTGTACAGTAAGTGTACAGCCAATACAGCACTCTGTCTACAGTACATACAAAAAGATAAGTTCAGAGAGAAAATATGGATCCCAGGCGAGATCTTTAAATATGTAAACAGGAAATAAGAAACGATGTGTAAAAATACCAGAACTGTACAGGTAGTGTAAATCTGACCAGGTGCGACTTTGCGTGTTTTCTTCTGGGAGTTTAATCAGTTTGTTTGCACCGCAGGCCGAACAGTCTTCATGATTCTTTGTACGAGTTTGGTTGATCCACTCGATCCAGGCGTGCAGGGAGTCTCTGCACACGTTTCTCAGACAAATTTACAGAGTCACTCCGTCACTTTTCTTTTCCCGCCGTCCTTCGAACTCGATCTTCTGACTCAGGACGTATCAAAAAAGACAAAGAGACGAGCATACCAGACAAAAACGGCATACTTGTGTGCATACGTACCGTCCGTGTATATTCCCTCTGTCTGTCGATGACGGGGAATTTACAATACGACACAAATATGTAGTATTGACTTGGCACAGAAACAAATACTTTAGATAATATACAGTGATAAAATATCAAACAGCAGCACGAGGCTCGGAGCGCTGCACACGAATAAATAAATAATAGTTAAAACTAAATATGTACTTCTGTCCTCTGAATGTTCCTCTGCTTTAAAAAAAATCCATGTCCCGGTTCACAGTTTTCTGGCTCTGGATGAACTGGGAGCACTGGTCCAGTGTCCAGTCTGAGGTGCTGGGAGTTGGGCGGGGTCTAGAGCAGCGAGCTGGTGGGGCTGCCGGGCAGCGGAGGGCTGTGGCTGTGAGACGGGCTCGGGCGCACCGGCAGCAGGTCGTAGTGGCTCGGGATGTGGCTGTTCCTGGGCAGGTCGTACGGGTTCTGAGGGTAAGTGGGAACCACCACAGTGCCGGCACCCTGGACGATACTGATGGTTGGTTCTGGGAGAGAAAGACAAAAGAGGAAGTCAAGTAGAGATGTAGTGGTTTAGTTTGTTAAGCCAGAAAAAGCTTGAATGGAGGTGGTTTGAATGTGGTGAGCGTCACACAATGAACGAGGTTAAACTGGAAAGAATCTGTGGATTTCATCATCTACAGTTTATAATATCATCCAGAGATTCAGAGAATCAGCAGAAATCTCAAGACCGAGAAGCAGCATTGGATGGCTGTGATCTTCAAAGCAGAGCGTTAAAAACAGACTCTGTCGTGAACATCACTGCGTGTGCACACGGTTCATCGCTGCGTCCTCAAACGACAGCTGAAACTCGACTGTGCAAAGATCCAGAAACCTCCTGTGGGCCTGAGCTCATTAAAGATGGACTGAGGTGAAGTGGTCTGACGAGTCTGACCACGTTTGGAGGCTCCATCCGGCTTGTTATCAGCACACGGTTCAAAAGCCAGCATCCGCCTCAGGTCCACCCATGATCTACGATCTATCAGGAGGCAGCGGAGCCAGGACGTCCATATTCTACACTGTCCATGGAACATGTGCTGCCAAGTAGACGACGTCTTTCCAGGGACATTCTCGTTCTGCACGTATTCCAACAGCCTGGCTCTGGAGTCAAACTTGTCTAGGGATGGGAATCGAAAAACGGTTCCCATTGTTTCAGTTTCTTGGAATCGTTTGCCAGTATTGCAAACAATTCGATTAAAGTATCGATTCCAGTGGGCGGAATGACGTCGCCACGCACGTTGCGTAGCAACTTCCAGTGCAGCCAGCAGTCAGCAGTAAAACATGGCACTCGAGCAGTACAAACGCTCGAAAGTTTGGTTACACTTCACGAGAAAAGACGACAACAGGGCAACTTGCAACGTGGATATTTCATCAAAGAGAGGAAATACTACCAACATGCAGAAACTAACCCTGTCTATCATGTTAGCACCATCTGCCTCATTGAAAACCTGCTATTACTGACGGTTAACGTTAGATGACCATCACGAGAGGCAGAGTCTGACTGGCTCAGAGCCAGAGGCTGGTGGTACTCGCTCCAGTACTCGCTCCAGTACTCGCTCCAGTACTCGCACTTTGGCGTCTAATGAAGCGTTAAACTCGACAAAGGAGACCCTGAACTGTTCACATCGAGCGAGAATGAAGCAGCCCCTGTGCGGCTGCAAACGTACCCATGTCGTAGACGTTCTTGGCGGGCGTGGTGGTGGTGGTGGTGGTCGTGGTGATGATGGCGGCGGAGCAGCAGTGGGTCATGTGATCGTGGTGAGCCGGTGATTTCATCTCCACGTAGCTGCTCTCGGAGTGTTTGCAGATGCCGGGCGGGTCGTTGATGGTGGCGTACGGGTTCTCGCTGTTGAGGGAGCACGTGCTGGACAAGGAACCCTTCATGTAGTCTGAAAGAGGAAGAGCACATGGATCAGGTGACCTTGTGTGTTTGAGGAATAATGCTCGAGGAGTCGTGGGAGTTAGAACTATCGATGTAAATACTAAAGAAGCTGTTGTTGAAGGTCTGCAGACAAAAGCTCGTTGGATGGACATTAGAGGACGACGCTCTCCTCTATAAGACGATTCAAACGTAAGAACGAAACAGTTTATCACAAGTTACCATAGTGACCAACTCATGTCTGATTACAGGGATCATCACAGGACTGACTCAGGTGTTACATTTCTGGTTTTAGAGGAGAAGGCTGGTGAAAACACCTGACAGATACAAAGATTCATTTTAAAGGGATAGTTCAGGTTATTTAAAGTGGTTGATCCAGTCGGCCGTCAGTTTGAAGGACCAGACGTTGTGGATGGGGGCAGCACTAAGAAGGGCAAACCATCAGTCTAAGTCTACGTTATATTTATCTTATTTCCAACGCTTCACCTGCTGTCAGACAGAAACCAAAGCCTCATCATATCTAATGTTTGCTCTTTTCATAGCCACCAAACTTCAATGACAAAAACAGAAATCTGTGCTGGAGTTCTGTGAGAATCAACTTCTGTGTCTGAACATCTTAGTCAGGATCCAAACTTTTAACTCCTCAGTGTTCTGTGAGTTACTTTTTCTGTCAGTGAAGTCTGGTGTAGATCGATATAAACGCTTCGGTTTAGCATCGAGAAGAACTGTCCGACAACAGTGTAGAGTATGAAAATATTCTAAATATGCACTTGATACTAAAATCAGTTTAGTGTATAATACCTCATACAATCCTGCTTTTAACAACTTAAACTGTCCCTTTAATTTCCTGAGTTTATCAAACAACCTGCAGGAAGCTGTGAATTTGTTGGGGGACTATTTTCAGCGGCGGATTAATCCACATTTGGTGCTTTAGTGAGTCCATAAAAAGTAACCCTGCTCTGACAGTATTGAGATTATCACCAGACTTATCCTTTAATGTTCGAGTCATCATCACATCACCGGACAAACAAAAGGTGACGTCAGCATTTCAGGTTAAAAACAAACAGATCAGCGACACACAGCATTCAGTTATCGTGGAGGAGAGACTCCCCCGGGGGAGTTTTAGGAGTGATGGGGTCAAAGCAGGAGGAGGAGGAGGAGGACACAGAGGAGAGGAGTCGACCTGCAGAGACACAAACACACCTGTCAGCACACCTGTAGGTTCACAGCAACAACATCAGGTACATTTCATCAGGAAGGAGAACATTCAGGTGCAGGCTGAAGAATCACTTCAAATAATGGAAAATAAATTCATTTACAGTAGTTTTCTGTTTTTTTAAAAAAATTGTAAACTAAACTAAAATTACAGATTTTCTGTAAATTAACAACCAAACTGTAACTTTAAGTTATTTCTCATTTCTGTAGTTAAAATGAGTTTTTTCTGTATTTTTCCACTTTCTTAAATTACACACAAAAGTATTTAAAATGACAACGATGATCTGTAATTAAAGATGTGGCTCGTTATAGAAATGTTCATGTCGTGTCGTGTTTGATCGTTGTAATTCAGGGCAAATCTGTTTTTGTTTTTAATATTTATTAGAATTACGATATTTTACTTTGACGTTTTTTTGACCGGTCGTAAAAAAACGTCAAAGTAAAATATCGAGATATTAACTTTGCTGATCGTATTCATCAGACTCAGACTCTGAGCTGTAGTTTGACAGTTTTATGTTGTGAAGCTGTCACTGTGGAACATGCGGCTCACTGATGGACAGGTGCAGTGACGAGTGCTACAGGTGTAGCAGACTTTAACGAGCTCTCACACCGGCTGGCTGTATCCTGTCACTTTTAATCAGATCCCGCCTGCAGCGTGTCGGAGCTGAACGTGTCCCGTTACATGCAGGGATCCACACCCATACGGACACGAAGACAGCCAGCCATTGGCTGAGGGAACTGTTCGAGCAAGAGGATTGGCTGAGGAGTAGGTCGAGCTCACACAGTACCTCTGTAGCGCGGCTCCACGTGGTAGCTGTAACGCCGGTCGATGCAGTAAACACCTGCAGGCAGAGAGAGGAACAGGTCGAGATGAGGAAGAACAAAAGGAACACGACGAGATTCTTCAGTTTACCTCCAGATGATCTGATCTTTCTAATCTAAATGTTTTAAACAGATTTTGATGTTTCCTCTCTGATCAATCTCTGATTTGTTCAGCGATTCAGTTAAGAGTGCCAGCTGTTGTGCTCGTTAAGAAGCAATCAACCAATCTGAGTTTGTAGGTGGGATTCAAATCTTTCTCCTCCATTCTGAGGCCTCAAGTTTGGCACTTGTCTGTGAGAGGCCTGACATGAACCTGTTCTCATCATCTAAATGATTAAACTTGATCTGTTACTCGCTGAGAAGAAGAAGAAGAAGAAGAAGAAGAAGAAGGAGGACGACGCTCCGACTGACCGAGCTCGCTGAGGTTACAGTAGGCGCCCCACTCTGGAGCGCTGTTCCTGTGTCGCTTCTTCAACTTCATCTGGAAGAAAAACACAAAAACATCATTAAATATATAAACACTGAATTCTCTGTAGATAAACAGGATGCTGGCAGACTCGTGAACTTCACTGATAGGTGTTAAATGTGTCGCCCACCTTGGCCGAGCTCCTCTTGTCCGGCTTGGCGTAGTGCGCGGCGTAGGTGCAGGGCCCCAGGGTGCGGTAGCTGGGGTTGGAGAAGCATCGGCCTGCGGAGCTGTTACTGGGAGAGGAGTCTGCAGAGGAGAGCAGGCCTGTACACTGCAACCCTGCTGTCACCACACGACACCAGCACAGGTTCTTACATCCTCCCCATGTCTACCTACCAGCACCACGGTACACATGCACGGTGCACAGGCAGCGCACCGGACAGCCTGACACAAATCTGAACAACGGCGGTCGTCCGAAGCTGCAAATTAAAAGAAGGAGCTCCGACAGACACGTGGACGTCTTACCTGAGAGCGAGTAGTCGGTGGAGTTGATGTGCAGGGCGGGCGTGTAGGTGACGTTCGGCACGTGGTGGCCTTTGTCTCTCTGCCGGTACCGGAACCAGACGACGAGGCTGAGCATGGCCATGATGAGCAGCAGCAGGAAGATGATGCCCAGGACGGCGCCGGCCGACTGCCGCTCCGACGCCAGAGCCGGGCTGATCTTAGTGTAAGGATTCAGTTCCTCCATCATCAGGGCGGCTGAGGAGTTTCAAAATAAAAGATACAGGTATCACAAGAAAACCTTTTCGTCCCATGACCTCTGATCTCAGGATGTCCGGATGGTTATAGGTTCTCTGGGTTCCCATGAGTCTCCCTTTGCGTGCAGTATGCATGTTTTTCCTTTAAATGTCACAAACTGGGTCTGACTGTGAAGCTGAGACTCTTGTGGATTGACGGGTGATGTTGTTCATTGAGCTCACTGTATAAAATGACCTATCGTGACCTCGAGGATGATCGCAGCCTCACGAAACCGTCCAACCACAAACTAGAGAGCGAGGACGTCCAGAGGACGAGAGAGCAGTGCTCAAACATCCAATCGAGTTACAGAAATCTACAAATGTGACAACAAGAGATTTTTGATGATGTTCTTCAAGGTCTTGGCGCCTTAATGTGATATTTTTAGTTTTGGAGGTTAAAAATGTTTCAATTTGGCAACAAGTCAAACCAAAAGAGACATGAGACGTGAAAGATCATGAGATGATCGTCACGTACTTCTTTCATTCAATAGTTGGATAGAAGTCAACGTTTCTGTCAGATTTATGCTGAGCTGACCTCCTTTAAAAAGACAAAACATTGATTATAAGGAGAAATATCAGATCTATATTTGATGGAAAAGATAAAAGAAACAAAGAAAAATGAAGAAACGTCCGTGCATCAGTTCATCAGAGAACTCTTTGTTCTTCATCTTATAGAAACTTTTTCATTTTCTTATGCAGATTTCTGCAGAGTCGTCCTGTTTAATCTATATGTGTGTGTGTGTGTGTGTGTTTGTGTGTGTGTGTGTGTGTGTGTGTCCTCACCCTGGTCACAGCGGATTCCTTTGAATCCGATGCTGCAGTAACACGTTCCCGTCACGTAGTCACAGGTGGCGTTGTTCATGCACTCGCACAGCTGCTGACAGCCGTAACCGAACGTCCCCGCAGGACACTCTGGACACGGACAGGCGAGACAGACGAGGGTCAACACAGCAGACAGGACAGGTGACACGTGTCAATATGTTTAAATGTGAAAACTCATGAAGAGGAACATCCTGATGATGAAAACTTCTGTTTTTATTTATCATTTTCACTCATTTTCATGAACTTTTTGTGTTTTTAAAACGTCTGTGAAGCTTCTCGTCGTCTAGAAGTGAATTCATGCTTCATACACAGAGTAAACGCTATAATATGTAGTTACAGTTTTATTAGGTTACATCTGTCTAAACTTGGTGGCAGAGCTGCAACAATTAGTTGATTAAGTGTCAACTATTAAATGAATTACCCACTATTTTCATAACTGATTCATATTTTTGAATATGATGTGAATATTTTCATGCAAACCTCTGACTGTCCACACATTCATCTATCTGTCTCACACTCGCCTCACGTCTTTGCAGCGAGGTCACTGACATTTATTCTTAATAAAGACGTGCAGACGTGTGGACACTCACTGAGCTCGCAGCTCTGTCCGATGAAGCCCGTCCTGCAGGAACACTGTCCGCTGATGTGATCGCAGTCCGCCCCGTTCTGACAGCGACACACCTCGGCACACTGCGAGCCGTAGAAACCCGTCGGACAGCCTGAAGACGAACAGAAACAAACATCATTCATTCTCCATAACTGCTCATCTTCATCAGGGGCACATCAGCGGGGTGGACAGGAAGGAAGCCGGAGAGAACATCCATCCACACAGGCTGTCGGGGTTGAACCCAGAACCTTCTTGCCGTGAGAGAACAGCAACATCTAAAAAGAGTCCTCCACACAAAGAGTTTGCATTTCCCCATCAGCTGTTGGCTCTTCAAACAGGGAGATGATCCGTGAATCCGGAGGCGAGTTTGGCTGAAGCAGCTTTTCTGGGATTGGCTAATCTGTCGCAGTGAAGTCGACGTGGATCATCTCTGCAGATTGAACCAAACCCAGAAGATTTAAACAACTTCTGAGACACCTGAGGACGCTCCACAGTCTGTGTTTGTCTGTGGCAACATCACGAAACAGACACAGAAACATACGTACGTATGTGAAGAAACAAAGCAGACTGTGACTGTAACCGTCTGCTGTGAACATCAATTCCATGTTTTTATTCCAGGAGCTCGCCAAGTTTCAACTTGAGACCCAAACGAGACATTTGGTGTCTCATCAGGACTCAAACTTCCTCACACCAAACCGTCTATGACTCAGTGTGTGTGTCACGAAGGGAAGAAGGAGGTAGAGAAGGAAGGGAGGAAGGTTTTAAGGAGATAAAGGAGTGGATGTGTTCAGGCGTGCAGTGTTTTTATCCACCACCAGATGGAGGTGCAGGTACGAGATTCAAAGACTCAGTGTGTGTGTGTGTGTGTGTGTGTGTGTGTGTGTGTGTGTGTGTGTGTGTGTGTGACATACGCTGAGTACAGTAGAGTCCCGTCCATCCGGGGCTGCAGTCACACTCTCCGTCCGTGGCGCTGCACTGGGCTCCGTTGTGACAGTTACATGTGTGGATGCAGTCCGGGCCCCACGAGCCCTGAGGACAGGCTGCCAATAACACCAATTAACACACACACACACACACACACACACACACACACACACACACACACACACACACACACACACACACACACACACACACAGTTCAGTCAGCAGCCTGAGGACCGGATGTGATCAGGAACAGTCTTCATTATCTTCACGAGTGATGGAGCGATCGTGGAGTAATTGCCTCGAAGTCTCTGATTGGTTAACGATCAACTCAAACAACAAACGAGCGATCACCAAGAACGCACGAGGAAACGAAGTGAGCTGGGAGATGAAGTTGATGAGGTGATCTGTGTCGTCTTACGTTTGGAGCAGTCCTCGCCGATCCATCCCGGGTAGCACTGACACGAGCCGTCGATCGGGTTACAGGTGCTGTTGTTGGTGCACAGACAGGCCTCAGAGCAGGCTTTGCCAAACTTCCCACTGGGACACACTGTGGACACACACAGAGAAGACACACGGTTAAACATGATGTGACGGAGCACCAACCCCTCACAGAGAAATAATTATACTCGTTTTTCAGTCTCAGGATTTTGTGGGCGGTCCTTAAAGGGTGGCTCGATGACACACTGAGGTCACCCTGAGCAGACACACAGAGATGAATCCATCTGAGCTCAGAGTGTTTCAAAGTCAGTCGTGTCATTTTCTGAACTCATCTGACAGTATTGGACCAATAAAACATTGACGGCACCAGATGAAGAGTCAGACGATCATTACGGTTCATCCTCAGGGGGACATGAACGTCTGACGTTTTACTTAAAACCACAAAGACGGATCTCCAGAGTCACGAGGATTCAACCTCTGAGGGCCACGAACGTCATTTCATTTGGAGTTTTTAAGATTTCAGACCGACACTGCAGACACACACAGACACACACACACACACACACACACACACACACACACACACTGTATGTAGTGACTCGTGTCGTGATGTAACACGCTGTACACGGCTGGCTTCAGCTCACACAGCATTAGGCAATCATTACACTACTGATGTAATCTGATTACTTCCTGACGTGTGGGTGGACACAAGGTTCATGTGTGTGTGGAAACGTTTTAATGCTGTGATTATCTCTGTCTGTACAGTGTGTGAGTTTATAGTTTTAATATTTGTTGGTTGATCTTTTAATTTCTTTAAAACCAGCAGAGGAAGTGCCACAAACTGCAGTTCCTCTAACGTCCACTTGAGGCTGGCTCCAGAAGTGAGTCAGTCACGGTTCGTTCTTTTCACTGTCGGTGGTCTGAATCCAGGGACTCGACGTCTGCAGATCTTTTATTAAAGGTGATTTACTGCTGAGCTTTTGAGCCTCGATCATCTTCTCTGAAACTTTCTTTTCCACCTGATGTATTTTATAATTTCTTTATGATTTCGATAGGATGCCACGACTGTAGCTCACTCTTAGTTTCAGTTATTAACAAACAGATCTGTTGGTAAAGTTTTTTAGGGACGCCTAAACATCAATAAATGAGTTTAGATTCTATTATTTTTAATAATAGATAATTACTCAAAGATAAAAGAGAGACATGAAGAACAGAACAGATTAAAAACAACTGTGATCTAATTAAGAAAATATGAATCATGTAAAATTACAAGTTAATAACAGTCGAGAGTATTATTATTATAATTATTCTGGTGAAAATACATTACACTCTGTTGGTGAATGCTCGGAGTGAAGTGAATAAACTGATCGTCTCTAATGTGATAAAACATCGAGACGAAGCTGCAGGAATCTTTGTCCAAACTTTGTTTTCCAGTTAATCATTTCAGGGAAATGCACATCGTGTTGCTTAAGGAAGAAACATTTCTACTTTTTCTTCACTGACTGTAGTTCCACTGATAAAACACTGTCGTAGTCTGATAATATATTAATGTGCTCTGGGGTTTATGGAGAATTTCCAATTAACCCGAGAGGACAAACTGCGTTTAAAACATTCAGTCTGTTAAATTAAAGTTCACAAAACGTCTAAATTATTATCTGTGCAACACTCAGCTTGATGTCTCTATACGGCGCCCCCTGTGGACAGGTGTGATACTGCGTTTACCGCCTTGTTTTATTGATTTTGAGGGAAAACTGACCAGATACTTTAAGAATAACTGGATATAAACAGCCAATCATCTTGTTTGTTTATGACGGTCATATAGAAGCATCAGCATTAACCTGAGACTGTTTATATATATATATTTATATAACCAGTTTAAACTCCCTGTAGCACCTTTAAAAGAGTTAAAAGTAACTTCTTCGTGTTTTTCCGGGAGCGTCATGTGACATTTTAAAGAGTAAAAGTTAGAAACATTACGAGCTGACATTTAGCTCGACCTGAACTCTAAACTAAAAAAAAGTTTAATGAGCGTTTGCATAATTACGACAGAGTGTACTTAAAGTATCTGTAGCTGTATCACAACGTGTGCTGCTTCCTCTTCATCTCACTGTTTGAGCAGGATAAAATAAATACGTTAAATATTCATGAGATGCGTAGATATTCATTATTTTTACATTACTCTCCTGCACTGATTTGCATTTTACCACCTCGTCCACCTGTTGCATGTAATGTATTGTCTTCATTAATGGGGTCTGCCCGGCTGTGCTTGTAGTCGCCATTAGCGAGCTGTTCACATTGTTCCAGTCAAACCCAGGAGGAGTTCTTAGCTGTGAACACGAGAGAATAAAGATCAGTGTGGACGCTTTAATGAAGTCCACTTCTTATGTAACAGTTACCAACGTCTGAGTAGTGTCTGTTCAGTCCGGATCAAAGTGAAACAGCGTCCGTACGAACAGGAGATGAATGAGTTGAACAGAAATAATTAGCAGGACAGGGACTGTTCGTTAGCCCCTGATGATCAGCTGTTAACTTTTCTTAATTAGTTTGTTTTGTAACTTCCAACGTAAAAAAAAAAAAAAAAAAAAAACTGATGAAGATTGTTGTGAAATTCCCTAAAATGTTTTTACACAAACAATTTTAATTCATGACAGGATGCTTCTAAAATCATCAACAACAACTGTGTGACTGGGACGTGACACAAGCTGCAGTTCCTCTAACGTCCACCTGAGGCTGGCTCCAGAAGTGAGTCAGTCTCCATAATCCCCATGTTCAAATGTCCAACTTCACAGCAGAAATAAACATGTTTACAGCCTGGTACAAAAAACAGTTTTGGTCTCTGTAGCTAATTTCCCCGTTCATGACAACTGTACTGAGCTAAAACAAGCTAACAACGAGTTAAAACAAGCTAACAATGAGCTAAAACAAGCTAACAACAAGATAAAACAAGCTAACAACAAGCTAAAACAAGCTAACAACGAGCTAAAACAAGCTAACAACAAGCTAAAACAAGCTAACAATGAGCTAAAACAAGCTAACAATGAGCTAAAACAAGCTAACAACGAGCTAAAACAAGCTAACAATGAGCTAAAACAAGCTAACAATGAGCTAAAACAAGCTAACAACGAGTTAAAACAAGCTAACAATGAGCTAAAACAAGCTAACAACAAGCTAAAACAAGCTAACAATGAGCTAAAACAAGCTAACAACAAGCTAAAACAAGCTAACAACAAGCTAAAACAAGCTAACAATGAGCTAAAACAAGCTAACAACAAGCTAAAACAAGCTAACAACAAGCTAAAACAAGCTAACAATGAGCTAAAACAAGCTAACAACAAGCTAAAACAAGCTAACAATGAGCTAAAACAAGCTAAAACAAGCTAACAACAAGCTAAAACAAGCTAACAACGAGCTAAAACAAGCTAACAACGAGCTAAATCAAGCTAACAACGAGCTAAAACAAGCTAACAACGAGCTAAGGCAAGCTAACAACAATGTTTCATTCACGCTCACGCAGGATGACCTTGATGGACACACCGGCTCCAAAGAGACTAAAGAGTCCATGATTTACATATACTGTGTAAAGTCTATGGTTCAGGCATGCTAACATGCTAAATCAGGGCTCTTCAAGCAGCCTCTGGCCTCTAAACTTTAGGAATAGACTTAAACCTTGAGCTAAAAGCTTGAAGTAAACCTGATAAAACAGAAACAGAAGTGTGAATATTCCTTTATTTTGAAGGATCCTGATTTGTTGTGCTCGTTCTGAAAGGTGATTGTGTCTCTACAAGGAGATTTATAGATCATGCACGGCGGCTTTGGCTTCTTCCTCAGAGGACGTTTGTGTTGTGTAAATCTTTCCCAGCCGGCACTTGAAAAAAGAAAAAAAAGAAAATGTGATTTCTTCATAAAAATGCTGAAAAACCGTTTTTGTTTCAGTAAACGGTTAACTCTCTCTCTCTCTCACACACACACACACACACACACACACACACACACACTGTTGTTTTCTTGCGGATCCTCCCCGGTCAATAACATCATTAGCTTGTACAAAAAGCCATCAAACATGGAGAGAACAGGACGGAGCGTGACCGGCTCTTAAACCCGCCACGTGCTGGACGTCTTGATTCATCAAGGCTCGCCCCGGTTATCTACGGGTCTGCCTGAAGATGCAGCAGCCTGCAGAATGGCTAATGTGAGACGAGCGGGATGCAGCTGATCTTCATGTTTAATGATGATGAATATTCCACGGCGCACTCTCACATTTAGGATTTGGCTTGACGGCGAACCTTGGGCTGAGCGCCTTCATGACAGACTTGACACCTGTTTGACCTGCAGAGGAGCTAAAGCACGCCGAAACAATGACGACAAAGTGTTCGGATGAAATGAAGAGCTCAAGGTTTCCTCTTTCACAGAGATCCGTGGGCTCTGCTTCAGCTTTAACCTGCAGGAATAAAGTGTTTCACACTAAAGCGGTAAATGAAGAGGTCAAGAGGCAGGCCACGGTAACGCGTGGAGAGAGTGGTTTCTGCATGAGGAGGTGATTACAGAAGAAGAAGAAGCATCAAGTGAGACGTGAGTCTGCAACGACTTTCTGGGAGTTTGGTGCGAAACAGGAAACGGCGACCCTGCAGGCTCGCTCATGTCGCACCGTGCCAGACGGGTCTAAAAATACGTTGGTCACAGTCAGGCTGCACGATTTCAGCTTGGAGGGAGAAAGAAGTGTCATCTGTCTTCTGTTGCTGTCTAACTTGTCCGGCTGCAGACTTTTGATTCAAAAAATGCTGCTTTCACTGTCAGTCAGAGCATTTTGTGGCATTTCATGTTCGACGGGTGGATGACGTGAACCAGAGAGGCGCCGCAGCTCTGAGGCCGAGCAGATCCATCCAACAGATCCAGACCGATTTTAGAAAGTCTGGACGGAAAGAAAACAGATCTGAGACACGTTTGGAAGTGGTTTGAAATCAGTCCGGACGCTCTGGACGGATTCAAACAAAGGGACAGATTTATCACGTCCAGTTGTTGGTAGTGTTGTAGAGGAGGTCCTCTCTGAAGAGCTGGAGGTCTTCAGGATCTGGTAGGACGTTCCACCAACAGAAAGGTCAGAAAAGACAGAAAAGTCTGGATCGTCCTGAGTGTATGAGGTGGGTCAGGACAGATCAGAGAAGGTTAGCAGGTCGTCGATCGTCCTGAGTCTTGATGTCGATGTCATGGTGTGTAGTCGGTTGGAGGAGCAGCAGCAGTTCAGTGTTTGAGAGGTTCAGCTGGAGGCGATGTTGGCTCGTAGCTGCTGGAAGGTGGAGGCTCCTGAACAATTTAAGTTTCAGGCCCTCGGAGTCTGAGATGTTCCAGACTCATTTGAATTTGAAAATCTTTCAACGCCAGACTCAAAGTAGAGACTAAGCCAGGATGTGTCGTCCCTTCATTACGACCTTTTTCTGCACATTCGGTCTCTCACACTAAATAACCACGTTAACAGGGCCGTTTCTAGCTGTTTGGGGGCCCTGTACAAGATGCTATTTGGGGGAACTTTTCAGATGATCTGTGACGATGCAACAGTCTGTTAACTCTGTTAGCACTGCAACTCCTTCTCCCAAAATATATTAAGGCTGAACTTGCAGCTTGGGGCCCCTCATGGCTGCAGGGCCCCGTGCATCCACACAGTCTGCACAGAGCAGGAAACAGTTAAAAACAGTTTCCTGCAGCTCAAACTTTCAGTCAAACAACATCTTGAAGGCTCGATGAAGAATTATTATTGCAACCTGTAGAAAAACAAACCAGCTGTTTGTCACTGAGGAGAAAACCCCGACCGACCTTGATTACAGAGCGAGCCGAAGAAGCCCGACAGACATTCACAATGGCCGCTGATGTGGTGGCACGCCCCGTCACTGTGGATACAATGAGGACACGACTGGCTGCAGCGATGGCCGTAGAAACCCGGAGAACATGCTGCGGAGAAAACACACACACACACACACACACACACTGCTGTTAGGAGGATGTGTGTGTGTGTGTGTGTGTGTGTCTGTGTGTCTGTGTGTGTGTGTGTGTGTGTGTGTGTGTGTGTGTGTGTGTGTGGTCAGGGAAACTTTGATTAGTTCTCTGATTAGTTCTTTGATCATTTTAATAATGGATTTCATGGTCCACTTAGTCGCAATTTAAGCTGTCTTCAAAGTCCATATGAAAGCTAATACATCCACCACACCTATATCTGTGTGTGTGTGTGTGTGTGTGTGTGTGTGTGTGTGTGTGTCCGTCTAACCTGTTGGCTGTATTTGCTTTGTTTTCCGGCCTCATACGTCTTCCCGAGGCCTTTAATTTGCTTTAATTGATGTTACTCTAAGTGGTGCAGACCGGTCTACCGCCTCGCTCACGCTACAGGATTTTTCTAATTAAGATAATTGGCTAAACTGTGAACCGAGAGCCCTTAAATTTATCACCCTGACGCAGGAGGAAGCAGAGGGAAGCCGCTGTGCGTTACATACATGCACTGCGAGCATCAACAAGCAGCCTCACACCGAACTGTAGAATTTATTTACAGCGAAGCTTCTCACAGCGGACTGAAGTCTGAGTTCCAGACATGGAAACAAAGAATGAAGGTCCAGGTGTAGAGGCTTGTAGAGCTCCTGAGGTAGAGAGGGACGCCCCTGATCTGGTAGGAACTGGTAGGACGTTCAACCAACGGGGAACGACAGACGAGAAGAGTCTGGATCGTCCTGAGCGTACGGGTGGCAGAGCCGGGCGTCGCTCATCGGAGGAGGTTACATAACAGGTAACAAGTGGAGCTCGATGAGCAGCAGGGTAACGTGACCAAGACCAGGCGGATCATCTGAAAGGGTTCCAGAGATGACCACAGCCTGCACCAGGAGCTGCGGAGCACCTTGAGTCAGGTACGGCCTGAGCTACAATAACTCAGACAGCACTTAGAAACTGTAGGAACAGTTCTTACTAATTAATATTCATAATGTTCGTTGATTTAAGTGTCCTACTCGTGATCTTACAGGACAGCAACAACAGCCAGGATGATGGTCCTATCTACATCT
Organism: Larimichthys polyactis; assembly: GCA_018985215.1. Lineage (NCBI taxonomy): Eukaryota > Metazoa > Chordata > Actinopteri > Sciaenidae > Larimichthys > Larimichthys polyactis. The sequence continues at coordinate 90,483 of JAFMOB010000299.1, forward strand.
ACAGAAGCTGCAGGTCCTCGTGCTCTACAGGCGGCAGTTTTCCTACATACCTAAAAGAAGAGTGAGGTGAAGGGTGTTCAGTTGTAATCTGCAGCCTCGTCGCTACGCGCCACACGATCTTACAAACCGCCCCCTTGAACTGTGGAGATTCTGTCCACAACAGAGTCGAACTTTATACCTCGGCCCTTCTACACCTTCCTACCAAGTGTTCCACATCGTTCCACTGATCTACAGGGGGCGCTAGAGAGCCTAAAAATGATGCACGAACACGAGGAACAAACAGCGACTTCTTATATAATTTATTTTATTTTATTTTCATTGTATTCGAGTTCTTCTGCCACCGTGCTGCAGCTTCAATAACACAAATACAGCATGTGTTTGTGTGTGTGTGTGTGTGTGTATGTGTGTGTATGTGTGTGTGTGTGTGTGTGTGTGTGAACTGTGTGTCTTGTACTTCGCCTGCAGTTGGTGCCTCGGTAGCCGGGAGCGCACACACAGGAGCCGTCCTCAGGGGAGCAGGAGCCTCCGTTCTCACAGGTGCAGCTGTAGGAGCAGTTCGGTCCCCAGCGTCCGTCCTCACACACACTGTCACAGTGGACACCTGCACAAAACACACACACACACACACACACACACACACACACACACACACACACACACACACATTTTAGTCTACACTGTAAAACTAAAGGTCAAATGTCTGGAAGCAGCAGCTGGCAAAGAATAAATGTAAAATGCAAAGTCAAATATTTAAATAACTTTTTTTTATCGGGGTCCAGCATCTTCAGCTCAAGGACACTGTGACTGGACAGAAGAGCCGGGAATCAAACCAGCAACCTTCCAATTACCAGACAACCTCCTCTGCCACCTGAGCCACACCTGGAGAAATGCTTCACAGAGCACCGGGGGGAGTGTAAGTGTTTGTACCACGGGCGTTTTGGACCACCGGAGCTGGTGTCGTGCCAGAATAGGAGCTGGGCAACCAGGCAATGTCACCGAGAGAGCTTGGTGAAATAAAAGGCTGAAAGACAGACGCCGAGCTGGGCTGACTGCTGCTGGACTAGTCAGTGATATCAGCTGCTGCTGGGGACCTGGTTGATGATTGGCTGTTAGTCGACTCGCTAGTTTTTGATCAGAAGTAATGTAATGAGAACAAATACTCGAGTACAGCTGGACATAGTTACCACAGTGTGATTACACTCTGTCAGTCTCTGCACAGCTGTTTGCATGTTCTTCCGGTAAATGTCAGTTTGTATGAACAAATATTTCAGGAAAAAAACTTAAATTCCCCAAATTCAGCCTCAGACTTTTTGCCCTTTAATCATTCGCTGAAGTGTCTCCTTCTTTCATCAGTCTTGCATAAATGTGTGTGTGTGTGTGTGTGTGTGTGTGTGTGTGTGTGTGTGTGTGTGTGTGTGTGTGTGTCTGTGTGTGTGTGTGTGTGTGTGTGTGTGTGTGTGTGTGTGTGTGTGTGTGTGTGCTGGCTTGCAGAACAGATCAGAGCCCTCGGTGTTCACAGGGGACAGTCTGGAGGCTGCAGCAGCCCGAGAGGTTCACGTTACATTAATTCTTAGTTAGACTCAGCCACACACACACACACACACACACACACACACACACACACACACACACACACACACACACACACACAAACACACACACACACACACACACATCTAAATATAGAAACAGACAGACAAACGGACACAGTAAGAATAGTGTGTACATCTCCCTCGTCCTGTGTGCAGCCCGGTATATCTGCGGCTCATTAGCAACTTCCTTTGACATAGAATATGAGAGAATATAAGAGCGAGGCACAGGCGGCCATTATAACTCAATTAATAAACTACCTCTGAGACACAAAGTGGGTCTATTCGTTAGGCTGTGAAGATAAAACAAAGGGAGGAGGAGGAAGGCCGAGCTCTGTCGTGAGGTTAACGTGCTGGGAGAAAATGTAAAAACCTGATTTGACACAAATGAAACCAACGATCGTGACCCAGTTCAGCTCACGTGACGCTCGCAGCTGATTCCTCTTCATTACCGCACGCTGTGTCCCACTTCCATACTACACACGGATTACCTGGGAAGGAAGAGGAGGAACATGACCGGTACACTAATTAATTACACTCTCGTTAGCACTGTGAGGAGTCTGGTTTATCCAGGAACCATCATATCCAGTTCAACTCGAAAGATGTCGCTAGAAACCGTCTTGTATTTTAGAGCTGATCGTCCACGAAGCAGTTTTTAGAAAAGTGTTTAGACGAGCAAACGTCGCAGAGGAAATCACCCTGAAACAGGCGGCAGGAGGGCGCTGTGATTTACAGACTTTCCTGATGGACAGTAAAGTAATCTGCTGCCAATTGTAGCTGCCGTTAGCTCAGTTTGTTTGTTTTTCTTCAGTGTTTGTACCACAGGCGTTTTGAACAAGAAGAGGAAGAGGAGGATTTCAGGGAGTGGAGCCAATGTCGCGCTAGAACCGGAGCTAGGCAAGGTGGGCAATGACCCCGAAAAATCAGTCATGTCTCTGTCTTGTTTCATCGTGACTTCAAACTCCACCGGGAGCGTTCATCCCTCCAGACTTTGAGGCCCGCTTCCGGGATGCTCCTGAACCGGACCACGGCAGAGCCGGTGGGGGTTGAAACATTGACTAGAACGGACAGGTATCAGTGCAGCGACCGCGGTGCACATGCAATGCAGCGCACCCGTGTCCAGTGGAATCTGAAGGTAACCGGGCTCAGCAACTTCTATGGACATGATGGCAGAGGAGAAGAGTGAAGAGGACGCTGACGGAGGAAGCTAAGAAGAGAAAAGGAGAGAGTGAGCGAGCAAGAAGCCGCCGGACGTAACGGATGTCCATATTTATCATACTGCACTCGCAAAAACACAAATTTCTATGTAATGTCGCTTCAAACTCTATTCGACTCTCTCAGTCTAGTTTTACTTTGATTTACAAACATATCAGTCTGAAATTAGCAGAAAATTCACTGTAAAATTCAGAAAAAGTTAAATTTTTAACTGTACTGACCAACCGAGTGCAAACGCACATCAGGTCCTGCAGATTACTGAACAACAGAGAAGAAACTTAGAGTTCTAAAATGTCTCATAGCATCACAAACCGCTGCTGCAGTAAATGTTAAATGAACTTGTGTTTGTTTATAAAGCAAATTTATTTTCTGCTCTGCCGACAACTCAAAACACACACACACACACACACACACACACACACACACACACACACACACACACACACACACACACACCTTCAAACTCATTCATCAGTCCGGACTTCGTGGATCTTATCTGCAGCCTCAGCGCTGCGTGATCTGAACTTCTTCGTTCTCTGTGTTACCTCCGATAAAAATCTGAAAGATGTTTAAGTGATAAAACTGTTTAATGGAATCTTACTGGAGTTTTTCACGGGGAACATAATGCATCACAGGAGACGTCTTAAACCGAGCTGCACAGAGGTTTCAGCTGATACGCTGTGTTTTTATTTCTCATCGGGCTAATTATCACTCATGGTCAACTTTAACGGTAATTACACAGCTAACTGTTTAGGAGTTTCTTTGCTTCTTCAAACTTTTAGTCGAAGGCGTTCTGTCAGTTCATCACCAATTCTCCCTCCGGCAGTTAAAATCCAAACATCTCCTCCATATTCATGAGCTCCTATATCGATCATCGCCGATCACGACTCTACTGACGATGGATCAGGGGGTAAAACAAGCAGAACTACAACCTGAACACGGTGTTTGAGTTTCCCGATGGACAGTGAAGTGAACTGCTGCCAACTGTAGCTGCTGCTAGCTCATGTTGGCTCGGTTCGTTAACCAGGCTGCCCCGGACTTTGAGCTCAGAGTGTTGGCGGGAAGAAGAGTCGTGTGTTGTGCCAGAACCGGAGCTAGGCAGAGTGAGCGTATCAGCAAGAAGCCGCCGGACGTAATGGATGTCCATATTTATCATATTGCACTCGCAAAAACACAAAATTCCCGCCTCAACTCTCTGTGATTTACAGAGTTTATGACGGACAGTGAAGTAAACTGCTGACAGCTGTAGCTGCTGTTAGCTCAGTTCGTCAGCTTGGCGGTGAGCTCAGAGCGACGGGTACCCGTCGCTCTGAGCTCACCGCCAAGCTGACGGACTGAGTGTTCGTACCAACAGGCGTTATGGACGACCAGGAAGAAGAAGAGGAGGTAACCAGGCTCAGCAGCCTCTATGGACATGATGGCAGAGGAGAAGAGAGTGAAGAGGACGCTGACGGAGGAAGCTAAGAAGAGAACAGGAGAGAGTGAGCGAGCAAAGTTGTCGACCTTGTTGCAATCTGCTTTGCAGTAAACAAAGGTTCAAAGAAAGAGGTGCAGTGTCTCCGCTGAGGATTTTGATCTACTGTAAAAAGACGAGTCTGAGATGAAGCCAGGCCTCACTTGAAAGGTGCTTTGTCCACGGGGAACTGCTGAATTATCGACAAGCGCTCAGCTGTCAAACTCAACCGAGCCTGAATCTTCATCAGCGTTTAAAATTATAGGTTGGAATTTTTCGTGTGCGGCATTGATTTGTTGTCACGGCGTCGCCAGAAAAACACCTCCCTCTTCTGTTCACACTCTCTCTTCCCCTCTGAGTGTGTCTGTTCTGGTATTCTCCTGCTTCACCTGCACCTCCACCTCTGCGTACTCCATTCAGAGGCTGAACTGTGGCTCATGACTACTCCGTCGTGAAGTGTTTGAGTGAACATAAAGCAGACTCTTCATTCAAGGCTGTACGTTACTGATGTGAGTCTGTGGTTACAGTATGCAGATTTTAGAGGACGCAGGATTCTCTGTGGCTTTACTCAAACGTTTCAGGCAGCATGGACGTAGCACAAAGACGCCACCAGGGGGCCTCGTATACACCTTTCCTGCCAGGTAACGCACACCTTGATCCCCTAGAACTCCCTCTAGCGTAATACCAAATGCTAACAATGTCAGGATGCTACAACATCAATGGAAAGACAAAAGGAGAAGTCGACTTTGGTTTGCCTGACTGCATGTGTGGTTCCCACCCTGAGGCATTGAGCTGGAGGTGTCGAGTTGCTTTGCTGTTCATTTGACCACCTCACTTCATAAACTGAAACAGAACCACTGGACCCCTCGGACTGGCCTGACCGTGGCGTGATGGCTGTTGCACACGGTGTTTTCCGTAGCGGCGCCTCGACTCTGGACTGGCCTCCGGGCCATCAGACAGTCTGTTCATTGCTTTAAACACTTTGAACTGGTTTTTTTTGTCATTTCCGTTGCCACATGTCACAGTTTGTCTTTAAAAAACATCAAGAAAACTGTAGCTGCATAACTCACCTGTCCAACCTGCAAGACAGCGGCAGAAGCCGCTCACTGGATCGCAGCCGTCAGCGTTGACGCAGTCACATCTCTCTCTGCAGTCCAGCCCGTACGATCCCTCCTGACAACACACCACACAAACACACTTCAACACTAAACTACACACAGTGCATCTCATTAAAAGAAGCCTGACCTTTGTTAAACTACTCACCGGACACGGCACGTCGCAGAACTCGTCCCTCCAGCCCGGGGAGCAGGTGCAGGTCCCGTTGACGGGGTCGCAGGCTGCCTCGTTGGCACATTGGCACGTCTGATTGCAGCTCAGTCCCCAAGTACCGCTGGAGCAGAGGATGGAGCAGTCCACACCCTGCCAACCTGGACGGAGACAGAGACCATCAGGACAACTTATCTAACCACTTACTGTAGTTTGTTTGCAGCTGGGATGGATCCTGCGGCTTCTTGCTCACTTAGTTAAAACCTGGCTGCAATCTTCTGGATCGGTGTGAATCTTCCTCAGCACACTGACTCACACTTTGACCTCTTGTCTCTCTCTCGTCTCCTCACTCCTTTAAATTTTTCTGCCGCTCTATTCAAGTGAAGGCCCCGACCTACCCAGCCTGTGATTGGCTGACATTCTTCTTGCCCTCCTCACCTTAACTAATCTCCGTCCTCCTCATGCATAAACCCAACCAACTTAAACCCACGAAGGCACCGAGTACCAGCCAATCAGAGACAGGTAGAGACAGACCACGAAGGAGAGTGACGGAGTGCTGCGTCACATGACCTGACCTCCACAGTCACCTGAAATAAACCCAGTCAATAGTGCTCAGCACGAGAACTCCTTCAATCATTAGCTGGGACTGTCGGGTTAAGACCTCTGTTACATATTTATCCTCAGCTCTTTCCCTCAGTTTCATTTCTCTACTGTCGGCTCTCTAATAAAATCATAATAGCCTCCCCAGAAATACTGTCCTATACAGCATTTATCTCATTTCAGTGATCACCGGCTTTTATCCCGAGGAAGGCAACATGTGCTGAAATGCTGATTCCTGAAGAATTTTAAATTAAATAAATTGCACTGGAGTTATGAGCGTCCTGATTTCCCTCCTTCCTTCAGTGTGATTTCTACAACACGGAGCAGATAGAGGACGTAACGAAGCATCATGTCTCAGAGATCCGTCAGCCGGACCTCACGCCTCCTGATCCCTCTTTAAATGCAGCAAATGATCAGATGTTGGGCGACACATGTTAGATAATCCTCAACTTTTCCCCTCAGCAGCTCTGAAAGAAAAAGAAAATCAGGCTTGGAGGGTGACGACAGACGCCCACTTGTTCCAGCCGGAGCTCTCGGGCCCCTGGCCCTGCGCTCTGCCTCAGATGTCTCCACTTTAATTACCCAAGTTCCCCCCACGAGGTTCAGTGGTGCATTAATATTTAAAGATGCTGATATTGAAAGATATTAAGGAGGCGAAGTGGAGAACAAAGTACGACCCAAGAAAAACTTCTGGAGATCGTTAATGTAGGTACTTTTTTGAGTCACACAGCAGCAACTATTTCACTGATTCTGGTGAAACTGGATCATATTTTATGGAGGAAATGTTTTCTGGTTTTCCCTCTGATGTCCTCCGGCTGCTCCGCCTCAACTCTCTGTGATTTACAGTTTATGATGGACAGTGAAGTAAACTGCTGACAGCTGTAGCTGCTGTTAGCTCATGTTAGCTCAGTCTGTTAGCTGCTGTTAGCTCATGTTAGCTCAGTCTGTTAGCTGCTGTTAGCTCATGTTAGCTCAGTCTGTTAGCTGCTGTTAGCTCAGTCTGTTAGCTGCTGTTAGCTAATGTTAGCTCAGTCTGTTAGCTCATGTTAGCTCAGTCTGTTAGCTGCTGTTAGCTCAGTTTGTTAGCTGCTGTTAGCTCATGTTAGCTCAGTCTGTTAGATGTGTTAGCTCATGTTAGCTCAGTCTGTTAGCGGCTGTAAGCTCATGTTAGCTCAGTCTGTTAGCTCATGTTAGCTCAGTTTGTTAGCTGCTGTTAGCTCATGTTAGCTCAGTCTGTTAGCTGCTGTTAGCTAATGTTAGCTCAGGCTGTTAGCTGCTGTTAGCTCAGTCTGTTAGCTGCTGTTAGCTGCTGTTAGCTCAGTCTGTTAGCTGCTGTTAGCTGCTGTTAGCTGCTGTTAGCTCAGTCTATTAGCTGCTGTTAGCTCATGTTAGCTCAGTCTGTTAGCTGCTGTTAGCTCATGTTAGCTCAGTCTGTTAGCTGCTGTTAGCTCAGTCTGTTAGCTGCTGTTAGCTCGTGTTAGCTCAGTCTGTTAGCTGCTGTTAGCTCATGTGAGCTCAGTGTGTTGGCGGGAAGAAGAGTCTGTGTCGTGCCAGAACCGGAGCTGGGCGAGTGGGCAGTGAAACCAGGCTCCGCAGCCTCTATGGACATAATGGTAGAGGAGAAGAGAGCGAAGAGGACGCTGGTAATCACATCCTGAAGTCAATCAAATGACTCGTTGGTGCCTCATCCTCGAGCTTAATAAGCTGAAACTAAAGTGGGTTGTTTGACTGACTCATCACTTCAGCTCTGAAGAACAAGAGAGACGAGTGAAGAGCTGCGATGGTTGAACTGATTTGAAATGTTCGAGAACAGACGAACGTGGAGCTGAGCGCAGTTTGTAAAACGGTTCAAACTCATTTCAGACTTCAAAGTTTCAAAGTGGAAATCTTAAAGTGTGTTTTTGTGTTCTCTGGAGAACAAATCAATAAAAACTGGAAAAACAGAAAGAGAAAGAGAAAGAGAAAGAGAAAGAGAGAGCTGCAGGTGTGTTTATATGTCCAAGAAGAAGACTTGAGGCGAGGCAGGTTGAGTTTCCTGTCCGTTTCTTACAGTTCACAGGATTGCTGGATGGTGATTGGCCGGCTCTGAGAATGCTGCCGCTCACAACGGTTTGAAAAACCTTTCGGACGGTTTGATGCTGTTCTTTTATATTTCTCTGCTTAATTTATGTTTTTGTGTTTCCTCTGCACCTCTGAGCCACTTTGTAGCTCCTGAGTTTACTTCCTAATGTGCGAGAATTAACGATTCATCGATTATTTACCAACTATTAAATGAATTGCAAACTTTTTAAAAACTGTTTCATCGATTTGAGGCATTTTTTAAGAAAAAATGTCCAAATTCTCTGATTCAGCTCCACATGTGATTTTCTGTTTCTTTCGTCTTCTATGACAGTAAACTGAATATTTTTGGCCTTTCCAACTAATGTTACTGTTTCATTGTTACCTTTAGGTAAGTAAAGCATCTAAATACTACAGATGACTCATTATGTTTATGCTTTGTTTCTTATTTTGGACATCGATCCCCTCTGAAGACTTCACTTCACTGTAGAGGTTACTGTATGTAGGTTCACTGCAGAGACTCCTAAAATCCACGATCATCATAAATGAATGATCTCTGAGTGTGATGGAGGAACAGAAACCTTCTTTGCAGAAACAGGAGCCGTCGACGTGCGAGCACGAGATCTCGTTGTGGCAGGAACACGACGAGGTGCAGTTGATCCCGTACAGGCCGGTCGGACAGCTGACGGAGCAGTCGTCACCCTGGACACAAAAACAGACGGAGACACTGATGACGGTGTTTACCTTAACTCATTCGGTATTTCACCTCCACCTCCTGTCCAGTCTAAGTGAAGTTACGATGATCTGTGAGCTGAACACAAACTATATTCAGCCTGATCTGTGTTAGAAAAGTTAAAACAACCAAAGAACAACAGGAAGAAAACACTGAAACTATTAAAAAAAGTAAAGAGTAAATTAGCAAATGAAATATGTATGATTGTTTAAAATGTTAAAACAGATAATACAGACAGAGAATTGTAGAAAACATTCCTAAAAATATCAAGAAAACTCCCGCCTCAACTCTCTGTGATTTACAGAGTTTATGATGGACAGTGAAGTAAACTGCTGACAGCTGTAGCTGCTGTTAGCTCAGTTCGTCAGCTTGGCGGTGAGCTCAGAGCGACGGGTACCGCCAAGCTGACGAACTGAGCAGTGTTTGTACCAACAGGCGTTATGGACTACAAGGAAGAAGAAGAGGAGGTAACCGGGCTCAGCAGCCTCTATGGACATAATGGCAGAGGAGAAGAGAGTGAAGAGGACGCTGACGGAGGAAGCTAAGAAGAGAAAAGGAGAGAGTGAGCGAGCAAGAAGCCGCCGGACAAGAGTAAATGTGGGACTGACTTTTCTGCTCCATAAATAAATAAAATCTTTTATTTGCACGTTTTCTCTCCAAAGATGCGTTTAATGTCTGCGGTTCCCTCGTGAGCTGGCCCGGCTCGGCGATGAACACCGACTGCGTGTACGTGTTTGGAGTTTTAGGAACATCTTGACTGACAGCGTACCTGCAGGGAAACAAGCCATGCTCGGAGGTTCATCCTTAAATTCATCATGAGGCCACGACTGCATTAAATGTGACGGCGAGGATGCAGCAAAGCAAGCGCATGCATTATGGAGGAGAGAGAGGTGATCATCGCTGACGGCGTCCCTGCGAGAGAAACATGACGTCTGCTCTCGTCCAATCAACAGAGGGGACACGGTCAGGCCGGGCTTGGCATTAACGGGACGGCCTGAACCTCATTCTGCGCCGTTGGCATGCTGCGAGAGCTCGAGCTCGACACAAACCTGAAGCTCGGCACGCTGTCGCATTGATCAGGACCTTCAACATATAAACTGTGCTAATTAAAGCCGGCTGCTTCCAACCTTTAAATCGCTATTAATCTAATATTCACAAAGCCAGCCAAATGTGCAGAGACACGAGAAGAGAGAGGAGCCTTATTAAAAAGTTGGTGGATTAAGGAAAAAAAACTTTTGTTCATAAATAACGTGTGTGTGTGTGTGTGTGTGTGTGTGTGTGTGTGTGTGTGTGTGTGTGTGTGTCCAATCATCTGAACTGCAGGAGTTTGAACACGTGACGTCTGGAATAATGAACGTGGATCGATGTGTCCTGACATTTATCACGCGTGTGCAGCTTCATCCGTCTTTCCTCTGATAGGTAAATAAACTGGTGACTTTTCTTCTTCTCTTCGTGTTCGGAGACGAGGAGATACCTGCGGGTTAATTAAAGGAGGCTGGCAGGTCGTTAGGTTGATGACCTCCTCGCAGCCTTTGACAGTAACAGCAGGAACTCTCTGCATCCAGCTTCCAGGTGTGAATGTGTGTGACCGTGTGGAGCAGGAGGCCTCACGTTCAGGTGTTTCCTCCTGTGTCTGTGTTACTGGGCATCAAGACTCCAGCAGATAATCATCGTCGTTGTTTGTATACCGTGCACTGCTTGTTAAGCTGCAGTTCCTCTAACGTCCACTTGAGGCTGGCTCCAGCAGTGAGTCAGTCTCCATAAGTCCCCATGTCCAAATGTCCAACTTCACAGCAGAAATAAACATGTTTACAGCCTGGTACAAAAAACAGTTTTGGTCTCTGTAGCTAATTTCCCCGTTCATGACAACTGTACTGAGGGTGAATTTATATACAACTCACCTGTTCACATTATATTAAGGCTTAAAGTTATGCAGGATTAAGAGCGTGGACGCTTTGATTGACAGGTGGGTGCTGTTATAGGTGTTTGAGCATCCAGGCGTCACTCAGCCTACCTCAGGTCCATCTTAGCAGGGAGGCAGAAGAACTGAGCTCATAACAGTTCTTCAGAAACCTGTGGGCGACCACACGGATGCCACGTCCAGCTCTGCAGCATCCAGCATCACGCTGTCAGTGTTGTCAGTACGCTGGATCATGGATGCTGTTTGCACCTGACGTTCATTACAACACCTGGGTTGATAACAACACTGACAACACAACTGACTCCAGATCATCAGAATCAGAGTTATTCGGTTCGTTGTGTATCGTCTGTGTGGAAGTTTATCAGACGTCACTGGGACTCGTTTGGTTAACGAGGACATCCATGATTCAAACGAGCTCAGACGCTTCTCTTGGTTTCATTTTTATCTCCAACAAAGGAAGAAAAAGCTGCAGCTACAATCAGACAGTTCAGGGGCTAAGGAGTGTAATAGGAGTTTAATAAATCCATTTCTATTAATGTTCTTTTAAATGGTCTCTGTCTGCTCAAAGAACAGATCTCACTAATTATTCATGAACCACCATATTAAATACTTCTTCTGACAATGTAACTTTGACTCATCAGGAACGACAGAATCAAGTGATGAAGATCTGCAGGGATTCGACCACAGCTGATGAAGTCCAGGCTGACTAACATGTCACAAACACCATGAGCTTTTTCCTCACCATTGTCACCAAGAACCTGCACATGGTGGGAACCGTCCGGTCCTGAGAGTGTCATGAGATAAGTCTGTTATGATTTGATGCCATCTTAATAAAACTGAATTGCTTCTTTTAGTTTTATCTGCCTGATTTGAACCTTTGAACCAGTTTCAGGCGTGGCTCCTTCAAAAGGTGAGAAAAGTTCAAATGTTTATCATCATTAACAAGGATTTAGTGCAGCAGCTGCAGATTGTTGCCAATGGAAGAAACACTCATGCACACATGCACAGGTACGGAGCTCTCAGACGCCTGCAGCAGGGTCAGAAAACTGAAACACATTAAGACATTAAAGACAACCTGACGCTGCATTCGTTGCAGCTACGTTGCATGTGCATCATCATTAAATCCTAAAAATAAAACAGAAATACAGACACTATAATCAAAATATTGGCACAGCTACATTAGGAAACAGTTGGAAGGATCCACTTCAGCAAATGAGCTGACCCTTGTTTGTTTATTTCCCTACATAAATCACGTTTATTCAGCTTAGTTTGACTCATCATATATATATATATATATATATATATATATATATATATATATATATATATAAACTCATTATATTTGCACATCCACTCGTGCAGCGTTCTCAGTTTGAATACCGCCCTCACCTTAACCACAGGTGCACATGTAAGGTTGATGATTTATAGTTTGTCAGATTGAGGTCTGCTGGTCGGTAGCAGCTTCATGACCAAACAGGTAAATGAAGTTGTTTTTACTCTGCTCTGGCATCGGTAGAACAATACACCGTATATCATATATAATTAAATCCTGGAACAAACATTATGTTTATATTCAGTGTTACTCAACAAATTAAATGGTCTGTATCCTCGAGGTCCAACAAACACTGCCTCCTCATAAAACATTTTTTAAAACCTGCATCCTCGACATCTTTAATCTCTCCAACCTTTAGCTGGATGTGACCTCCACCTGTGGACGAGTGGAGCAGCCGATCATCAACCAGGTCCCAGCAGCAGCTGATCTCACTGACTAGTCCAGCAGCAGTCAGCCCAGCTCGGCGTCTGTCTTTCAGCCTTTTATTTCACCAAGCTCTCACCAACCACTAAAAGTCAGTCCCACATTTACTCTTGTCCGGCGGCTTCTTGCTCGCTCACTCTCTCCTTTTCTCTTCTTAGCTTCCTCCGTCAACGTCCTCTTCACTCTCTTCTCCTCTGCCATCATGTCCACAGAAGCTGCTGAGCACGGTTACATTGTCTGCTCGCCCAGCTCCAGTTCTGGCACGACGCCTAACCGAAAACCTCTTCTTCTTCTTCCCGGTGGTCTAAAACGCCTGAGCTCACAGCCCGGGCAGCCCGGCTAACAAACTGAGCTAACAGCAGCTAACATGAGCTAACAGCAGCATTTTATGGTAAAGTTGCTTTAAACAATCAGCTAATCTAGAAAAAACTAAACAATGCTAATCACAGAAATCTTCTGAAACTGACACAGGATTTTATTTCCTGTAACGTTTCCTCCTGCAGAGTCTGAATCAAACAGTCTGTTATTCTTTCCTCTTCAGCTCCTCGTGACATGAGCGATCAGTCGTGTTGCTCTGAGTTTCACACGTTCACAGATATCGACCGATCTGTCCAAAGAGGTGACACCAGCACATCAAATCCTCTTTAAAGCGGCTTCTCGTCTGCACGGTGACACACAGGAGCACCAAACTGCCAGTTACTAGCGCAGCATAAATTCAGTTTAAATCAATAACACTTCACAGAGAGACGCATCTCTCTGAATCCAGCTGCTGTAAACCAAGCGGACGTTCATCCACAGAGCTCGTCCCACTTTCATCCACTGCACCCCCCCACCCCCGTGTTCTCAGGCACATTATCAAAGTCCCTGTCATCTCTCTGCTCGTAGGTGTCTCATCCCAGCTCTCCGCTCAGTCTCTGCAAGATCAGTCAACACATCAGGGGTGCCGGGCCTCCGCACATACTGCAGCGCACACATGAACACACACATGAACACACACATGAACACACACATGAACACACACACGAACACACACATGAACACACACATGAACACACACATGAACACACACACGAACACACACATGAACACACACATGAACACACACACATGAACACACACATGAACACACACACACGAACACACACATGAACACACACACGAACACACACATGAACACACACATGAACACACACACGAACACACACATGAACACACACAGGAACACACACAGGAACACACACACTACATGTAACTTTAATATTAACACTCACCAGGCCTGAATTTCTCGCCTCCCTCCACAAAATCTAACATTTATCTTCAATCCTGATTCTACTTCTAACGTAACGTGCTCAAAGCCCGACTTCAGTGAACAGATTTATTAAAGTTAACACTCCCATGGGAGGAAATATATACAATCTTTTCATGCAGACCCTCAACATCTGTCTGCTGCGCCAACATCACGGCCGACACGCATGGATTTACTGATATTTCAGAGCCGTGTTCGGGGGCCATGGATTCCAAACAGACCTCAGTCTCATCAAAGATCAATGAGTCCGACAGACTAGACTAACATATTCAGCTGAACATCCTCCCTGCTCCTCCTGGGGGATGGTCGAGGAGGGATGGTTGGTTAATGAAGGGGGACGCCATCTCTCCTCATTTGGACGATTGCAGCTAACTAACTAACCATGAGACAAACATAGGAGACTGAAACGACCTCCTCGGAGGATGTTACAAAAGAGGAGTCCAATCTGATGTGCATGCTAATTCAAAGCCCTGAAAACAAACACAAAGTGAGCATGGACTGTGTGGAAGCTGGACGTGAAGCTCTGTGACGTCAACACGTTTCTGAGGAGCTGAAGCTCTCGTCCTGCTTCCACCAACACTGTAAACATGTTTATTTCTGCTGTGAAGTTGGACATTTGGACATGGGGACTTATGGAGACTGACTCACTTCTGGAGCTAGCCTTAGAAAGAGGAACTGCAGTTGGCCGTCACGCAGACGCCTTTAAGTTTTTAGTCCAAACAAAAGAACAGCAGCAGAGGTTTAGAGTTCACTCGTATTCCTGCTGACATGCACAATCCTCTCCTGACACCTCCACACCGTCGCTCTCCTTTAGGTTGACCTATATCATGTGGTGTGCACCTGCAGTAGCCTTTCGTTAGAAGCCACGTAACTCTAAGAGTAAACCTGCACAGTCAACAGCACCTGATAAATTAACCTGAGCACGCTGTAGAGCGCCGTCTGCACCTGCGGCTCCACGTGTTGGAAAGAACAACATTCAGAGATAGTAAACTTCTGGATGAACGAGTCCACGAGCTGTTGTTCCTCCGAGCGCTGCAGAGACACACTTTTCTTTGTTTGAGGAGTGTTTTCATGTAAGAGATTAGAAAACTCTGCCGCTCTTGCTATGTTTGCTACAAACCCACAGCTGCTATAATCTAAAGTTTGGATGGATGTGGAGGAAGTGGACGTTATCTCTTTGGTTGATTCATTAGGTCTCCTGTTCAGCTGGGCTTCAGTAGCAGGCGGCGCCTCCCAAACAAAGGAATTGTGTTTTGTTGTGAAAGGAAAGGAGGGCAGAGGAGATGTCATTAAGCTCTGCACGATGTCTGCTGCAGTACTTTCCAACTTTAAGGCTTGTGATCACCTAAAACTAATCTACTGAAAGTGTACCTGCCACCGCTCGGCACAGGTGGTGTGATCACTGGTTTATAGACTTATATAACATCCACGTAGTCTCTGTGAAGTCAACAGGTTTCTGAGAAGTGTCCACGCTCTTAATCCTGCATAACTTTAAGCCTTAATATAATGTGAACAGGTGAGTTGTATATAAATTCACCCTCAGTACAGTTGTCATGAACGGGGAAATTAGCTACAGAGACCAAAACTGTTTTTTGTACCAGGCTGTAAACATGTTTATTTCTGCTGTGAAGTTGGACATTTGGACATGGGGACTTATGGAGACTGACTCACTTCTGGAGCCAGCCTCAGGTGGACGTTAGAGGAACTGCAGAAACAGTTAAATATAGTTGGTTGGTTGGTTGTTAGTGTCATACACGGTGTAGGATTCAGTGGTTCACCCTTACAGTACAGTAAGTACAGTGGCAGCCAAAGTTTCAGATGATGGTTGAACTTTTTCAACTTGCTGCCATGGCAACCACACAGAGAAACATCACAGGAGATAATTTTACTGGTGTCTCGTTTTCCCTGATGAGATTAGAGCGGCGACCCGCGGCTCGGTTTGTTTGTCGAGTGGAAGCCGGTGGTCGCTCCAGTCGTTTCCAGTCCTCGTGTCATTAAAGAAGAATGTAACCATGAGACAGCCTGAACCTTTCGTTAAAACAAAGCCTGTGAGGTTCCCATGACTCAATGATTATACACGTTAACAATCCCATGAACCTCTGCAGCTGCTGATCAGAGATCAGAGCCAGTCCTGCCCGGTGTGTCTGTACTCACGATGTATCCCGGAGCGCACACACAGGCTCCCGTCACGCCGTCGCAGTCAGCGCCGTTGGAGCAGGTGCACAGCTCTCTGCAGCCCTCGCCGTAGTAACCTGCCGGACAGGTCTCGTTACAGTAAAGCCCCGCCCACCCCGCCGCACAGGTGCACTCACCTGACAGAGGGTGACAGCTGAGAGAGGAGAGAGAGGAGAGGGGAAGAAGGAGGAGAGAGAGAGAGAGGGAGGAGAGGAAGAGGAGAGGAGGAGATGAGAGGAGAGAGGAGAGGGAAGGAGGAGGAGAGAGAGGAGAGGAGAGGGAGAGTAGAGGAGGGAGGGAGAGGAGGAGAGGA